>JAMPIV010001800.1:210000-773826 GCA_024509875.1 Oreohelix idahoensis | reverse complement strand
TGTGAGGGGGTTTAAATATATTAGAGGTTTGGGTGTGGATAGGGAGAGTTGATGGGGGAGGATAAGGGGGGTGCATTGGATGGTGGGGGTAGGGATGGGGGAGGGGGGGTTAGGGGGGGGAGATGGGTAGGGGAGGGAGTGGGGGGGGAGTGAGGGGGAAGGGGGGAAATAATAGTGGGTGGGTAGTGGTGGTTGGGGGAGTTTGTGTGGAATAGGTGATGTGGGTGGGGGGAGAAGAGTGGGGGGGGGTAGGGATGGGGGTAGGGGATAGAGTTTGGTTTGGTGGAGTGGGTTGGTAGTGTGTTGTAATGCATAGTGGGGGGGGGAAATATGGGGAGGGGGTTGGGAGGTGTTTTGATGGGGTGGATGGTTTTGGGATTTGGGTTTTGGTAGAGGGATGGTTAGAGTGAGGTGGGTGGGGGGATCAGGTTGATTGTGGTGGGTATGTGAAGTGATCGAAGGTTTGGAGTAGGAGGGGGGGGGGGGATAGTGATGGGTCCAGGAAATGATATATGGGCTCAGAGGGTTGTTATTAGTAGGGGGATGCAGGGGGGATAAATTGGTATGTTAGTGATAATAGTGGTTGTTTCCTGACGAGAGTTGGGGTGGGTAATTATTTGAGTTGTCTGGATGGATTATTTGTGAGGAAGCATTATAGGTTGTACTTCGGCAGACGTGTCTGTCTTGCTGAAGTCAGACTAAGGAGAGTGAACTGATCTCATACATCTGGTTATCTCCTGGCTGTTATAGAAAAGGATGGAGTTTTTCACCTGACTACATTTACAGCACGATGAAATATAACATGCATCTGACTCATCATTGTAATGCTGTCTACCGTCTATTGCTGTATTGAATGTTGCTGTGATAATGACTGTTTGATGTGCCTACATATTCGCGTAACCATTTTGTCACTGTGGCGTCCACAATAAATAATGAAGAAAAACGTCAACGGCTGTTACAAGAATCATTGACTTTATACGTCGTGAGTTTACTGACGTTCTATGTGGATTGCCCTGTTATTTTTGTATGAACATTGTTTGACTGAACACATCTGCACACTACACAAAACCAGACATGCGGATACCATCCATCATCATATGGCATCACGCATCAGTGATGCTGAGGTTGAACGTGAGGTGCGAATGTGGCTGAGACAGCAGAGCACGCACTTCTATGCAGCAGGTTTCAAAGCACTAATACAGCGATGGGATAAGTGTATCAATGGTGGTGGAGATTATGTTGAGAAATAAAGGGGAAATGTAAGTGCAATAATACATGGTGTTCAAGTTCGTATCTCATTTATTTATTTTTTCATAACCATTTGTAACTTACTTACTGACTTCCCCTCGTATCATCATCGTTATATGATCTCTAGAGGATGCTACTTTTCACGTTACCATGTGTATCGAGAGAATCAGAAACCTAAGTTCCCCAGATAAAAGGCTTTCACGGTCGCTCTGTCGGGCGTTGCTGATCGACATCAGAGACTTAAAACCGTGTAACGTGTTCTCGTAGATTTTGCCCGCTTCTGGAGATCAAAGAACTCGGGGTTTCCCTCTGTGTACGAACATCAAAGGGTACTCGGGGAAATATTTTTACCCGTGTGTCTACTTCAGAAGGTCCGGTGTTTTCCCACGTGCGGTCTGTCAGATATCCGATGATTGACAGATCAGCTCGCGTGAGAAACTTGATAATCAAACCCGATTCGCTCCCCGCTATGACTGGCAGGTCGCGAAAGTTGGTAAACAACTTCGTTTGTTTATGTTCAAGGAAAAGAGGCATGGATTAAAAAGTGAGTAAACACAGGCTGTAAATGCATGGTTTTGTTAGCAAATCATAGAACGCTACGAGGTCACGAAAGACTGTCAGATACTGTAGGCTATATTTCCATTATACATCACAATAAGTAACGTTTACTCTAAATGTGTTTTCGTGTTTATTTCTCACTTTATTTATACATTTCCGTAATGTTCATCTTTGTCTGTTTATTTATAATTTTGACCACAAGTTTATTGAGTCTTTTATTCCTTTTCCTTGCCAAACTATATTTCCCATATTTGTCTTCTTTTGGCTGCGGCTAAATCAGGGATTTGCCAGAAACTTCCCTATTTTCTAGTTTTTCATCCATTAGCGAAAACTGACTCCATGATATTATCTTTTTTTTAAAACATTCTTCAGATATGTACACGAATGGGGTGATACATGTGTACAGGGCCTTGTCTATGGGCAAGTGGGATCATTTATCTATGTAGAAATGCATGCAAACTGTCCTTTGTGCAAGTTCCAGTTACCTATGTACAAGTGTTGCCACTTATGTACTTGTACATGGGTCCCTTATCTATGCCCAAGTGTGTGATCAATTAACTAAACAAGATATTTCAGAAGTCACGAACAATGCTAAATGAGTCTGGGCACGTTTACATTTTATCTGACAGCCGCCTTTTGTGGAGATGGATTGTCTTCTAATTAGCTCGTTCAAGCCCCCAGCTGATTTAACTCAGCGAAATTCCTCTTATTAGCTCGATATGATTATTATTATTATTATTATTGGCTCTTCAGATGTAGATATAACTACATATATTAAAATCAGGATTCACAAGTGTGCCTTTCGCTCTGTAATAATTAATTCAACTATGAATTTATGAAAACAACAAATAGTACATTTAATGATCAATTATTTTGAAACAATTGTAAATAAATATGAAATGGTAATTATGAGAAATTATGGTTCATCATAGATCTCCGTTTGAGAGATGAAAATATAGTCTTTTGATTTAGCCAGCTAAGCTTATAACATAGCTTCCTAATTGCTTAAATGGTGGTGCTGCTGGCTTCGTCACTTCGTCTATGTGGAAAGGACATGGACAAACACACACATATGACGCAAATAAATTAATAACTAGCAAAACAACTCACGCAAAAAGGTCATCGAGATATTGACAAATATTGAACAGCTCCCACTAAAGTTTCAGTAAACAAAAGAAAATCTAAATTAGGAACTAGTAGAATTGATATTATTGTTTGCTTCAATCAAAAGAAGCATTCAAGCTCATCAATGATTAGAAGTTAGATAAAAGAATTGCCTCAAAGGCATAGGGCCTATTTTACAAAAAAATGGTAGCAACCTGGCAATATCGCCTGGCAATATCAAGTACTCGTACTTGTTGTTTAGATATCGGCCCTACAAAAATAAATTATTGGGACCGCTTATTGAATGTGACCCGCTTTTAACAAAGATGACGGTATCGATTATTTTCGACGATATAATTATATTTGTTCATTGACACCGTTGAGAATCTTACATATTAAAAAAAACCATGGGGATTGTGAAAACCCCACTCACCATTAGAAATTGTTTTTGAATTGAGTGAATGACATCAACTACTTCTGATCTAAAAGCAAAAATATCGACCATTTGAGAGCTGTGCTGGACACAAAGGCACGAAAGAGAAACGGTACAGCATCGCCTAGAAAAGATTTTCATTTTTCCATTTATAGCATATGTGTGTGTGCGCGCACGCATATTTTCTTTAAATATCAATTTTGCATTTCCACCTTTGAAATTACTTCGAATTTGAAATTTGAAACACCCAGAACCACTTCTTCTTCTTCTTCTTTGATCCTTAGCCGCCGACCGTCAAAGCAGTCAGTGGCCATCACGCCTGGTGGCGTCTTGTAGGGCAACAACAAATTGATTCCACTTTGCTCGGTTGGTGGCCATCCTTCGTACAGTGCCCGCAACTCTGGTTCATTCTTTGCATCTCAGCCTCCACAGTCCTCCGCCAAGTTGTTGTTGGTCTGCCTCTTTTTCGTTTTCCTTCAGGGGTCCATAGCATAGCTGTTCTTGTGATGGCATCGGGGTCTCTTCTGAGGACATGGCCAACCCAGCTCCAGCGTCTGCCAGCTATGATGGTGTGCATGTCCTCTTGCTTGCTCCGAGTAAGCAGATCTTGGTTGGTGATGGCATTCGGCCAAAAGATTCGGTGAATTTTTCTTAGGCATGTTGTGTGAAAAGAGGACAATTTCGATATTTCCTTCTCTGTAACTCTCCAGCATTCCGCACCATAGAGAAGCACAGAAAGCACACAGCTCTGATATAATCTTAATTTTGTGCTTGTGCTGTACTGAGAGGACTTCCAGATGTTGTTTAGACTAAAAAAGGCTGTTCTCGCTTTGTTCATTCTGTTGTTGATGTCTTTCTTTGCTCCCCGTCTGGTGTTACTATGCATCCTAGGTATGTGAAGGTGTCTGTCTGTTCCAGTTGCTGATTCCTTACTGATATGGGCTCAGGGTTGCTCACATTGAGCGTCATGAACTCTGGCTTCTTTAGATTGATGTTCAAGCCCACCTGCTGGCTATACTTATTAAGTCTATCCGTTTTTTCCTGGATGTGTTGATGTGAATGTGCTAGTAGTGCAAGTTCATCTGCATATTCCAGATCTTCTAATGTAGAAAATGTAGTCCATCTTATTCCTCTTGGACTGCCCTCTGTTGTTTGGCTCATCACCCAGTCTATGACTGTTAAAAATAGAGTGGTTGATAAGGGGCATCCCTGTCGTACTCCTGTCTTCACCTCAAAGGTTAGGTTGCTCTGCCCAACGCTACACGTAAAGTTGGCATAGAGGCTTTTTATGATTGACACTATGCAGCTTGGAATTCCATAAGCCCTCAGTATTTTCCATGAACTGTCCCTATGTATACTGTCAAAAGCCTTTTTAAAATTGACGAAATTAATGTACAGCTGTCTTTGCCATTCTGAGCACTGCTCTATAATGTTCCTGAGGGTAAATATATGATCTACACATCTTTTGTTCTTTCTACATTCTGCTTGTTCTTTCCTCAGTTTGTGGTCTACTGCTTTTGAAATTCTCTGTATAATTATCCTGCCTAGTATTTTGCTGGGAACTGAGAGAAGAGTGATTCCTCTCCAGTTATTGCAGTCTGCAAGATCTCCCTTCTTGGGCAATTTGACAATTATTCCTTTGTTCCACTCCGTTTGTGTTGTCCCTGTTTTCCAGACTTGTGCAAATAGTGGTTCTAATAGTTCTGCTGCTAGCTCAGGGTCTGTCTTAAATAGCTCTGCATTTAAGTTATCATGGCCAGGAGCTTTTCCATTCTTTAACCCTTTGATTGCTGTGATGATTTCTTCTTTTCGTGGAATGTCTGTATTAACATCTAGATCGGTTTCAGCCTCAGGAACATTCAATTGTGTCTCTCAGAACCACATCAATGAACTAGAAATTGTTAACAAAAAATTAAGTTTTGCACACAGTATGAATAAACAGTCTACTATTAACTTGTTTGTGTTGTCTGTCAAAGGTTCCTGCTGTCGTAGATTTTTGATAGGGAAATTAAGACTTGGGTTGGTCCCTTCTGAATAGGTTAGAATGAGTGATAGCCACAGTGAGATGTGATAATAGAAATAGAGTTCCACGAGTGCGATGGTAGAAATTTATAGAGGCTGTCCCGGTAATCGAGAATCTCTCTCTCTTTCCGCCTATCTTCTACAACAGATCCAAAGGAGTCAGACAGTCTATAAAAAAATATGTATATTAATATATATCTATCCACTCACGTGCCCGCACATACAAGTGACGACAGTAAGACACACAGACGTGGGAACACTATAACAATGATTATATTATGGGAACGAACTGACCACCACACTGAATTAAATGTAGGTATAGTTTAATTATCATAGTAAACTTACATCACAACATATAAAATACATCAAAAAGCATACACATAGTCATACAAATCAAGGAATGCTACAATAGTGATACACCCGTTGGTATGGTCCTCCCCTGGATATATAGCTCACAGTCCCGTTAGAAGAAAGTGATAACCCCAAAGAGTTACAGATACATATGATTGAGGCTATGGTTTCCCCCTTTTAAGGTATGGACAGACTTGATACTTTGCTTTTCTAAGGGTGAATATTGTTAGCAATAACTTGCATAAAGGAAATTTCAACGTGGGTGACTGAAACAAAGAACATCCTTCAATCTACTTTCACTCGGTTCTTTCATCAGGGCCCTGATATACTTACAATCGTGCTGTGGTTCGCCGTCTGGCGCAAACTTTGGGACACTCACACTTTTTATCTGTTACTGTCGTTTAATGAAACAGATCCCAGCTCTGCAGATTTGTTTGTTGGTTTCATCAAAAGGGATCTGAGGAGCGTCTGTTTCATGCGATAGTTATTTCAGACTAAAGTTAGTGTCACTTGACTCACGAGGTAAGAATTAGGCTTAAACGAGCACACAATGTCAGAACACGAGGTTTCCCTTAATTAGGAAGATGACCGGTGGACAACTTCTCTCAACAAATAATCTTGGTTCACCACACACTTGTCAACAATGTCGGAAAGTTAATGTTTTTGATTTCTGTAATTTTTCTCGCCACAAGGCAGCATGTACATTAGAGTTAGTGTATAAATATGCGCTGGCTCAAAGGCCCAGTATAAGCAGTTATTAGGTATGTCTCTGTACAAAACGCCGGCAAAGTTTGGGTTATCACAGTATTCACTGAATAAAGAAAAACCACATATGAAATATGTTACATATTATGTACTCAATATAACTTACGTTATTAAAATGCAAGCGTACAGCTTGACTTATCATTTAAAACTTCCCGTTGAATAAGATATATTCATAAAACCATCAATCCTCATGAATTAGGAATACATACGTATTCCGTCAACACTCATAAGTGTAGCGAGATTTGTTAACACTTGCTTGGTTGTAGCGCGACACACGCCCACGCGACACCCACACACATACAGCGCAGTAATAACACTCGGCGGATCTTGCTTTGAAGTTTGTAGACAGCGGAAATGTGAATTACGTTTAGCTGGAACGGTATTGCAAGAATGAGGAAATAAGCTATATAGGAATGTATGGCGGACTTTAAAAGTATGCATTTACTGAAAATTAAATTATTAACTACCGGAGAACGCCCGGTTGGAATAATATTAAATAAATATAACTCAACAAAGGAGATAGACTAGGAATTATATCCAAAAGGATATTATCCAAATATAAATAGTTTTAAAGATAATTAATATTTTTCACCTTCATCACATCGGCTAAAAGGTAGCTAATAATCTTTAAAAATTTATTACACTAACAAGCCTCAACGGATTTGGATAAAACTTATATGGAATGAAAGCCTCATATGGGGAAAAAGGAATGATACATAGGAAGGACGGAAGAGTATAAGTGTGTAGTGAACAGAAGAGAAAAACAAGTACAGGAAAAACACAGATTGCTTCAAATCGCCTCAAATCAGGAGATGAAACTAAAACCTTTTGGGGAATTTGGGAGGTGCTTTCTCGGACGGGCGAGAGACTGAAATATAAGGACAGAGGGGCGCGTTGAAAATCACACACACCAAATCCAGAAGCCAGAGTGAGAAACTGGAAGACACCATCTGCAAGAAAAGTTCTATTTTCACGCTGCATGCAGGGCAGATTAAATTAAGCCAATACAGTCTCACCGTGAGCTTATTAATCCTAAGAGGGTATGTTTTTATGATCAATGTTTATGATCATTCCTGATCGAGAAACTAAAGACTTGTAGAAGTTGATCCAGTTCACTGAAGCCTAGAGGTCAACCACTCTTCAACACCTTAGTCCCCCGTAGTTATAGGGCGGGCTGAAGGAAAGTCTTCCGTACTCCAGTGTGTCGGAGGAACCTCGAGCAGACGTGGCTAATACCATAAGTTGAGTTTATGTGTATCCATCCAACAAATCCTGTGAGCAGTTTCTAAAACGACTGTTTAATGATGACAACTAGATGGCAAGAGATAATGTGACAAACTGGTTTTATAAGTTCAGTGGAAGATAAATCCAAGACTTTTTAGCTAGTTTATTTGATTTGTAACTGTAAATAATCATACATTTTACCATCTTACAACAACCATTTCTCATTACAAGAATATATAGATGTACATAATAAATTGGATAATTGTACTCATTTGACTTGTTAAATCTTTAACTGTTAAAATTTTGAGTTACCTTTTCAAAATGTAATTATATTATCACATAGGGTTACGATAGCGAAAGTAGCAACTTATACTTCTGAAGCCTAAATCTATTGTCCAGCTCAGAGTATTCACAGCTGTAACTCACTTGTGAGACCAGTGTACTTCTCGGGCGCTGGAACTTCATACTTTCTGGAGAGAGATTCTACTTCTGCTCTACCACTATCATCATAATAGGAAAACCTTTCGCTACAATGAGGCATCTAGCATTTATAAGTTAGTTTAGAAAAAATATTCTCGTCTGATTTTTTAACAGTTAAATTAAATTCATTAATAGCCGATTGAGTGTAAGCTAAAAATTATAATTTATTCTGTTTTCCACTGTAACTCATCAGCTAGAGAATATAACAGACTTATAAATTATTCACTCTGCACAAAAGAACTCGGGAAATAAATTAAGCGATCTAACACTTTGAACACTTCGAAAAATACTAGATTTTATATATATATATATATATATATATATATACATATATATATATATATATATATATATATCTATATATATATATATATATATATATATATATATATATATATATATACCTCAACACAGAACTACTAAGAACTTAAACCACTTCGACCAAAATAAATGCCATCTCTATTAACAGAGATTCTTAGGAATCGAACGAAGGCTTGTTCTAGTCTTGACTGTGAAGTTACTGAGTGAATTAAGTCTCAAACTCTCGTTTAAGATATATGAAACACACACAAAGAATGTGCCCTATTTCCAAAACCACGCAATCTCTCGTCTTTCCTAACACTTACGTAACTTAGACGCATGCCGTAAGTGCCACCGGTGCGTCTTCACACCTACGTTAACAAACTGGCCGAGAAGCGTGAGTATCATGGAAAAACCCAGACTATATGTCTCATTCCCGAGCGCTGCGTGAGTGTCATATCACACTTCACCCTGAGAGAAACGTTCGTGTCAGGTGAAAATGCTAGACGGTATGACACCTAACCGGGAACTAGCCTGACGAAACGCCCGTGACATGAGAAAAATACAGACGCATGTCTGCTATCTTTGCCTGCCCAGACGAGTATTCACACGTTCTATCGTCCACTGACATCTAATGCAATAGAATGCATTTTAACGCTCTCCCGTCTAGTGTAGAGACTGATACGTTATGTCATAAATGCGTTTACCAGTATGAGAAAGAAAACGGTAAAGTTGAGAATGGGGAAGAAAATATCTTTCGCAAACGAATGGATGCGAAAAATAAGGAAAAAGGTAAAGAGTGATAATAAAATAGAGGATACGGGTGAAAGAAAAAGAAGAGGATATAGGCAATTTAATGATCATAAAACCTCTGTGACACCTGCAATATAAATAGTTGTAGACACGAATGTAGATATTAACATAAGTCAATGATCGTTCCCTTTTGAAGACTACAGAGAATTTGACTGGTCAACTTTATTTATAACCTTTATTAGTTAGTCTGTCTTCAGTGTATTGTCTTATTGTCCATATGATGATCAAAAACTGTCTACTGTTGTATTGCTTTCCAGACGCATGTTCAACGAATTATTGGATGTGTCAGCTGCAATCTCCGAATAGAAAGAAGATCGACTCCAATAATTATCTAATATCTTCTGCCTATGGCCGGGATTGTTATACTTTTTTCTGCCCTTTCTTGCTGTTATAGTCCTTCTAATATATCATCTTGAACGGGGAAAAACTACAGAAAGTTGAAAGTTTCAATTATTTAGGCAGTAAAATGACTCAGGATGGTGACACAACAAGAGAAATCCATACTAGAATTGCTTTGGCAGCTAGCGCCTTCAATAGATTATCTAACATTTGGAAATTACGATCATTGAATATACATACCAAGCTTCGTCTGTTTAATTCAAATGTTATCTCAGTGTTAACATACGGCTGTGAGAGTTGGAAAATAACAAAATCATTGGAGAACAAGCTGAATACATTCGAGAACAAATGTCTTAGAAAACTCATGAACATCAGTTGGAAAGAATTCAAGCCTAATCGACAAATAAGAGAAGACTCTAGGCAGAAATATGTCTCCGACTATATAAGGAAAAGACGATGGTCATATATCGGTCATGTCCTACGAATGCAAAACAACAGAATACCACTACAGGCGCTCACTTGGGGTTCCTGAGGGTAAGAGGAAAAAAGGAAGACCAAAAGAAACACTCAGAAGAACAATAATAAGAGAAGGAAGAACGTTGGGCCTAAATATGTGCAAGAGCTAAGAGGAGTTTTCTGGTTTCTCTTTGCTTGTTTGGCGCTTAAAGAATTTATTATTATTTATTATTAATAGCGTTATCTTCCTTTCTCTCGCTTACTATACGTTTTCCCCTTTATTATGATATTCAACAAGCTGTTATCTCTCATTATATGTCCACTATATTTAATCCGTTAAATGTTTCTCATCTCATTCAGTAACTCTCTATTCAGTTCTAGATTTCCTATGACTTCTTTATCTGTTTTCTTCTCCTTATATGAAGTGCGCCCTATTTTCCCATATATATATATATATATATATATATATATATATATATATATATATATATATATATATATATATATATATATATATATATATATATATATATATATATACATATATATATATATATATATATATATACTTACTTACTTAGTCGTTCCTCTTCTACCGTGAGGTGTAGAGGTTTGGAAGAGAGAGCGCCAGACTATTCTATCAGCTGTCTTCTTCCTGGCCTGGTTCCATTCCAGTCCTCGGTCCTTCAAAGATTGTCTAATGTTGTCCTCCCAGCGGACTCTCGGTTGTCCTGGGGGTCTGGATCCCTGGCTCTTTGTTTTCCATGCTTGTCGTGGTAGCCGATCTTCTCCCATTCTGCAGACATGGCCAAACCATCTTAGTTGGCACTGTTCTACTTGGGTCTGCAGCGGGTGGCATTTTAGGCCTTGACGTATCGTCTGGCCGCGGACCACGTCTCCCCTTGCCACTTCAACCACCTTCCTCAGATACCTCATTTCTGAGGTTTGGATCTGGCTTTTGTGCGTTGTAGCCACTGCCCATGACTCGCATCCACATGTCAAGACCGGGACACAGGTGGAGCGGAACACAGCCATCCTCGTCCTCTTACCAACCTCTTTCTTGCTGAGGAATCCTCGATTTATGGCCTGAAAAAGTCTCCCAGCCGCTGCTTTTCGAGTGGCCAACTCTTCCCTGATGCCCCCGCCCCCCTCGGTCTACAATAGCTCCGAGACATCCAAAGCGGTCGACCTGCCCCAGGACCTGTTCTCCCAACTTAATCCGATGTCTTCTCTCCTCTCGTGATACCACCATGGATTTTGTTTTAGAGCTGCTTATGACCATCCCTCTCTTCTCCAGCTCTTCCCTCCAGACTTGCAGACCGGACCGGAGACGTGTCTCTGACCCAGCAATCAGAACAACATCATCAGCAAACGCCAGCCCTGAAATACAGACCTGTCTCATCCTCCAGTACCCCACCGAATACCCTCCTGTTCTCTCCTTACATGCCTTGATGACATCGTCCATGAGGAGTATGAAAAGACAAGGTGACACGATATCACCCAGTCTTACACCAGTGGTGGTCCTGAACTCTTCTGACTTATAGTTTGCTGTCCTCACATAATTTCTGCAAGACTTGTAGAAGCTCTGTATAGCATGAATCAGAGGTGCTGGAATGTTCTTCCTTGTCAAACAGTCTCAAAGTTTGCTCCAGGGGACCCTGTCAAACGCCTTTTCCAGATCTATGAAACAAAGATGGATCTCACTCTTGTACTCAAGGGCTTTTTTACTCAGCTGCCTGAGTGTGAAGACTAGGTCTTGAGTACTTCGGTCCGCTCGGAATCCGCACCGGACCCCATCCAACTGTGGCTCAGCGAGGCATCGGAGTCTCTGCTCTAGGATTCTAGAGTAGATTTTACCAGGGACACTGAGAAGGGATATGCCTCTGTGGTTTCCACATTGTCGATTGTCACCCTTTTTGAAAATCGGTGTTATGATGGCAATCTCCCAATCCTTTGGTATGGCCTTGTTGCACCATGCTGCCTGTAGGGCCCTTAGGAGTAATAGGTCGCCTGATGCTCCCATGTACTTAACCATTTCTGGTGTTATACCATCATGCCCTGCTGCTTTGCCCATCTTGATTTTCTCCAGTGCTGCCTTCAGTTCTTCCATCTTTATCTCATCTTCACCATCATTGGTTTTCTCTTCTGTGCTAGTGGTTATCATTTCTGATGCTTGACCTTGCTTGCCATCAAGGAGTTCTGAGAAATATTCTTTCCATCTTTCCATTACATCCTTTGGGGCAGTAAGCAATTTGCCTTGCTTGTCCTTTATAAATTTGAGAGGGCATTGTTTTTCCTTCCTCATGTTCTTTAGGGTCTTATAGAACAATTGCTGGTTTTCTTGCGCATCTTGTTCTAGCTTTTCTCCAAATTCTTCCAAGGACTTTTGTTTTGCTGCTAGCACCTTGTTCTTTGCTTCTGTTCTGAGTGTCACATATTCTCTATATTTCTCTATTTGTCCTGCGGTGTTTTTAGCTCCTAAGTATTGTTTCCATGCCATTTTCTTGTCTCTTATTTTCTCTTTGACTTCCTCTGTCCACCAAGCTACACCTACTCCCATCCTCCACCCTAATCTTTATGACCAAATGTTTCCCCCATTACCCACACTACAGACAGCCCCGCCACTACCTGCTCGACAGGCACAACTGGACAGATGGAAAGACTGGGCTACAAGTATGACCCGTTCTTCCTCTACATCAAGTAACCACAACACAGGAACTACAGCTAGGAAATTGGACTTTCTTCATCCTGTCTCTAGCCGCCAAGAATGCCACTCTCATAGTTCGTCTGTGCTACATCAGCTTAGGCAGTATAGCCCAGAAGTATTGATGCAGGCATTTCAGATGTCTTTATACGACTTTTCAGAACAAAATTCAGCGCACAAACACCAAGCTGTTGCAGATAAACTCACTTAAAAGCTGTATTTCAAACCAGCTTGGAGCTTAGTTCCCAGATTGACGCCTTCTCTCCGACTGCACCTTTGTTTATTCGTGTTGAGGAAAATTAGGAAATCCTCATAAAATTAACAAGCGTGGACCTTTAACTGTCCCAAAAAGATGAATTCTCTACATTGACTGTGGTTGAAGTCAAAATATTCCTGTGTGCCGCACTTTTTGCAAAGATTAAGATACGGTAAACAGTGTCCACGGACTTTAGAGAAATCTATTGCAGTGTATATTTTATAACTTGTTTACAATTTTGTATTAACCATTGTGTACTAATTTTATTGCTTCTTACTCATTCCTACTCCCCTCATGCTTTCTTTCCTATTGACTATTATCATGTCCGATTGCAAAAACTCAAATCAAAATATAGGCAATATCACTAATTCATGGCTTAAACTATCAGGGCTTAAAATTAGTCATTTAAACATTTACCACCTGCTAGGTAAGCTTCCTGAAGTCTCCACCTCTCTCCAACAAAACTTCCACATATTTGGTTTTTCTGAAACCCGTCTCAATGACAAAATTACAGATGAAGAAATTAGGATTAATGAATTCACCACCATTCGCAGGGATTCTAACAGACAACATGAAACAGGGCTAGTTATATACATCTCAACATCTCTTCAGTACAGACGCCGTGATGATCTAGAACATACTGGCATTGAATGTATATGGCTGGAAATAAAACTCCCCAACCTGACCCCCGTTTTAATTGGTTACCTGTACCGAAACCCTAGCTCTTCTGCTGTATGGTTTGACACATTCTCACGAATGATGGACAACGTTTGGGCTTCTTCGAAGGAAATTATTCTACTGGGAGATTTCAATATTGACCTTCACAAATCGAACAACACGTGGAATGATATCACCATCTCATACAACCTCACACAGTTAGCCAATCAACCCACAAGAATAACAGATTCATCATCTACACTAATTGATCATATCTATACGACCTGCCCAGAAAACATTGTAGAATGCACAGTTACACGGACAGCATTAAGTGACCACTATCCTATTTGCTGTACCTGGACGAGAAAAGGGTTCAAAGCACATAAAACGGAACATATCACAGTCCATTACAGGAATTTCAAAAACTTTAACCTTCAATTATTCCTACAAGACCTACAAATATCCCCTCTCTCATACGTGTACCAACTTCCCCATCCAGAAGAAGCCATAACATACTGGACACAAACTTTTAACAATGTATTCGACAAACATGTTCCTATAAAGCAAGTTCGTGTTAAAAATATCAGAAAGACCCCATGGATAACAAACGAAATATTATCAACAATGAGAGAGCGGGACGAAGCACATAAGCTCAAAGATTTCAGCAGGTATCGGATGCTTAGAAACAAAGTACAATACCTCATTCGTCAGGAAAAGAAACTACATTTCAGAAAGATGATTCAAGACAAAGCAAACAGTAAAGAAGTCTGGGCAGCCATTAGAACACTAACACACAAAACAAAGTCACTAAACTCTTTACCAAAAAAGCTGCTCCCTCACGGCTACTCATTTTAGTAACCACTTCAAAACAGAAATTAATCATCTCAAATCGACACTAAAGCCAATGGACTGCGATATTAGTAAACTGACCGCCTTCTGCAACACTGAACATACCATAACAGATCTTAGAGATATTCCTTTTCTAACAGTAAACGAAGTTCTCAAATATATCTTGGCATTAAAAAACAACAATTCATCTGGTCTTGATGGTATCAGCAATAAGATTCTACGTTACGCTGCACCCATCATTTGCGACTCCTTAACCTATGTGTACAATCAATGTATTGCACACAACTACTTTCCCACAGCATTTAAATCTGCCAAAGTGTATCCTCTCTATAAATCTGGCTCACATAGCGATCCCAACAGTTACAGACCAATATCCCTTCTATCATCTCTTTCAAAACCACTAGAGAAACACATTTACAACACCACATTTCAACACTTAACAACAAACAAACTGCTCATTGAGAGCCAGTCAGGTTTCAGACCCAAACATTCCTGTCACACAGCTCTCACCAAAATGGCAGATAACTGGCTGTCGAACGTAAATGATGGGAAATTAGGTGGTGCTGTTTTTGTTGACTTCAAAAAAGCATTTGACATGATTGACCACACTATCTTGGTTCAAAAGTTGGAAACCCTCAGAATAGGCCCTAATCCACTAAACATCATCAAATCATTCCTGGGAGATCGACAACAGTTAGTGCTTCACAACAACTCGACATCAGATTTCTCGAAGATAGATACAGGAGTACCGCAGGGTTCTATTCTTGGGCCCCTACTCTTTGCAATGTTCATCAACGACCTACCACTACATCTAAAATATTCAACATGTGACCTCTTTGCAGATGATTGTACTATCTACACTAGTGACAATGACTGCGTGGTACTTGAAATGACTCTTCAATGCGATGTAGACAATCTAACAAAATGGAGTAATATGAATCGTATGCCATTAAACACAGCAAAAACGAAATCTATGTTGATTACCACCAGACAGAAACTCCTAAACTGCACCAAAAGATCGCTACAGGTACACGCGGAATCAATACAAATTGAACATGTAACAGAACACAAAGTTCTAGGAATCACGATTGACCAGCACTTAACGTGGAACTCCCATGTACGGAATTTAACCAAACACTTAGCTCAAAAGACGTACCAGCTAGCCAAAATAAAACACTTCTTAGACGCAGACACTAGACTATTGTTCTACACCTCACATATACAGACACATCTAGATTACTGCTCTACACTATGGGATGGTTGCCCTGCTTCCACCTCAAAGAGACTGCACTCCCTGCATAAGAGAGCAATACGTCTGATCACCGATAATCGCACGATATCACACACAAGGACAGGAAAAGAACCCACAATACTGTCCCTGAAAAAACGTCTTCTCTACAACAAAGCCAAGCTGACCCACGCAATTCTATCAAACACTGCTCCGCCGTACCTACGATCATTGTTTCAAACCAGTAGAAGAGAGGGACTACAATTACATCAGTTACGTCTGCCCAAACCTAGGATCGACCTGTTCAAACAGAGTCTAGCCTACTCTGGAGCCTACTTATGGAACAGCCTTCCACACCACCTAAAAAGCCTACCTACACAATATTCATTTAACAAAGCACTTTTCAAACACTTCCTAAACACTGATTATCTACCCCCATAGAAACATCATTTGCCTGTCAACATCTCATCCATAGGTCAACATTTCTTTTCCTCTTCCGCTCGTTTTTAATGGGAATAATTTGTTTTATATCCATGTAATACTATTATATAATGTAATGTATGTGAGAATGTACCCGCATACCACTGTACTTTAGAGATGTGAATGTTTCCGTTTGCTTAAATGGGTGATGTACATGCATATATATATATTTTTTTTTTTTAAACTGCTAAAAGACTTTTTCTGCTACAGAAGTGCGCAAGAAAGTGTTATTATTATTATTTCAATTTCCGCCAAGAATGTATGGATGTAAGCGAGAATGTGTTTTTGTAATTTTTGTATTGAGGATTGATGACACATTCAAAAATACTATTTAGACGTTTTGACCGCATAAGTGAGTGTCGGTATACATAACTTATTTATTTATTGGTTTGTTTATATTATTTTATTTTTTATTATTATTATTTTTCTTCAGTCACTATCTTGTTTAGTTTAAAAAAAAAAACCTCGGCTACTCATTTTTTTTTAAAATTATTATTGTATACTGTAAATGAATGCTGTTATGTTAACTTTATAATGTTGCATGCCTTTAAATTAATGCTTAAAGTAATACGTGGGAATAAAAGGATATAGTATGGAAGATTAATGAGAGTGAAAAGGCAGAATGTTAGACGGGCCTGCGTGCCCAATTCTCAACCCTTCGAAAATAAAGTTCGTTCGTTCATTCGTTAGTTCACAAGTCGGACTTCACCACATGCTTCTGCAGCAGCTGTCTTTATGATGTCCTTGAATTTGAGCCAGAGGGTTTCCAAGTCATCAGGTTGTTCTTCTGTGTTTCTCACTGCTGTAGCTATAAGCCCCTGATATCTGGTCTTAATTTCTGGCTCTCTCAGCTTGCAGGTCTTAATGCTCATTTCTCCCTTTCGTTTACTTTGTTTCTTGCATGATGTTGGGCAGTTCCTATATGTCGTAAATTTATTTAGAGAGAAAGAGTCTTAGAAATAGTGGTCCGGTTTAGAGTGTAGAGTGATGGTGAACAGCTCAGTGATAGAATTGTAGAGAGTAAATAGTTGCTTCACAGAGTGCTGGAGGAGAGTAAAGACAGACTTATTTACGACAAATCGTTTCTCTCAATCTACTCTTCAGGCTCTCCTGGTCAAACAATTATTTGCCAGTTTCCAGACACACACCTGCTCTCACACCGATTTGGTGCTTCAAACACACAGACGACGTGGATACAAACTATCTTAAACAAATAGGGGACATTATGGGCTTTGGGTATTCCAACACAGTAACGATTAAGTTTATGTTGTTTATTAAAGTTAAAAAAAACAATCACTACAACAATCATGTGTTTACAGCAAAAATTATCATAAGTACAGAAAATGCAAATAACAAGGTAGGGAGGGGGTGAAGAAGATTGGTATCGACTAAGCCCGTCCCGCTTATTAGACAAAGAAAAACCCAGTCCAAAGATAGATAGTTATCCGGAACATAGGTACGTTAACCTAACAGTGAAGTTAATCACTCTGAAAGAGGTGTTTCAAAATTAGGTATGGGTGGTAGAAAGAATCCTGTTCTTCCCAATTGTTCTTCCCTTTACTAAGCAAATGAAAAGGAGGGGGTTTTAAACAGAGTTAACAAATTATCAACTATCCCACTTAAAGGAACAATGCAGGGTATACAGAAAATTATATTACCAGGTAAGCAAGTTAACAAAATGGTTACAAAAAAAGATTAAATTTCCTGTCATTCATACACGTGCGTGAGGATCCACACTCATATATTCACACACTTACCGATTACAGCATCAGACACTCCAATAGAATTATATAAACAGCAATTACACTCTTGACACATGAAAAGGTCTGGTACTTTCGTGTCCCGCCCCAGATGTTGCGAGGTTTGCTGATAGCAACTATTCTCACTTATCGCCGGACTTGAAGCCTAAGAGTTATTGTGTTTTATTATATAAAAGGAGTCTATGGGATGGCACTGACACAGTTCGACACAGGGGTAAAATGAAGTGGTCTCTTTAATCTTCCGCTATGGTAAAATTCCTTCAATGCGTGATGGTAGTAACTGACCGGTAAGTTTATTAATCCAGTGAGGAAAAACTTAAGTCGTCACCGTTCAGGAAAATATGTACTCTCTCACAGTAGGGCACTAAATCAAGTATCGCTACTGGCACGGTTCAACTTCCAGTTTATCTTACAGATTTGTAATTTTAATATGATGATTGTTCTTTAAATAGTCTTGGGTAGGCTTTCTTTCATGTAAGTATGATAGCTAGGTCGCATTAAACAACCACAAGATTAAATTTAAAAAATGTTTCATCAATATGTCTGGAAGTTTTTAAGATGATTTCTTTATTGCTGGGATCGCAAAGGTTACGATCACTCTGTATGAAAGAAAAAGACATGTAATATACCGAAAAATCAATAACATTCTAAAGCGCGATGAATTTCCCGTTAAGACTATTTATAAATATATATTCGCGTATTTAATTATGTATTTAATAAACACTGCGCGAGTTCTAATGGTTAAAACACACATCTATAAATATAGGACTTAACTAAATTTATTAATTATAAATTCCTTCGCGACATTAAAAGTTAATTAAAGCATTTCAGCCTCTATTATCTTTTTTGGAAATAATATAGCAGATATATCATTACATTTACAACTGGAACTATTGAGATGGTTTAATTTAATAGATGTAAATTAACACAAAATCCAGTGAAATAGAATGAATGAACTAGACCACTGATCACTTTACACAATATATATTTTACCATTTTGCACAGAAATAGAATTCACTGCAAATATATATAAGAATCCAGGGGATAATCTAGCAGAATTTCAAATATAGCTAGTGCTTCTGTAAAGGTCTGGCCAACGAGTGATAAAGTGTATTTCTACGTGGTCGGTATATATCTAACTTAATTGTAAGATGAGTGGGACATGAGAAAATTGACACCTTTTTAGATCTCAGGACACTTTTGGGGATCTGACCGCCAGACCAAAGAGAGATGCCGCCCCTGGTCTTCGTATCTCCGCTCGCTGCTGCGATCGGTTCTGTGTTTAACACCGAGATGCGAAATACCTGCAGGAACTTGCGTCGCTCGTTTCATGGACCACTACTGTCTTTGATCGTGGCGCTAGTCTTTCCTGAGATCCCCCAGTCCGTGTCTTTGATCGTGGTCGCTACTATCTGTTTGATTCTGGCGCCGCCCCCTCTGGGCCAAGTTAATGAAAATACTGCATATGATTGCTCGAGAGATGTCCATGGGCGTGATTTAATCTCTCCTTAAATCAATGCGATGACCAGAATGAACGATAGATAAACTGTCCACATATTAATCAGCAAACGTGTGGAACGGTTGCATAGCTAATGAGTCCAGGTGAAAAAAAATCCCGTTTGACGAAAGGTTACAATATTCGGGGGCACTGATGTTATCCAAGGGTTCGCTACGAAGGTCGTACTATATCATCCAACACTTCAGGGTCATTCAGGGTCGGCTGAGTTCGTCTGTCACAATATATATATATATATATATATATATATATATATATATATATATATATATATATATATATATATATATATATATATATATATATATATATATATATATATATATATATATATATATATCCGCAAGGGCTTCAATTATTTCTTCAAGGTACTTATCCTTTGCCAATGTTTTTGCGCCCTATAGTAATGAAGAGTATACATAACACTTCAATACTCAATTTTAATTTCTTGCTTATTTTTATTTATGTTAATATCTTTCTCAGGTAGAATAGTCTTCGCCAATCTAAACAACATCTGGAAACCTTCCCAGTCCAGTACAAACACTCTTATTCAATTTTTTACTATTTCTCCGTCGCCCATAAATTAAATATATATATTATTTTGGGTCTTGAACTAATTATGTATTTATCTCCAACTCATTCTGTCCTCTTCTATCTCCAGTCCTCATTATTATTAAGTATTAATAGTTAGTTTCTTGTTCAGTTTCGTTTTTAGCTTCTTAGTATGTACTGTTTACATCCGGAAGTGGCAGTCATTTCCTTTTCTTGTGACGCACTCTTCCTTCGGCAGGCGTGCTAGGTCTTAGATGCCTTTAGGGAAGTACCCGGGTTTTTTAAAATATTTATTTAGATTTTTATGTGTCCTGTCTAGCCCTCACTTTCTCTCCTTTCCCTGACGAAGGCCATGTGTCCGCAACGTTGGCTATTTTCTTTGTGTTTTGTCCTCGTAAGACGAGTCACCTTTTTTCGATTTTTTGTCATACCCATCCATCGTACTCCACGTCTTACCGCAGTTCCCCTCAACTTCCTCGACTTAATATACATTTGAGCCAATAATCTATTTATTCGGATTTTACAGATCATTTCTTAAGCAACGCGAAAAGAAATGACGGAGAAGTTCAAAAATTTAGATTCATTAAAGAAGAACCACCCAAGACTGAATATTTTTAAACAAATCATCACAGGCAATAATTAAGATGGTCGAGATTTCATTCCACTCATCCATTAAGAGCCAAGCGATACCAGCTTGCGACGTCCTTAATTTCATGTGATCTGTGTTTTTATCGTGATTAATCAACAAAAGACATGAACAATCAGTTGCTAATTTAGGTTTATACATGTACCTAACAGAAGCAGTCTCGATCTCTCGCGGAATCCATGGCGTCCTCTCTCGCGGAGCCCTAGGGGTCCGTGGAACCCCGATTCAGAAACCTTGTGTTAGAGTATAAAATGTTCGTCACTAATAATAAACATACTTACTTAGTCGTTCCCCTTCTACCGTGAGGTGTAGAGGTTTGGAAGAGAGAGCGCCAGACTATGCTATCGGCTGTCTTCCTCCTGGCCTGGTTCCATTCTAGTCCTCGGTCCTTCAAAGATTGTCTAATGTTGTCCTCCCAGCGGGCTCTGGGTCGTCCTGGGGGTTTGGATCCCTGGCTCTTTGTTTCCCATGCTTGCCGTGGTAGCCGATCTTCTCCCATTCTGCAGACATGGCCAAACCATCTAAGTTGGGAGCTAATAATAAAAATAATGATAACATGTTAGTCACTAAGAACACATTATTGTTTTGTTAGAATTTGGATGTTAGTCACCAAACACTAATTCTTGGTACTCAACATTCCGAACGTTCGAAGTTCTTTGCTGGAAAAAATGACATGACATATAAATTAAGTAATATTTATGTGTCCGTTTTAGGGGAGTGCATTTTAAGTCAAAAGAAAAAGAAAAAAATGAAACTAGGATTAGCTTATTTTCTGATAATAAATAGTCTCCTGAATCTAAATATTGTAGAATGGAGTATGGGTTGAGGCATAGAAGTCATTAAGGAAGATACAGCAAAGAACAGAATGCAACTTTTAAACCAAACGTAAAATAGACTAGTGTTTGGACTTTTTTTGGTTCGTAGTGATAAGGAGAGTGAGATAGAAACTAAACAGATTATGATAATTGAGCTAAGCTTAAAAATGATAAAGGATAAAACGAGATACATGACTGGGCTTAGGTCAGATGGCCAGACCAATCAGAAGATAAGGACACTTACTAAGACCGGACAAGTCAGAAGACCTGAAGAGATAAATTAGAACAACAAATAGGAACAGCGAATATGAGATAAATGCCATGACAAGGAATTATTGACAACAGTGGTTCTCAAGCCAGGACCATCATAGTTACTAGAAACAGTATTAAATACAGAAGCAGTAACAGTGAACAGATAATATATATCGAGTAAGAGTGATGACATTTAGTATTGCTGATAAAGTAAGCTTTATTCCTAGTATTCCTTCCAACTGATAAAGTATGTTGTTCCAATTGATAAATACTGTTATTCCATTCCTGTCTGTTTACATAACTGTTTGTTCATTGCATACACTATATAGGCAAATTATCCATGTGTGTACTGCTGTGCTGTTACCGTGTATGATATGTGAAGGGTGTGTAGAAAACAGTCACTCACCCCACGATAGCTCACGTACGAGTCATGGAGGGTTAAACGCCTTGTGACAGTTAATGAACAGGTTTATTACACCACAACACGGTCACAATAACGTAGACGAAGTACAGCATGTTACACAGGTCATAATAGCATACCAAGAAAAGGATCCACATTATATAATAACAATAATCCATCAAGAAGAACTACTGGCAAACGCAGTGCCCATAGTTATAGGCCTCAAATATATATATATATATATGACGTCTCAGCGCTCTTTAATTCATGTACATACGACTGCTGACCATTGCAGTACTAGTAAACAATAGGCCTGTAATATTTGACGTCTCAGCGCTCTTTAATTCATGTACATAAGACTGCTGACCATCGCAGTGCTAGTAAATAATAGGCCTTCAATATATATGACGTCTCAGCGTAGTTTAACAGCTTCCTAACAGCTCCACCAAATCGCTGTACTGCAGTTAATCATAATACGGCCTGTCCAAACCTTGGCCTCACAATATAAGTCGACATATCAAGCACTGTCTTTAATCCATCTAGAAGACTGCTGATAAATAATAGGCCTCATAATATAAGTCGACATATCAAGCAGTGTCTTTAATCCATCTAGAAGACTGCTGATAAATAATAGGCCTCATAATATAAGTCGACATATCAAGCACTGTCTTTAATCCATCTAGAAGACTGCTGATAAATAATAGGCCTCATAATATAAGTCGACATATCAAGCAGTGTCTTTAATCCATCTAGAAGACTGCTGATAAATAATAGGCCTCATAATATAAGTCGACATATCAAGCACTGTCTTTAATCCATCTAGAAGACTGCTGATAAATAATAGGCCTCATAATATAAGTCGACACATCAAGCAGTGTACAGGCTTCCCTCGAAAACACTGGGCTAATTTCTCCAGTCACGCCCAGGACACAAACTCTTCAAAAATGTCCATAATCTTTAACCACTGGCCTGTATACTCCAAGGCCTAAGAAACACATCCTTAATTAATATACAGTTCATCTGGGATAATCACACATAATATATCTCAGCATAAATGCTTGTACACTGGTACACATTGAAAAACACTTTACATCTCCTCAGTGCACTCACCCAGTACACACTGACACCAAAAACCTTCTCTCCCAGAACACCCCAGCTAATCACAAAAAAGCCTGGGGCTAACTCCCCGTGAACTTTCGCTCATCGCTCCAAAATAGCTTAGCAGAAAATCATCTCACGTGGAACTCGCCACCGTGAAAAGCGTTCTGCATCTCGGAAGATTCGAATGCGATACGCTCATACATTTTTTAAAATAAATTAACAGTTAGACAAAAGCTGTTCAAGTGGAATGACCACTATAATCTATTGTACATCCGAGACTCATAACGATTACTGCCCTTGCTTAGATTTGGACTTATCAATTGCCTATGAAAGTTTTTGCTGTATAAAGTTTACCAGCCTCAGGAGGAAGGTTGGGTGCATCATTATTTCAACCCTTGGTCTTCGTGTAAATAAACTTCACATTTAACGTTCACTGCTGTCAGAGGGGAGTATGTTTATCAAGGTATTGAATCATCAATCAACTGTCAGTATGTACTGTGGTAATCGTCTGTTGTGAACTGTTGTCGTAACACTATCAACCAATAACTTGCCTACTAGTGATACGAACCCACTATACAATCATCACCATCAGCGTATAACCCACGGCCACATTACTAATGTTCTGACAACATATTTATTTATTTATCAATCAAAAGGAGATTTGATACAGATACTTTGCATTTCACGATAACACATTTGCCGGATCACATTTTTGATATCTTGCTAAAATATTGGTTTATTGCAAAAGAATGTGATACCATGTTTCAATCTTTCTTGCTATTTTTAGATCCTAAGATGAAATTTCTGTAGCACCTCAACGAGCTGGCAATTAAGCGTTGGTGTTGATAACTCAAAATTCACAAAAGTTGGTTTGGCCACGTCTGCAGAATAGGAGAAGGTCGGCTGCTACGGCAGGTATGGGAGGCTAAGAACCAGGGATCCAAACCTCCAGGACGACCCAGAGTCCACCGGGAGGACAACATGAGACATTCTCTGAAGGACTGAGGATTAGAATGGAACCAGGCCAGGAAGAAGACAGACGATAGGATAGTCTGGTGTTCTCTTTTCTAAACCTCTACACCTCACGGTAGAAGAGGAACGACTAAGTAAGACCAAGAAAGCAAATAAAGAAAGCCTTAGTGAATTGAACTTTATGATAAAAAAACAATGTGACCGCCGTCTCCATGGTAACCAGTGGCATAATACATTAAAATGCTTTGTTTTACATGACTAAAAGTGTTTTAAGTTACGCCTATGCAATATAATTGAAATCCTGCAATTATTTATGAAGAAAATATTATTGTTGATCCTCCACTTAAACATGGTAGGTTGTAACCACCAATTGTCAATGATGATAAGTTGATTCACGATTTAGAAGCATTTAAGTACACCCATTTAATATTTACATAGACATCTTCTATTGCAGGTACCGGATATTCTAAAAAACATAGCCTAGTTTACACGAATATATTTATTTATTTATTTTCTTCAAAAAGAAATTATTGGCGCATTCAGGAGTTGTTAAATAAAAATGTTAGCAAAGGGTCGATGTGAAGAATTTTGATTATGAAACTTCTGGCATGCATAAAAAAAAAAATAAATTAATTCACTGTTTTTTTTTCTTTCAAGACTTTTTATTATTCCCACCCCCCCCCCCCCCCCCCCCCCCCCCCCCCACGCCCCCCCCCACCCCCCCCCATCCACCCCCCCCACCCACACCCCCCCCCCAGCAAAAAAAAAAATAAAATAAAGAACAGCGGCAGATATATTTATTTGCGAAATGTCTTGCAGGATACCCTGTACATTCTGTATCATTCCATTACTGGTTACCTGTCCCTTCTCCAAATCCCATCCTCCACCCACACACAATTTCCAAGTGAGTCTTTCTTAAAGTGTCGCAGAATTGAAACGACTCTATTTGAAGAGTCGTTGCGTAAATGAGTATTTGATTACATTAACTTGATAGTTCCATGAGATGGACACAGAGAATTGGGTAACTCTCAGACTACAGTGATTGGTCATATGTGCTCTTGCAGCTCGTCCTACTGCTATATTTGGGAACGACTAAACAAAGTAAACCCTGGCACACAGCAATCAGACCAGAATTTCTTAGATATATTTACTTAATACATTATTTTCTCTGTCCGTACAATGCTTCTTTTAAGCTGCGTTAAATTTGCACCGACTCTGCAGCTATATCAGGACTTGGGATATATAAAACATTATTTTCTCTGTCCGTACAATGCTTCTTTTAAGCGACATGGGAAGGTGCAAGGACAATTGGAACGTTCTGTGTGGACTGCGTTAAATTTGCACCGACTCTGCCTAAAGGACTTCGTTCACCCTGTCAGTTCCTATATATACATATATATATATCATCATCATCTCAGCCCGTAACCCGTCATGGGTCGTAGGGGTGCCATGGTGGAAGCATCAGCAGACAGGGTCCTCCACTGCTCTCTATCCTCAGCAATGCGTACAAGTGTGGAAAAACCGTGTCCTGCCCATTCTTTGATGTTATCATCCCAGGATTTTCTCTGCCTTCCTCTTCTCCGTTTACCTTCGACTGTCCCCTGAAGGATCGTTTTCGAAAGGGAGTCATGACGAGTTACATGCCCAAACCAGGCAAGCTTTCGATGTTTCACTATTGACAAAAGTGGTTCTTGGTGGCCTGCATAGGTGTTTATCTTCTCTCTAACATAGACATTTGTTTTGTGCTCTTTATAGCAAATGCGCAAAATTCTTCTATAACATTTATGCTCGAAAGCCTGAATCCTTCGCTCCGTATCTGCAGTGAGTGTCCAGCTCTCACACCCATACAAGAGAATAGATAATACAAGTGATTTGTATAATTTGATCTTCACAGGAAAACTGATGTTACTTTTCCAGATCACATTCAACTTTGTCATGGCAGCTGAGGCCATCTCAAGTCTTGTCTTGATTTCTTTACTTGATCTTCCATCACTACATATAGTGGACCCGAGATATTTAAAGGTGTTAACTTCTTCTAACGTTTGCCCATTTAACGTAATGTTGGTCGGAACATGTTTCTTATGGCTATTCACCAATATCTTGCTTTTTTCTATATTAATTTCCATCCCATACGTTCTTGTTACTTTCTCCAGTCTAGAGGTAAGGTCTTGAAGTTCTGATTCTGATCCAGCTATCAGATCAATATCATCAGCAAAACGTAGGTTGCACAGAGGTCGGCCTCCAATCGATATGGTTGATTTATAATCGTAGAGAGCCTCCTGCATAATATGTTCTAGATAAATATTAAAGAGCACTGGGGACAGGATACATCCCTGCCGAACTCCTACAGTTGTTTTGAAAAATTCTCCAATGTCGTTGCTTGCAAAAACAGCACTGCTTGCGTCCTTGTATAGTGCTTCAATGATATATATGATGTTGGTATCAAAATTGAATTTTCTCATTACTTGCCATAAGCCTTCATGCCAGACTCGATCGAAGGCTTTTGTGAAATCGATGAAGTTATGGTATAAATCGTGTTGATGTTGGAGATGTTTTTCGATAAGTACTCTAATATTGAAGATTTGTTCTGAGGTACTTCTTTTTGGTCTAAAGCCAGCCTGTTCCTCTGACAAGATTTCTTCTGATTTCTGTTTTATTCTGTTCAAAAGTATCCTTAACATCACCTTACTTGGATGACTAATAAGGCTAATGGTTCTGTAGTTCTTGCACATTTTTAGATTTCCTTTCTTTGGAAGCGGTATTACTAATGACTGCGTCCATTCTTTTGGCCATTTTTTTGTACTCCATATCTTCTGGCAAATTGTTGTCATGATTTTTACTATATCTGGTCCTCCATATTTCAAGAGCTCTGCTGGGATATTATCCACACCCGGTGACTTCCCTCCTTTCATCGAACATATAGCCTCTTCCACTTCTTCCCGTAATATTGCTGCATTTCCGAGTTCCCTGTTTTCGCACTTAATGTTGTTTAATATGCCTAAGTCAGTGTCAAGTTTACAGTTATATAATTCTTTACAATATTCTGTCCACCTTCTCATTACAGCTGTTTTTTCATTGAGCAGAGCCCCATTGCTATCTTCTATGACAGTTACCCTGGGCTGTTGGGGTTTTGATAGTTTTCTTAATGTGTCAAAAGCTGCCTTGCTGTTACCTTTTATTAGCCCCGTATTAATGGACTCACATTGATCAGCTACCCATTTTTCTTTGGCCTGTTTCATTTTCTTCCTAATATTTTTATTCACCATACTGTATTGCCATGCTGCTTCAGGAACCTTTTTCTTAACCTTTTTCATTTCCCGCCGTGTATCACATAACTTCAGAATGTCATCTGTAACCCATGGTTTGTTTATTTTCTTTCTTTTACCAAGTATTTCTGTTGCTGATTCAATGAGCACGTCTTTCATGTTCTCTGTGATTGAGTTGATATCATCCTCCAAAAAGTTGAGAGCTGCGAATTTTCCTCCAACAGTTGCCTCAAAGATTCCCGCGATTTCTGGATCTTTCAGTTTGTCTAAATTGAATCTTAACTGAGAACATCTGTTTTGATTATAGTTCTTTTTAAGTTTAAGCTTGAGCGTCATCAATACCATGTCGTGATCACTACCAATGTCGGCGCCAGGAAAAGTCCTAGTCTTGGCTTTATTAATACTAGACTTGAATCTTTTGGATACAAGAATAAAATCAATTTGGCCATGTATCTCAGTTTTTGGGGCATGCCACGTTGTTCTTCTTGATAACTTATGAGGAAATAGTGTATTTGCAATGGTTAGTTTATAGTTGCTGGCAAATTCTAGTAGCCTTAGTCCTCGATCGTTGGTTTCACCTGTCCCAAATCTCCCCACTGTACCAGCCCAGTGACCATATATATATATATATATATATATATATATATATATATATATATATATATATATATGTATATATATATATATATATGTATATATATATATATGTATGTATATATGTATATATGTATGTATATGTATATATGTATGTATATATATATATGTATGTATATGTATATACATACATATATACATATATATACATATATATATACATACATACATATACATACATATACATACATATACATACATATACATACATATACATACATATACATACATATACATACATATACATACATATACATACATATACATACATATATATATATATATATATTACTTATTAGTGTATTTCCTTGGAATGCTTGCGACAACTACTGGGGCAAGTGCATCTGAAAGTGGCCACTGCGTGAATGTGAATTGAATGAACAGAGAAAGAAACTTATGTCCTTTGTTAAAATCATATACTTATATGGTTTCTTCTTTCTTTTTTTTTATCTCAATAATCTGATTAGTCACGGGATAGTTTACATTAGGAACCTATTCTTTTCCCATACTGACTATTTCATAACTTATTGTTAACCTTTGATCTTTTGGGTTAATTAACCTCTGTTGAGATCGTCCTTTCTTTTCCTTTACCAGAGGGGAGAACCTATTTGATTAATTTTCATTTTGTCTGTAAACCATAATCTAGTGATGTGTATGCTTATTGTTGTGATCTTTTATTGATAATAAACTTTATTAAACCTTTAGTTATCGTGTCGGTCAACCCTTATCCACTATATGTTATTCATAGTTCGTGCGTATTTGTCACAGAATTGTGTGCATTTGAGTGTAGTGTAACTTGTATTTTCGTACAAGGAGAGAAAGTGCGCTTGATTTAAATATCGTCGTCCAGATAGGCTGGATTAGATAAATTATTCTATCCAGAGACTGTCCTTTCTCTTACACGATTACCTCTTGATAAAACTATATCTTACCCCTTAATTTCACATTGTCATCACTATCACCTCTGCTCAGACAGGACTATAAACATCTATTACCAATCTGAGAAATCATACACGACATGCACACACGCTCCCAGCTTGGAAACAACAGCGCTTCCACGAAATGATGAAATGATAGAAAACATGTCTGATATTGAGGGAAAGAAGAGCCAGTCTCCAACAGAGAAAGGAGCCATAACCACAAAATACATAGAGAAACATTACACAAGCAACACCTGGATCCATACCTACATTGACGGATGAGCAAAAAAATGCAACAGAAGATAAAGGCGGAAGAGTTTTGCTGAAATTAAGCGCTAGTACACATAAAAGCTGTCAGTGGCAACAGGAAGATTTGCCTGTTTGGCTGTCAGTGGCAACAGGAAGATTTGCCTGTTTGGCTGTCAGTGGCAACAGGAACATTCTCAAGTAACTTCAGAGCTGAGACAGATGCCTTGAAAACTGCAGTAGAGGTCCTAATGACAGAGGAAAGCACAGAGAGACAAGTTGCTTTCTTTACAAATGCCCTGTCAGTAATTGCAACGCCGAAGAACCAGAACAATGCAGAACTGGATGACCTAAGCGTAGTACTCCACAAACTGAGCCACCTATTCAAACGAGTTGTAGTACAGTGGGTCCCATCTCACTGCACCATCTCCGGCAATGACGAAGCTGACAGTTGGCAAAGGAATGTCTAAAGCTACCTCAACCTGATGAATTTTATCACAAGCGGAAACAGGAACAAATGGGAAGCAGAACATCAAGGCCACACCCAAAAAAAAATGATGAATATTACCAGCTCAGCAGAAGAAAACAAGTGGTAATCTTCAGGCTCCACACGGACCACAACAGATTGAGATACCATCTATTCAACAAGCTAAAGATGGAAACTACCAATGAGTATGACTGTGGCACCGATAAAATGACTGATGAACATCTACTTCAAAGTTGCCCAACATATGAGGAACATATAGCACAAATAGCCTTCATCAGTATCATTTCGTGGACAAACTCTAATGAGCATGTTCTGCCCCAAATTTGCACTCCACTGAAGTGAGCAAACACTACCAAAAGTAAAAAAAAATTAGAGTAAAGTCTCTTGATAATAGAGCAGACGACAATTTCTAATGCTAGTGGCAGAAAATGGATACAAAGTCAAAGTGTATGTTAATTTCACAGCTTTGGAATGAAGGAAATCAAACATGTTCCAACATTTCTAAAACCTTGAACATTCCTGAGCGGACTGTCTACAGAGTTGTGAGTAAATTAAAAGCAGGTAATGGAATCGAGCGAAAAGAAAGTAGTGGGAGGCCAAGAATTTTGGACACAAAGGACCATCGGCGTCTCGCCCAAATTGTTCGGGCTGGGCCAATGAAGAGTGTAGAAAACATACGGCAGCGCATGATCGAGTTGGGAAGCCCAGAGGTATCTAATGCTACTGTCAACCGGGAGCTACACAGGATGAATTACACAAAAAAGCGGGTAATTTCGTCACCATTGCTCACAGAGACTCACAAACAGATGCGCTTGAACTGGTACCACGAAAACAAAAATTTGTCATGGGAAAATGTGATATTTTCAGATGAATGTTCTGTTTGGTCTTATCCTGCTCAAATAAATATTTGGACGAAAGACTCTGTGACGCCTGTGTACCAGCGACCGAAACATACCCAAACATTCCATCTTTGGGGAGGGTGTTACCAGTAATTTTAATGGAAGGGGACGTGATCTGGAAAATATTAGGTGAGCAGATTAGATTATGGGTTGTCATTGCTTGAAGACGTGATTGTCTTTAATGTTATGTTAAATTGTAATAGTAGAAGTAAGGTTACACAGCGTGTGAACGCTAGTCAGTTCAATTGTGGAGGTTTGTTCACTCCGAACTGTTTTGAGATACGGGTGTTTAGCTATTTGTGGCTAGCCCGTGCAAGTAGTGAGACTGAACGGTGTTTTTGAACAGCCGGGTCTCGTAGCTGTTTTTGGGCGGGAGATGTGTATTCCCGTGGGCAGTGAGTTTTGGGCATCGATCTGGAGAGGTCGCCCCATAGTGTGTGTTTTGGATGGTAAGCCTGTACAGTGCTGAATATAAGAGGCCATGATTTGTGTAAGGCCATTATTTCCTGATAGAGGATAATTGTGTTATGTGAGGACATGTTGATAAGTGATATTATTGCAAACTGCTGGGTGAGCAGTATTGTGAATATTTTGATAAGGATCCATTAACTTACACATGTCATATAATAGCGCTAAAAATGAGTAAAGGCGAGATTATTGCAGACTGCCGGGGATGGAGTCTTGTGAGAAATTGCTGGTAGGACTCATTAGATTATGATAGCGCTTATGTGAGTGTAGCACGGCGAGGATGTCCGTTTGCTATCTTTGAGAAGGATCCATTATTATTAATACAGCGCTGATGTGAGGAGTATCTGGAGGATACCATACTTATGTTAGCACGGCGGGATGTCCGGTTGCTAACGGATCCATTATTATTACGCAGTAGCACGGCGATGATGTGAGCCGTTTGCTATCTGTGAGGAGGCCATATTTACGGATCCATTATTATATCTTATAGCGCAGGAGGAGTATCTGGAGGATACCATATTTATGTTAGCACGGCGGGATGTCCGGTTGCTAACGGATCCATTATTATTATGTGAGGAGTATCTGGAGGATACCATATGTATGCAGTAGCACGGCGATGATGTGAGCCGTTTGCTATCTGTGAGGAGGCCATATTTAGAATATTATAGCGCTAATGTGAGGACAGGTGGATAGCGCTGAGTTGAGGAGTATCTTTAAAGAGGTCATGGATATTGTAGTATCTGCATGATTCTGAGATGTGAGAAGTACTTTATTATTGTATTGCTATAACTTGTAGTTGACTATAACTGTGTATTCTGTGTTAACGTGGCGTGTTGTGGTGTATTAAACATTCGTTAACAGTACACCTGCCGTTATAACCATCTATGACTTCTACGTGCGTACCTGTGTTGTGAGTGATTGTTCCGGTACGCCACCCACTCACGCAACCACCAAACATCAGGTTATAACATTTGGTGGACCAAATCAACGGGTCGTAACACCCACATTACATTCGCGTGATAAGAGAGTAAATTAGGTCAGATTCTGGACCAGTCATTACAAGTGGGAACACTGAACTGTGTTATGTTTTGCTCTGTGTGGGCGTGGCTTAATTCAACTGTACACAGGTATCAGCTGACTGCGCATATCCATCCTCATATCTTGGCGTGTGTAGCAACTAAACTAACTTTATCAGTTGGTTTCGATATCAAATAGCTGTTATCTGATAGCGACATTGATGCCATAATTGTTACAGTGCTTGTTCCAGTCTTTCCATATGCAGATTCAACTATAGGTGCAGTATGTTGGAGAGTTCGTCTGCACGTATACCTCAAGTGATTGCGGGGTTGCTGTGATCGGTTCCTGTCGTCTGATGCATTGTTGAGGACATACTGTGCAGTGGCAGAGATCTGAAGACAAGAGAGCTTAGTCCTTCTACCTTTCTGCAGTGGAGTAGTTTTAACGTCAGAACTTTGTGATATCCAGTGTGTTAGCGAAAGGATCAGGATTACCTTCAGTTAAGTGCTTTTGTTGTGTGTAAATGTTGCCACTTCTGTCCATGTCAACAAGCCTCAATCTGCACTATCCTATTCTATTAATAACTATTGTTGTTGTTGTCGATAATTATATCGATTAATTATGGAATATGATGATGCATGAATAATGTATGGCTATGTACAGGAATTGATGATGCAGTGATTGAGAAATAATTGCATTTTCTTAAAAAGATACTTGATTTGGTATAATGAAAGTTTAATTAAGACATATATGGTTGACTAAGTAAACAAGTCACAATGGATTGTGATACAGATCCAGAGGATATGAGACCTGTATTAGAGTATCTGTTTCAAGAGGGGACAGATTATCAGGTATTAAAAGGCCCAGAGCTTGAGTCACATGTTATGGACAGGTTTTTGGTCTGTGCATCAAGAGCTCTAAGAGAGTTTGCTGATGAGAGATTTCAGTCAATTCCTCATGTGAGTATGGCTAAGGATCTAGCGAGATTGTTAGTTGTGGATCTCCGTCTGTTTTTGGACAAGCATATTGGTAACAAACGTGATGAAATATTGAAGATTATGCGTACGTTATGGCGCGACGACATGCATAGTGACCAGAAAGAAGAGTTAAAGGATGAGAAGCAAATAGGAGACATAAAACAGAGTACACAGGAGCAAAGGGAAAGTTGCTTAAAAAGTACTGCTGAAGTGAATAAGCTACAGAAAAAAGTGACTAAACTTACAGGTGATTTATGTAAATCAAATTCTGAGCTTGCTTGTGTTCGAGCAAAATTAGACTCGGCATTAGGCAAAATTAAAGAGATGGAAGCTCAGGTGGGAAAAAAAATGGCGAAGTTAGAAATCTGACTCAAAAAGTTCAAGAGAAGACGGAGATTGGTGGAAAATTAGAAGTTCAGATTAAGAAATATGAGAAGTTGTGTAATGAAACACTTATTGATCTGTTAAGTGACGATGAGATTTGTGGTCGCCAAATTAAAGAAAAGGATACTATATCCCTAGAGAAGGTTGATAGGCTTAAGGATAGCCATGTTATTGAGATTGAGAGGGTTGATAAAGAGAGAGTGGAAGAGTTAATGATGGAGAAAGACAAATTGATTAAGATTGAAAATTTGCTAGCAGAGGAAAGCTGCAATGATGAACATAGGTCGTTTCGTGGGAAATATAACTTCCAACGCAATACCAATGCTATTTCCAATAATATTGTTTCTTGGCGACAGTCCAACAAAGAGAATTCTACAGTAATATCCAGTCCTGTAGATAAGGAAAGAAACAGTGCTAAATCTCAAGTCAGTGTGTTAAAAACCAACAGCGTATTTATTGACAGATCTGATAAATTGGTTACAAGTAACAAACATACTACTGCTTGTTCCATGAAGGAAACAAATGTTGTGCAAAAAAATAAAGAGATTGTCAAACCTTCTAGTCATACCCAGTCAAGGCAGTGTGACTCATTTCTTAAACACATTGCTACAAGCAAAGAAAAAAATAATTTTGATAGGAGACATAACCCTAAGGTTATAAAGTACCAAGGGAGTTCATCCTACGGTAACGTTTCTTCTCCTAAAAACAAGAAAAAATGTGACAGATCTCAACATTGTGATTCTAAAAGTTTAGAAAACTATAGCAGAAGTAATTATATGAAAGTTTATGAGTCTAGTAATAATTTTCCTGCTAAAAAGCCAGTTCTATCTGATGGACATTGTTATCTGGGAAGAAGTATTAAGCATAACTATTGTAACTGGGATTTAAATCAGTACAACGGTGTCAATAGAGCAAATAACAATGCTCTCAAAAGAAATTTTACAGATCGCAACCAGGTTAACTGTGCTCCACATAAGAGCAAGATTATTAGCAATCAGAGTAATGGGAACGGTAATAGGTTCTTAAATGCTTTTGCTTGTCATGCTGATAGATTTGAGAGATCATCTCGGTCTTGTGAAGGTAGTACATTTTTTTCAGCCTACCGCACTGACAGCTGTGAATTATAGGTCAGGTTGTCCCTATGTTGTCTGCTATGTGACGAGAGTTGTTGACATCGCAGGAGGGCCACAACCTTACACCACGGAGTTCGGGTAATTGTGTAGTGAACTTTTCCGTGTTTCCTCATAACCTTACCATGGATTAAAATAGATATTTTCATTTGTATTGTCTCACAGCGAGCGACTTTGCGAGGGATCACCATTCTAATTTGACATTACCTGCGAGAGATATAGATCACTATGTACCATTTATCCATTCAAGCGAGCCTAGACAGTACATTAACCCACCGTGTCATGATGTCACCTTGCGTGTTGATGAGATGTTCGCAAGACCTCGAAGGAATTTTTTTTTTGTTTTTTTTCAAAGGTCCTGTTTATTTTTTGTTCTGTTTACAAACACTGAATGTTATTGTATTCTTTAGTATAGAACTTTATATGTTGTTAATGAAATATTATGTAATCTTTGTAACATTTGATTGCCATAATTATTTGTTGGTTGTTACTTATATGACTGTATTTTAATTATGCATTAAATAATTTCTATGCACAAACTTATTTACTGAGACAATGTAATAGTCATTTCTGTAGATAGTCCTGAGTGTTTTTATGCACTACTTAAAATTTTGGTTTTGTTTTTCATCATGGGTCTGATACCATGTTTAATTAACATATTTATATACAGATTATTTGAATTAATTGTTTAGTGAAAGGTAATTTTAAACATAACTTGTATGTATTATTAATGATTTTTCGTTGAAGTTAAGGACGTATTCTGAAACTTGGTTTCCATTTTTTCTCAATTATGACATTTGATAATTTAAACGATTCGATTTTTTTTCAGCTAGAATTAACTTAAATTTCGTATTAAATTAAGTGGGTAGAATTAACAGCGACGGCTGATACTATTGTTCATTTAAAGAATTTAGATATCTGATTATAATACATAGTTAAGATAAATAATATTACACTTATATATTTATAACTTCGTAAGCAGTTCAACAGTGTGTTAGCCCATGTAACGTTTCTGTGATGTATCTTTTTTTAAAAAAAGAAGAGAAAAAAAACTTACACGTTTTGATGTGTGTCTATTTAAAGATAAGATTATTTTTATGTTACTCAGCTAATTTAATTGTTAGTTATTAATTATAGCTACATATTACTTAGAAATAAAAATACTATTTTTATTTAACCTAACGATAAGAAACATTTTTTGTATTGTAAATTTTTGGAAAATGTGTTTTGGACATTGTGATATTTATTGTTTTTTTTTTTTTTTCTGCGCCAGCGCTAGATTGTATGTTAAGGTTACTATTATGTAGTGACATTAATTCTTTGAAAATGTTTTGATGTTCGGATGTATTTTTTGGTATTTAGCGCTTGACTATGCGTCAATGCAAAACTTGTGTTAGCGTTAATAATTTTTTGTTTGGGTGATGTTTGATGTAATTTATTTTTAGTTATGTATAAGTTTATAATTTAGTTAAATTACTTATTATGCTGTGCTTGTCATTAACTTTCTTTTTTGTGTTAGTATATAAATATACTTTAGCATTTTTGTATTTTACAATACGTTGTTACATTTGGATAGTTATTGTTAGGTGTTGTTACCAACTTTCTTTACATTTGCATCTTTACTGTCATCTTTCTTTGTTGACTATTAGTCATTTCTTTACATCTTTTCTGTTGTCTTTTCAATATTGTCTGATATTTTGTTTATGCTTCCGTGTTTCATCTTTGATGTAAGTCATATTTCTAGTATACTTTTTTTCGTGTTACGCTATTTATACTTTCATTCTTTGTAGTGTTAAATTAATTATATGACTTTAGATAATGAAATTGGTTCTTATAGTTCTATTTGTTTTACATGTATGGAATTATTGTCTTCATTGTCATCTTATGATTCTATGTGATGCTTATCATATTCCCATTTCATATTTTGTCTTTTCTCGTATGATAATTTATTTTCTGTTTAGTTTGTACTATGTATACTTAACTTGGGTTTTGTATTAGATTAATTTTTATTTTGGTATGTTTGAATGAGTATGTTGGATGATTTAGTCGTTATCTTACATTTATTGATGATATTTTTGTAGATGTGCTATGTTCTCTTGTCTAGGTATATTTTTGTAGGTAATTGATAGAACTTCATTAAATTTTTAAAATTTTTGGGAATTAATTAGAGATATTTGACATAATTTCATTGACAGTTAAATTTTTGTCGAGTTTATTTTTGTACGTATTTCATATAATTTCATTAACCTTTAAATTTTTGGATCTTAAATTTTCAAAAAATGATAAATCATTTTTTCCCGGACGGTGTGGCAAACTGTTACCAGTAATTTTAATGGAAGGGGACGTGATCTGGAAAATATTAGGTGAGCAGATTAGATTATGGGTTGTCATTGCTTGAAGACGTGATTGTCTTTAATGTTATGTTAAATTGTAATAGTAGAAGTAAGGTTACACAGCGTGTGAACGCTAGTCAGTTCAATTGTGGAGGTTTGTTCACTCCGAACTGTTTTGAGATACGGGTGTTTAGCTATTTGTGGCTAGCCCGTGCAAGTAGTGAGACTGAACGGTGTTTTTGAACAGCCGGGTCTCGTAGCTGTTTTTGGGCGGGAGATGTGTATTCCCGTGGGCAGTGAGTTTTGGGCATCGATCTGGAGAGGTCGCCCCATAGTGTGTGTTTTGGATGGTAAGCCTGTACAGTGCTGAATATAAGAGGCCATGATTTGTGTAAGGCCATTATTTCCTGATAGAGGATAATTGTGTTATGTGAGGACATGTTGATAAGTGATATTATTGCAAACTGCTGGGTGAGCAGTATTGTGAATATTTTGATAAGGATCCATTAACTTACACATGTCATATAATAGCGCTAAAAATGAGTAAAGGCGAGATTATTGCAGACTGCCGGGGATGGAGTCTTGTGAGAAATTGCTGGTAGGACTCATTAGATTATGATAGCGCTTATGTGAGTGTAGCACGGCGAGGATGTCCGTTTGCTATCTTTGAGAAGGATCCATTATTATTAATACAGCGCTGATGTGAGGAGTATCTGGAGGATACCATATTTATGTTAGCACGGCGGGATGTCCGGTTGCTAACGGATCCATTATTATTATGTGAGGAGTATCTGGAGGATACCATATTTATGCAGTAGCACGGCGATGATGTGAGCCGTTTGCTATCTGTGAGGAGGCCATATTTACGGATCCATTATTATATCTTATAGCGCAGGAGGAGTATCTGGAGGATACCATATTTATGTTAGCACGGCGGGATGTCCGGTTGCTAACGGATCCATTATTATTATGTGAGGAGTATCTGGAGGATACCATATGTATGCAGTAGCACGGCGATGATGTGAGCCGTTTGCTATCTGTGAGGAGGCCATATTTAGAATATTATAGCGCTAATGTGAGGACAGGTGGATAGCGCTGAGTTGAGGAGTATCTTTAAAGAGGTCATGGATATTGTAGTATCTGCATGATTCTGAGATGTGAGAAGTACTTTATTATTGTATTGCTATAACTTGTAGTTGACTATAACTGTGTATTCTGTGTTAACGTGGCGTGTTGTGGTGTATTAAACATTCGTTAACAGTACACCTGCCGTTATAACCATAAATGACTTCTACGTGCGTACCTGTGTTGTGAGTGATTGTTCCTACACGCACGCACTCAATCAACTACAAAGAAACCAGTTTATAACAGAGGGGTGTCAGCAAGAGGTGCCACCCCACTGTGTGTTTTCACAGGAATTCTCACGAAAGAAAGGTACATCGACATACTAGAGGGACACCCTTCTGCCATTTATGCAGGTCATGAACCCCGATGGGTGCACATTTCAACATGACAATGACCCATAGCATAAAGCTCATACCACCAAAGCATGGCTGCAAGAGAAGAATGTGATAGTGCTGAAGTGGCCCAGCAACAGTCCCGACCTAAGCCCAATTGAAAACGTTTGGGCACTACTCAAGAATCATTTTAAAAAGAGTGGACTCAGAGACGTTGAACAATTGAAGAAGGTAGCTGAAAAATACTGGGGCAGTCTGACCCACAATTACCTACAAACACTTGTGGGAAGTATGCCTCGCCGCATCCAGGCTTGCCTTGCTGGAGAAGGCAACATTATATTGTACTGAAACCACTGCTAATAGATAGGGGAGATACCAATCTTCCTCTGGACATACAGTTTTTATTATTATTTGCTTCTATGAGTGTGCTGCGTTGCGAAAATATGACTGCCATTTTTTTTTGCAAAGTACTGTGTATATATATATATATATATATTCTCTTGGTTATAGGAGGCCGAACAATTCCGCCCAAATAGTGTTGTGACGCTGTAACAGATCAGTTTGCTTAACTGTTCCCCTCCAGTTTGAAATTGAAAACGTCATTTAGTAATATGAGGTCAAGGCTATTTGCACGGAAGCCAGTGTTTCGCAGCATAATTTTACCGACATCAGGACAAGGCCGAGTAAACAAACGCCTGCAACTGGACATTTTTATCCTAACATTGTTCAAATATTTAAAACGTTATGAAAAAATGGTTGATATTTATAAATACTGCACATGCGTATAGTCTATGTTACTTCATGAACTAATCGAGAAGGGAATGACTAGTACAATGGACCCAAACCCATGATTATGTGATTTTAATTTCAGTACAATTTTAAAAACTGAACTAAATATTTTTACACAGTCTTCTTTAATTATTTCGTTAAATCATGCTCCGTCGATTTGTATTTTTAAATACTTTTGTAGCTTTTAATAGGAACGTTTTTTGGATGTTTTAAATCTTAGAGCCATTGGTTCAATTGCATTCAGATGATCCATGAAGCTGACATTTTGCACACGACCCTCTGTCGTGGTACATTTTAAACTATCAATATTTAAAGGAATATTGAGCGTTCCTTCGTTTCCCATCATACAAAATAAAAGCTGAAAATGTAAACGACTTTTTACAAGATTACAGCTGTGAAAGGATCACATAACTTGGTGACGTTGTATACATAATTGTGAACAGGATCACACAACGTGGTGACGTTGTACACAAAATTGTATACAGTAGCACAGAGCTTTTCATTTTAAGTGTATTTTAAAATAAAAGTGTGTCGCCTAAAATGTGTGGCCGTGATGGTGTGGTTGCTGTTGCATTTTTGTTGTATTCGTATAATGTGTTCGTCTCACTACCCCAGAACAGTAGACAGTACAGTGCTGATGATGTTAAGTTATTTAACTCTATATGATAGGACATCATACGAAAACACTGTTGGTGGGTGGAGAACCTCCATCTAATATACTGCAGTAAACCAAGTGGTGAATAACAAAAATGATGTTTAATTTTCAGTAATCATTCAATAACTTTCCATTGAAATAAACTTGCCTCACGCCTAATCCTCAATTTAGGCGGGTAATTCTCACAAAATATACAACGTCATAAGCACAACTTATAATAATTTCTCTTCTCGTTCTTTCAATCCTTCTATATACACAGTTTGCTATGGCTGTTCTATCTCTTCTTAGAAAAACTTATGTAGCCAGGTTTTGTTTACTTCCACTCATAATGAAAAACCTTCAGGTCTGATGAAACTAGTTTTGAGGTATTTCTTATAGAAAAATTAAACTGGTCTGACTACCAGGGCTGTTTCGTTTATCTCAATTTAGTCACTGTTCCCTGTTCCGACCTAGCTACTGTCTATCTTGCTTGTACATCTTTATCAACATACCTGTTCTGTTTTTGAAAATCTTGACAATCTTGTTAACTCAATTCTCGCAAAAATGGCGACATTGTTTTTCTTGTTCTGTACGGCATAACAACTTGATATTTGCCTGTAACTACAGTATCAACCACCTCCAGTGGCTTGTTCGCCAGAATCTCGACTTCACAACTTTATTTTTCTCTTCAGCAACTCGCTGACCTACGCTGAGCGCGTTCCAAGCAAGACTGTCCCTCCCCTATTTACTTTATTCTCGTTCACCCTTAAAATGTGTTCATTCCCCAATGTGACAGTACGGACTGTTACGTCAGATTAACACTAAGGTGCTGCCACTTAATTTTAGTTAGGGTAAGAATACTTAGCAAGATTAAACACTAAGTGTTTGAGCGTTTTTAGTTAGCGTAATAACACTAGTCACAAATCCTATGAGTGATTTAATTAAAGTGTTCAGGAATGACGTCATCGAACTTGGGGTAGAATTGCCCAATAGTTAGGACGGAAGTGGTGGTTTGAGAGAAGGGAGTTAAGTGAGTTGGTTTTAGGCACAAGACGAGCGAGGCAGTGATTTTGGGGTTTAGACCATCTTGTAAGTTCGATGGCTGTGTCTTATTTCTTGGGATGACTGGTTTGTATACCACAGAAGCACATGTATTTATGAACTATTATGAAGTTGTCAGAGTGTGCAGACACTTAATAAAGGTGTTCATTCATATTTAATCCAACTTGAACTTATTTCCTGAACGTCAATAGGAAGTGTCGTTTGTTTACATCAGGTAATTGAGAAAAGAATGTTACCATATTTTCGACGATCATGCAGCCTAAAACATAAACACAGTTACGAGTCTCCAAAAGAATCACCTGGGTTATGTTCCAATTCCTATTCTGTAATCACCATCTCTGGCAGTCGCCAGTAAAACAACAGATGAACATTGATAAAAGATTCCACCCCATTCTCACCCTGTCACACTAGACTTGATTTGTCACCGTGACCAAGCCCGGTCACATCTAACTTGATTCGGTGCCGTTCTCGTCCACTCCCCCGGCCACATAACTTGATTTGGTGCCGGTGACCAGCTCGTAACTGCCTTTTTACGATGGATTCAGCTACTTGATTTGATGCCCGTGACCAGCTCCTAACTGTTTTTTTATGATGGATTCACCCATTCAACAGCTAGAGCATCAAGTATTTTTGTTGCAAAAGAAAAACCATCTGCTTCAACAACAATTGTCACAGCAACAAACAGCTGCTGGAAGGGCACACTGGAACAGTCTCAATAAAAGACACTGTCGAATTACAGTGAGAAACGTTATCAATGTAATCAAACAAGGAAAGATATTTGAAATAAATAATGTTACCAGTGACAAAGAAAGATGTATGGTAACGACAGAAAATGGACTAAGAGCATATATAAAGCCAGTAACACAGTGGAGAAAAACCTTTAACAGACGTTATCATTCCTGTTCCACCGCTGAGGTTCATATCCCTCCACCTGAGCTGTACTCACGTATCCTCTCCCGTGATGCTCGCTTGGTTGAGTTACCCTCCGTTACTCCAGGCCCCTCTCATGCTTCGCCTCAGCATGATATTATTGTACCTCCTATTACTGCCGCAACTCCTGTCCATACCTCTCTTCCTCCCCCTGTTCACCTCTCTTCTGATTCCACTTTTCCTCCACCTCCCTCTGTTCACCTCTCTTCAGACCTCGCTTTTCCTCCCTCTGTTCACCTCCCTTCAGACCCCGCTTTTCCTCCCTCTGTTTATCTCTCTTCTGACCCCGCTCTTTCTCCTTATGGTTATTTTCCTCCGCCTCCCTCCGACCTTGATAAAGAACCTGAGTCTGACTTTTCAGATTTTGAACCTTCTCTTCCTCCTTATGGTTATTTTCCTCCGCCTCCCTCCGACCTTGATACAGAACATGAGTCTGACTCTTCAGATGTTGAATCTTCTCTTTCTCCTTATGGTTATTTTCCTCCGCCGCCCTCCGACCTTGATACAGAACATGAGACTGACTCTTCAGATGTTGAACCTTCTCTTTCTCCTTATGGTTATTTTCCTCCGCCTCCCTCCGACCTTGATACAGTACAAGAAAAGTACCAGCTTGACATAGAATCAGAATTCGATTCGTCAAGTGGGGAGGATAGAGTTATGGGCCCCGACGAAATTGGATACAGGTCGGATGAGCTCCAGCATATAACGGACGACGAAGGCCGTAGAATTTATTGGCCGAAAAATGAGATTAGTGATCTTGACTCTTCCCCCGATTATTCTTCTTTTGATATTGGACCTGATGTTCCTCTTCCCTCAGCTCGTTTTCTCTTTAGACGTCGTCATCCAAAATTCATTTACGATTCTGTTCCCTTTCCTAAGCCCCTTCACCAGCGGGCCGCCCATGTACGAACCCGTTTTCGTCGTTCCCGTGGTTCTGTTCATTCTCCTTACCGTAGTCCCTCTCCTCCGCCTCTCCCTCCCCCTGTCATACCTCCGTCCCGTAGATTGCGTGTTCCCCTCCGTTATCCTCATACCAGTCCGCAGCCTCCACCCCGACCTTCCCGTTGTTTTCGTCCACTCCCGTAGTCCATGCTATTGTTAATACATCCCAACCTACACAGTACGATCCTCGCCTGTCATTGTAAGCCATTGAAAGATTGGAAGCAATGAACATTTTTGCAAAGATGTTTACAAATTGAACTGCACTTACCTCCAGATGCCGTCTCCGGTCAGGTTGACATTTCCTGCCCTGCTATTATTTTTAGCATGAAGTCGACCCTGCTTCTCGTGTCTTCCGATGCAGGTCTCCTACACAATACCCCTCCTGCTGAATTGCTTGATCCTGATGCTACCTTGAAGTCCAATCGTTACGCATCCTTGAACATCTGGGTTACACACTTAACGCATTTCCAGTTCAGATAGGAAAGTCCAACAGCCATTATTTACGGAGAGCTGTTACATTTTCGTCCGCAAGAAAGACATTGCCGAATCTGCCAGTACATGAACATTTCCCTTACAACATCCTTTCGACCACAGCTGATGGAGATCCACCAACTCAGACGATCTCTGCAGTCCTGATATATTGTAGTTGATGTAGTTCCCTTTTACACGCGTTAGCGTTATTATGTCACATTATTTTTGTTTGATCTCATTTTTAAAACCATCTTTTGTACCCCTATGATTTTTTTTTTTTGTGTTTTTCTTTTTGCCATGTTTCTGACGTAAGATTTTGCCCAGATTTTTTTAAAGGTTTATATCGTTCTGTTGTACCAAATAAAATTGATTAACTAATGTACATCTTCACCCGCCACTAATGTTGGCATCATTCACGATTCATTATGATGATGACACCATATTGCATTATGATTGTTTGAATTTTCGGTTATTGTTACACCGACACTCATACATGTGATTTAACTATTTTCCCATTTATATATTCTATACCATTGTCCATTGATTACCATGTTTCCATTCCATTCATTGTTTCCGGTTATTGTTTATACCGGCGTAGTCATTTTTTTAATGAGACTTACCCATTTTGCCCATACTTTGCCACCAAGTTTTGTGGTTCTATGTCCATTTGTTCCATTCATATATTTTTTTTTCATCACCCACTTCAGTGAAATGTAGGGTGACAGCCATTTTGGGCATCCGCTATATTTTATGTGCACCCGCCATATTTTTTTTTGCCAATTTTTTTTCCTTGCGACGTTAACTCGCTTGTCATGTTATTTTATGTTTTATGATTCGCACAAGTGTGAGAGATATTGATGACTATCAACCCATAAAGCGTTTTGTTCGTTAATGAATGTTAGTTACTGTTCTATTTTGCCCATATATTTTTTTTGGCCACTTATTAGTACTATTTGTAGCTACCATAACCTCCATAGTTTTTTTGTTTTCCATGTGTCCCTCGTTTATGTTATGTCCATCAGTCCCTACCCCTTCATGATCGATTTTTGTGTGTGAAACGTTAATGGTGTTATTTCATCCATTATTCCCATCTATTGTTTATTGTAGTCCTTCTGACATGATTTATGGTGGGATACATGAATCCCAATAATTTTTTTTAGAGTTAGTAAATTTTTTTTCTAGGGAATAAAGTGTCTCCTACGGGATACACTTTAGTGGCCCCGGGCGTATGTGACAGTACGGACTGTTACGTCAGATTAACACTAAGGTGCTGCCACTTAATTTTAGTTAGGGTAAGAATACTTAGCAAGATTAAACACTAAGTATTTGAGCGTGTCTAGTTAGCGTAATAACACTAGTCACAAATCCTATGAGTGATTTAATTAAAGTGTTCAGGAATGACGTCATCGAACTTGGGGTAGAATTGCCCAATAGTTAGGACGGAAGTGGTGGTTTGAGAGAAGGGAGTTAAGTGAGTTGGTTTTAGGCACAAGACGAGCGAGGCAGTGATTTTGGGGTTTAGACCATCTTGTAAGTTCGATGGCTGTGTCTTATTTCTTGGGATGACTGGTTTGTATACCACAGAAGCACATGTATTTATGAACTATTATGAAGTTGTCAGAGTGTGCAGACACTTAATAAAGGTGTTCATTCATATTTAATCCAACTTGAACTTATTTCCTGAACGTCAATAGGAAGTGTCGTTTGTTTACATCAGGTAATTGAGAAAAGAATGTTACCATATTTTCGACGATCATGCAGCCTAAAACATAAACACAGTTACGAGTCTCCAAAAGAATCACCTGGGTTATGTTCCAATTCCTATTCTGTAATCACCATCTCTGGCAGTCGCCAGTAAAACAACAGATGAACATTGATAAAAGATTCCACCCCATTCTCACCCTGTCACACTAGACTTGATTTGTCACCGTGACCAAGCCCGGTCACATCTAACTTGATTCGGTGCCGTTCTCGTCCACTCCCCCGGCCACACCAACTTTCTCGTGTATCTGTACTTTTTCTTGCTCACTAACCTATCAAGGGATGTAATTTCTAGTTGACTTCCTTTGCTGTGTATACACAAATCCATACTCCTCTCTTTAAACCGTATTACAAAATCTTGACATGCAAATTGATTCTACCATAATTTGGAACTCACTCAATACGCTTAACTCTAAACAACAACGTCATCTTCCAAAAGGGATTTTCCTACTTTCCTCCCTTTGCTCAAAGCATTCCTGCACCCATATCATCTTCCCGAATACGCAGCAATAGAGACCGCAGTCAGCGACTCATAGCTTGACTGCCTGCGTCAGGACCAGCGAACCAGAGCTGGTCAAGACCGCACTCCACCTCCACGTGGTAGTCCTGGAAACAGTCTGCAGCTGTGCAGGCTGGCTGAGCGAGTGTGGATCGAAATGGGAAGGCAAACCCGGTCCTAAAAAATGCCTTGCAGAAGTCGGATGTGTCGACCGAAAAATATTTTGTTAATCTGTGACAGAATCACCTCGATGGTCACTTTTTCCTGATCCATTCTTTAATTTCGTCTCACCTCTTACAGTACTTGTTATTTTCGCTTCATAGCAAGAGTTTTTTGTCATATCTGGGCCTAACTGACCATGCCTCTCAGATTTTATTTATCGCTGACTTTCGTTTTAAACCATATTGACTCCTGGATTTGTAAAGTGAACTGTTTGTGGACGGTTGCGTAACACACTTCCGACCAGACAGTGAGCGCACGTATTATATTGTAGGAGTGGAAGAACCACCATTGTGTTTTGTTTTGTTTCGTTTATCGCTACACAGCCATTGTGAATCCCAACGTTTTGTCGGGGGAATTAACGTAACAAACCATGAGTTACCAAAACCCGGATTTGTTGCCTGATAAGTTGTTCGTTTGCACATGACGTGTTTCAATCTGGTGACTGACGAAGACACGGGCCATGTTGTAACACTTTAGGCAATAAAATTCATTTAAGTAAACAGTTTCAAGATAACGAATGGGATTTTGGAGCACGAAAATGATGTATCGTTTCCGGTCAGATTTGTTGTAAGCAATAATTATGATAATTTGTCAGTCAGGGAATATATTACATGTGTTAGATCTATGAAGTAGTGAGTTGTGAGAATGATCAATAAGAACGGAAGAGGCAAAACCTTTTATGGTCTCGTAAGTCAGACATGAATTCACAGATGACATGATAAACAAGGGTAGTGGGAGCCCTACCAAAATAAGCAAGTTATTTTCCATTGGTCTGGCATTTGAAATGTTAGGATAGACTGACACTAATTTAGACTTCACCTCGACGTAGCAATCTGGGAGCGTGTGCGAGAAATGTCCCTTATAATCTACACCATTGTAAGATTAGGGCACTGCTATTTCAACTCATCAAGAAGACAGTTCAGACAAGTCAGGAAAAAAGAATAGAATCAGGATTCTAACTTCAAGGACTTGACAACGTATTTGAGCATCATCTGAACTTAGACTGTAAGAAAACTCTACCTTTCTAGTACGTAAAACTCGAAATCCCAGGAATCTGAATACGAAGTCATAGTGGGATTCTATTGTAAAGTAATTCCCCTGACCACGTGTAAGAGGTATATTAACCAATTTGCCGAAACTATTTACCTGAGCCAGAAGTCTGCATCTCCCAAAGTTATTTGGGTCTGTGGTACCAGTTGTAACAAGTATGTGGTATACGTGGCCATTAGTCAAGCATTCATCATCATCTCAACCCGTAACCCGTCATGGGTCGTAGGGGTGCCATGGTGGAAGCATCAGCAGACAGGGTCCTCCACTGCTCTCTATCCTCAGCAATGCGTACAAGTGTGGAAGAACCGTGTCATGCCCATTCTTTGATGTTATCAGCCCAGGATTTTCTTTGCCTTCCTCTTCTCCGTTTACCTTCGACTGTTCCCTGGAGGATCATTTTCGAAAGGGAGTCATGACTTCTTCTTCTTCTTCTTCTTCGGTCGCCCTGAAAAGGACGGTGGTTGCGTTGTGTCTGTTTACAACGTAGCTGTGATATCTGCACCTTTCGGTCGACACATCCGACTTCTGCACGGCATTTTTTAGGACCGGGTTTGCCTTCCCATTGCGATCCATGCTCGCTCAGCCAGCCTGCATTGCTGCATACTGTTTCCAGGACCACCACGTGGAGGTGGAGCACAGTCTTGACCAGCTCTGATTCGCTGGTCCTGACGCAGGCAGTCAAGCTATGAGTCGCTGACTGCGGTCTCTATTGCTGCGTCTTGAGGTCCCGGAGTCATGACGAGTTACATGCCCAAACCAGGCAAGCATTCGACGTTTCACTACTGACAAAAGTGGTTCTTGGTGGCCTGCATAGGTGTTTATCTTCTCTCTAACATAGACATTTGTTTTGTGCTCTTTATAGCAAATGCGCAAAATTCTTCTATAACATTTATGCTCGAAAGCCTGAATCCTTCGCTCCGTATCTGCAGTGAGTGTCCAGCTCTCACACCCATATAAGAGAATAGATAATACAAGTGATTTGTATAATTTGATCTTCACAGGAAAACTGATGTTACTTTTCCAGATCACATTCAGTCTTGTCATGGCAGCTGAGGCCATCTCAAGTCTTGTCTTGATTTCTTTACTTGATCTCCCATCACTACATATAGTGGACCCGAGATATTTAAAGGTGTTAACTTCTTCTAACGTTTGCCCATTTAACGTAATGTTGGTCGGAACATGTTTCTTATGGCTATTCACCAATATCTTGCTTTTTTCTATATTAATTTCCATCCCATATGTTCTTGTTACTTTCTCCAGTCTAGAGGTAAGGTCTTGAAGTTCTGATTCTGTTCCAGCTATCAGATCGATATCATCAGCAAAACGTAGATTGCAAAGAGGTCAGCCTCCAATTGATTTGGTTGTTTTATAATCATAAAGAGCCTCCTGCATAATATGTTCTAGATATATATTAAAGAGCACTGGGGACAGGATACATCCCTGGCGAACTCCTACAGTTGTTTTGAAAAATTCTCCAATGTCATTGCTTGCAAAAACAGCACTGCTTGCATCCTTGTATAGTGCTTCAATGATATCTATGGTGTTGGTATCAAAATTGAATTTTCTCATTATTTGCCATAAGCCTTCATGCCAGACTCGATCGAAGGCTTTTGTTAAATCGATGAAGTTATGGTATAAATCGTGTTGATGCTGAGATGTTTTTCGATCAGTAATCTAATATTGAAGATTTGTTCTGAGGTAGGCCTACTTCTTTTTGGTCTAAAGCCAGCCTGTTCCTCGGACAAGATTTCTTCTGATTTCTGTTTTATTCTGTTCAAAAGTATCCTTAACATCACTTTACTTGGATGACTAATAAGGCTAATGGTTCTGTAGTTCTTGCACAGTTTTAGATTTCCTTTCTTTGGAAGCGGTATTACTAATGACTGCGTCCACTCTTTTGGCCACTTTTTTGTACTCCATATCTTCTGGCAAATTGTTGTCATGATTTTTACTATATCTGGTCCTCCATATTTGAAGAGCTCTGCTGGGATATTATCCACACCCGGTGACTTCCCTCCTTTCAGCGAACATATAGCCTCTCCCACTTCTTCCCGTAATATTGCTGCATTTCCGAGTTCCCTGTTTCGCACTTAATGTTGTTTAATATGCTATAGTCAGTGTCGAGTTTACAGTTATATAATTCTTTACAATATTCTGTCCACCTTCTCATTACAGCTGTTTTTTCATTGAGCAGAGCCCCATTGCTATCTTCTATGACAGTTACCCTGGGCTGTTGGGGTTTTGATAGTCTTCTTAATGTGTCAAAAGCTGCCTCGCATTACAAGAAAGCAATCCATTTTATTTGGGCATGTACTGAGAAGTAGAAGACTGAAATATATTGTGACAACAGGAAAGATTACAGGAAAAAAAGAGATGGAGGACGACAGACAGAAAGATACTGAGCAGTTTGATATTATGGTATGGAAAAAAAGTCAACAACACAATTGATAAACAATACTGGAGACATGATGTTGTGGAGAGACATGATCACCTTCACCACAAGACATGGCACTTGAAGAATACAACTGTTTTTATCTGTCTTCTTCATCTTCACCCACGAGATCCCGGTTTCCTTGGCTTCCTCTTTTACTGATCTCTAGGTTCTATTTGGATCTAGCATTTTCTCGTTTTATTTCCCTGTGAGTGCCAATCGTGGACGTGCCATGTTATACTGGCTATTTGACCTGACTGAGATCAGGTCACTACTTAACGCCTATTTAGCTTTCATCAGCATCACTTCCCTTTGTGCTCCCTTTGGAGTATGGAAGCACCACTGTAGCTACTACCATTGTAGGAAGCCTGCAACCATGTATCTACATACTCTTGCACATGTGGTTTCTGTAGCAATCTGATTTACACTATGAAGTTGACAGCCTAATGCACAGCTTCAAATTAGTCGCCATGTACGGCACGCCTGACTTCAAAACGTGGTGCTGTAAGCAGGTTGGAACATAAGCAATATGACATTGCTTTCCGAACTGAACTGGTACTGAATTCACTTTGTTCTGTATTTTTCAAATGCATTGATACAGCCACTTTCTGGTATTGCTCAGCAACCTTTCGAGCTAGGTCACCCATGTAAAATAGTTGTAAACAAGATATCATTTTTTTTAAACAGTCATACAACTTTTTCTGTTTGGTTCTTTTCTTTCTTTGGGTCTAATATTTTGCTGTGATACCCTGTTCAACCAAAACCCATTGAAGGGTTGCAAACGGTTATATTGGGGTATATAGTGTGTTAACATCTTCGCTGGTATCATTTTCCTAGTCCTGGAAATGATTAGCCCTGAAAAGGACTACTAGCTGACTGTCTGGATCCTTCGTCGTTGCTTGTATTTTTATGGTGTCGTGGCGTTCTCATGGAGTTCCTTTCCTGCCTTACAGGTTACAAACGGTTGTATTGCGGTATATAGGGTGTTAGCGTTAGTCTTCGTTGGTATCGCTTTCCGAGTCCTTGAGCTGATTGTTCCTGTAAAGGACCACTAGCTGCCTGTTCTGTAGCTACTTGTTGTCTGTTACCGGTTTGTGTTCTTCAAAGGCTGTCGCTATTATTTTTGGTAGCATCTCCATTATGGTTTTTAAAATTATGTTTATTTCCGCTGCTTCTCTTCTTTCTAGTTTGCTTTGTATTTCCTGCACGATTTCGGTTTTTATTTTGTCTTTAGTTTCTTTGTTTTGTTCTCTACTTTTTGTAAGGGTATCCTCAGCTATCTTTCTCTCTGTTTCAATTCTTTTGAGGATTTCTTCGTTCTCTTTCTTTAGCTCTGTGAGTTTGACGATGTCGACTTCTATCTCGTGTTTGATAGTTTTCATTTCCTGTAATATTGCCTGGGCGCTCTGTACGGCTCCTATTGTTTCGTCTCTTATGGCATCTGAGTCTTCGTTGTGTTGCTTGTTCGTCTCGACTTTGAGTTGTTGTTTTATGTCTCGCATATCTGTGGCTAGTCTTATCAGCTGGGCTCTTGTGTGCTGTTCTTGTTTACCAGTGCCGCCTGAAGCCACTCGGTTTCTTGCTTCTCTGAAGGAGATGTTTTTTGTTATCGATTCCTTCAGTATGGTCTTTGTCTCATGGAAGATCGGACATCCACGGTATCTTGCCCCGTGGTTCCCAAGACAGTTTGCGCAGGTTCTGTTGGAGTTGCGAGCTTTATAGTTGCTATCATCTTTCGCATGGGGACATTCATTGTATACGTGGCTTCCCGCACAGTATCGACAAACTATCTCTCTCCTGCATGTTTTCTTGGTATGCGAGAATTGTTGGCAGTTTGAGCACTGCATAACAGGAGGAATGTACTCTTCTGTTTTTCGACATCTATCGTCTAGGTTGAGTTGCCTTGGTCTTGAAGTCCCCTCGATAGTTAGGATACTTGAGTCAATAACGGGCAGTTGGTCATTGTGATCTTTTTTACATATAGCTTTAAAAGCAAGACATGTATTGTTGTATAGAACTTTTTGGAAGTCATCTAATTTATTTTTCCGAAAGCTGGAGGTGGCTTTCAGAATTCGCCACCCGCTCCCGCGTAAGTCCGGGGCCTGCCTGGGTAATATCGGTTAAATCGTCCTAAGGCTGGCCCTGGCCCCTACCTGGTAAAACTGAGATACAGTATAGGTAAGGTCTCTATAACATTTCTCTCCCTTACGGCATTATCTAGTGCGGGATTGCTTCTCCCCTTTTTTAATCAGCATTATTGCAAGATTATAACTATAATCGTCCCATACAGCAGTAACACTTTACCCATCCCAGTGTTTAGTTGTGTAATATTACTTTTCATCTAATGTTATTTTCAGAGCTCACAGCAAGAGAGATCAGTTAAAATTTCTTTTTTCGTTTGCAGGTTTTGCCTTTCAGTGGCGAGGCACGTTCCTTTCAACTTAGATTTAAGTTAGTTGGTTATGTCAGAGCGCAATTTTGCATTTATAAAAAGGTGAACTCTGTTAAACTGGAGTGCAGTGTTAGAAACTAAGTCCTAAAAAGGACTAATTGTATCTTCTATTTGCTAGCACGATGAAGCCATGAAAAATATTGACAGCTAAGGCCTGAGTAAAAACATGATAAATTGTATGAGTCAGTTTAAAAATGAATAAAGTGCTTAAAACACCGGGACGTTGCTAGGTTACCCTTCGTCATCCTTAGTCATAAACGAAAAAAGGTTGATTTTGTTTTTAAAATCTAGGACTTTTGCATCATTTTGGCGAAGCAAAACATGGTCGAACCCAAGCACAAGGTCCGTTGCTTATATTGAGGCGCATGTCCAAATTTAAAAGATCTTGCTGTCTGGTGATTTTGAAATAAAATAAGAAATATAGAAATAATGAATAAACAAATAAAAGATACATAGACGAACAAATAAAAAAGCCATAAGAAAATGACAAAGGACATAAGAAAATAATAATGAATAAATAAATAAAAATATGGAACAAAAAAAGAAATGTCAATGCAAAGTAATTAACTTTAAATATTCATTTGTAAATCTGACTTCACATTTATATTTCATGTTTTTACTTTGTATTATCGGTTTCATAGCATTATTTCACAACATGAAGGGGTTGCCATGATGCAGACAAAACTATAAACATCACGACAACAACAATAGCACAATACATAAAAGAAATCCAGCAAAATGAAACAACACTATATTTTTACCATCATCAGATTTATTTCAAAATTCCATCTAAAATGTACCGAATCTACAAGATATCTTTTCTTATTTACGGCGCTGCTCGGCTGATGAATCAAAGAACACTCAAAGTACCAATCTAAATAAAATAACGTAATAAGCTGGACAAAGAACATAATTTTGCTCTAGTCTCTACTAAACCATTAAAAATACTATAATAAAAACTACAATAAACGGTGACAGCTCTAAGAAAACTACATAATCTTGCGATAAAACAAAGAATGTAATGATGTCAAAAGGAAATGTTATCTCCTGTAGTCGATCTCAGATCAAGTGGGCATTCTTTGATAACTTGATTCTTACAAAATATCAAGACTTTTGATTGTATCGAAACTTGATAAACGATAAGAAGCATACATCTTACATAAGGGAGAGAGGAGAAGTGGTCTTCCTATTTGTTGGATCACTTTGCCGGAGCAATTGTTCAGGGTGTGCTTAGGATGTTTGCTTGTTTAATTGCCAAGTCAAATAAAAATAATTCTTCTTCTTCTTCGTACACTCTCAGACGTCCACTTGAATGTTCTCAAAGAAAGCAGTAGTCAGTTTGAGGCTATTTGAATCCCCGTAAAGCTTTTCCAAAGTTGCCCCTTATATGTGGTACAGAGAAAGTGCATATGGCCGACGCCAGCTCCTTTCGTGGAAAAATAAAAATAATTCAGAAACAAGCATAACAGTTTCAACTCTTGTTAGAAACTATTTAGAACATTTATACAAGACCATTGAGAACGGCAGTTTTTCCAAGAAAATAAAGAAGCAAAATTTAGCCAGATTAGTGCTGAATTTGTCAATATTATTTCTGCACAGTACCACTGTGCCGCTTTCAACAAACTGATGACACCTACAATTTCAGTTAAACGTTTTGTAATAAAAACATGACGACAACACTTTAACAAAATGTGCAAAAGAAAAAATGCGAAGAATTTAAAGCACTGCATTAGTTCTTAAAGTGTTAAAATGACATGATATTTCGCAGTTTCGTATGAAACAATTTTTTGGTCATGGCGAAGGTTTTAGTGAAAATGACTGTGCTCCACACAGTATAAGACTAATGACCTGTGAGTACTGCCATGACTGTCACATGATCGTCATCATGTCTCAGCTGTATGTGTCCCTCTATTGCTATAAGTGGGGTTAAACCTTCAATTGTCTATTTGAAAGGCGTTTTACGTAAGTGAAAGCAGAAATGTTTTTAAGTATAATCTCAATTTTTCGTCTGATTTTATCATTTCAGTTTTTTCAGTGAAGAAATCATTACGGCAGCTGTGGTAGAATAATATGTTTTATATGTAAGACCATGTATAGTTAACATATCCAGCTTTGACATAACCAGCAGTTCTTTACTCTAAGTTTATAAACTAATAAAACGGTATTGAATCAGTTTTACAAATAACAGTTCACATGAGACATGTGAACTGTTATTTGTAAAACTGATTCAATACCGTTTTATTAGTTTATAAACTTATATTCCTTACCAGTTTTACTGCAGCCCCTTAATTTAGTTCTTTACTCTGTTCTTTGTTTGACAATAAAGGAAATAATTTGTATTAGGGAATTCTGTTTGTATTTTAATCTACAGGGTGTCTTATAACACTTGAATCAACTGAACCAATAACTAATTCATACATTTTATCTTTACAGTCTCCAGTAGTTTTTAAGAAGGAAAAATGAATCAAGATTATTCTTCGCGTAAGAAATTGGAGTCAGAGAGACGTCGCCGCAGAATTTAACAGACTGCATCCAGTCCGCAAGCCAGTAACACAGAGCTGTTTAAACCAACTTGTAAAGTTTAGAAAAGCAGGATCCACAGAGCATAAATCATGCAGCTGACCTTTAACACAGCTAATGTCATCCTATTAGCCTATGCTCAACGAGGAAGAATTCCTCAGAGTCTTGAACGAGGATGTAGGTTATCTGGCATGTTTCCGGCAAGATGGTGCTTCTTCAAATTACAGCATCGATAGTTTCCCGATGATTTGATAGGGCCTGGAGGGTCTGTGGAATGGCCGGCGAGTACATAGGATCTCGCACCGCTATATTTTTTTCTCTCTTGAATTACTTAAAGCCGCAGGGATACTCGAAGACAATTCATAGGAATAACTGTAGTAGCACATTAATGACTCATAATACTTCATCACTCATGAAAATTTTCTTCTTCTTCGTATACTCTCAGACGTCCACTTGAATGTTCTCAAAGAAAGCAGTAGTCAGTTTGAGGCAATTTGAATCCCCGTAAAGCTTTTCCATGAAAGGAACTGGCGTCGGCCATATGCGCTTTCTCTGTACCGCATATAAGGGGTAACTTTGAAGCAGATGTTCAGCAGTCATTTTATCAGTGCCACAGTTACACAGATCGGTAGTTCCTATCTTGTTGAATAGATGGTATCTCAATCAAATAAAATATTCAACGTGTGCTTGCTCACTGGGTATTTCGTCTAGATCAGAAACAATGGTGGACAAATACAGATTGTTCTGTAAATAAATATGTTTCCATTGCATTTTTCCCCTATGACTCAAGACTTGTGGAACTTCCTGTATATCTGACCCAATGAATTTGTTTATTGACTACGCACTCTCATACTCTAGGTCCCTTGTTAGGAAAGTGATCAACGCCCTTGGTTTTCAGGCGCAAGACGCGGATTCGCGCTACGCCAGGAACCCTGACAACAGATCAGGGCATTCTGTCATCATCATCATGTGACGTATTCTTTCCAGAACGTTGTCTCCATTACAGCTGCTCTGAACGCATCACGATTCTGGGCAAGTCGACCTGCATCAGCCAAAGACAAGTTCAGACTCTCTGTGATGTCCTGGGTCCACCGTCGTCTAGGTCGACCCCTTCCCCTTTTTCCAGGGACCATGCCTTCCATCACTGTTTTTTCCAGACTATTATGTCTTTTTATATGACCGAAAAATTTCAGCTTCCTTATTGCGATGGTATTTAGGAGCCAATGTTCCTGTACGTTTAGTGAGTGCAGTACTTCTCTGTTGGTCTTTTTTTCTGTCCAGGGTATTCTCAACATCCTTCTGTAGCATTTCATTTCGAATGATGTAATCTTTTTTGCAACTGTTTTATTGAGTGTCCAAGTCTCGCAGCCGTATGTTGCTACTGGGAATATACATGCTCTGATCAGTTGTAACTTTGTTTCTTTGCTTGTGCCTTGCCATAGGTTTTTCATCAGTATTAGCTTATGTGAAGCAATTGCAAGTCTTCTTTTAATTTCTACTGCACAGTCGCCAGAGCTGTTAATGATTGATCCTAAGTATTCGAGTTCATTGACACTTTCCAGTTCTTCGTTATCAATTTCATTTTCTGGTTTGGTCTTTACTTTGTCTGTTGTCAATACTTTGGTCTTCTTGGTGTTTAGGTATAGATTCTGGGCCTCGCTGTGTTTTTTGGTGGACAGAAGTAATTGTTCAAGTCCTTCTGGGTTGGTCGATAGGAGGACTGTGTCGTCAGCATATCTGATTTCCGGGATCTGGTACCCGCCGATGTTAAATGAGTCAAACTCTGTGTGTTCTTGGTCATCTCTTACGTTTCTCGTGATATTCTCGGCATAAATGTTAAACAGGTAAGGGGAAAGGGTACAGCCGTGTCTTACTCCTTTCTGTACTTCAAACCGTTCTGATGTTTCCCCCTTTATTCTTACGGCTGCCTGTTGTTCTTGGTACAGCAGTGCGATGAGTTGTATAAGGTGGTTTGGAAATCCCATATTTTTCATAATAGCCCATAACTGCTGATGTTGTACACAATCGAAAGCTTTGGTGTAATCAATGAAACAAGTATGTAGGTCAACGTTGAATTCTCTACACTTTTCTATGATGATCCTCATGTTGAATATATGATCTCTAGTGCCTCTACCTGGTCGAAAACCCGCCTGTACTTCATTTATTTCTGTTTCTAGCTTTTGTTGCATCCTTTTCATTATGATTTGTAAAAGTATTTTGCTGGCATGGCTTATAAGAGCTATAGTTCTGTAGTTTGTGCACAGTTTCAGGTTGCCCTTTTTTGGCAAGGGTATGTAAATTGATCTTTTCCATTCCTTGGGCCAAATTCCGCTTTGCCAGATCTTGCAGCATAATGCATGGTATATACGAGCGCTGTCTTCTCCTCCTGCCTGTATCATTTCAGCTGCTATTTCATCACAACCAGGGCATTCTGTAGTGAACATTAATATTGCTGACGTAAAATAGAGCATTATCTTCCCATAACTGATTATCTTCCCATAAAGGCAAAATGTGGAACATACGTTACTTTAAATTAATCCATAATTTTGCTGTTAATGTTCCATTTATATCTTTCCATTCTTCCCTTGTTCTGTGTCTGAGTACTTTTTATTAGAGAGCGTCCGACTGGCTGAGTGGTTAGAGCATTTGTCTCTCGAGGCAAAGTTACCAGGTTCCGGGATCAAAACTTGGTAGCGTCACGCTCCAGTTTACCCAGCTGTAAATGTGTACTTGGTTCTGGTCTTGAGCTAGGGAAGGCAAAGGCAGCGAAGACGGGAACTGGTCACCCCCACCTGATAAACCTGTTTCTAATATAATGACATCTCCAACACTTGGCTTCCCTACGGCAGTATCTGCTATGGGACTACCTTTATTTTGTTTTACTAAACTGTTGTATTTACCCTCTGACCCGTGTGGTCCGACAGGTCTGTAAAGAGACACAGACTGAATATGACGACCGCTTCCCCAGACATTTGGAATGAGCCGACTAATGTGCCGTTGTCTGTCAATTCGTCTAGCAACCTCGCCAAGTAAAATAAAAATAGCTACACTGACCACTACTGCAAGAGTACAAACATGTTTTGTTGCAGGCTTCCTACCAAGGGACCAGTTACAGTAGTGACTCCATGCTCTATATGGAGCGGAATGGGGACTTGATAATTCTGATGATTATACAAGGGGCTTGACATAAGTGTCTTGGGCCTGACCATGAAGGAGTCACAGGAGGAAGATGAAACTCGGCACATTTAAAGTTCATCATATTTGCACTGAATGTATGAAGAACGCGTTTGTTTCTTCAATGGGTTTTCCCGCTACGGTGCACGGCGCAATGTACCCTATTGACCGGATCTGCTGCTCCAAAGATTTGACAAAACAATGGAAAAGAAGGAGGCCAGAGCTGTGATAAAATTTCTGATGTTTCAGGGAAAAACACCTACAGAAATACACAGGGAGATGGAACCAGTGTTTCGTGATTCTTGTCCTCGGTAAAAAAAAAACTGGTGTCAACAGTTTAAGTGCAGCTCCCCAACACCTGTCAAGCCGAGAGCGCAGAAATCTGCAGGAAAAGTGATGCTGACTGTTTTTTGTGATGCCAAAGGTGTCCTGTTGAAAGATTATCTGCCTCGTGGCAACACAGTTAATGGACAGTCCTATGCAGATCTTCTCACCAAACTAAGAAAGGTTGTGACCAGGAAACAAGGGATAACGCGCACTCAAAATCTTCCTTTGCTTCAAGACAACGCGCCCTCTCACAAAGCACGGCTTGTGCAGCTAGCAGCCAACGATTTGAATATTGTAATTCGTCCACACCCACCATATTCTCCAGATTTGGCTCCATCAGACTTTTTTCTATTCCCAAATCTTAAAAAACTGCTAAAAGGAAATCATTTTGACAGCGACGAAGAAGTTATACTGGCATGTGATGACTGCTTTAGTTTGAAAAATAGGGTGTTTTACTCCCAAGGTCTTTTCAAGGTCAAGCAGAGATGGCAGAAGTGTGTCGATTCAGAAGGTGGCTATATTGAAAAGGAATAAACACTGTACAAAATTTCAGCTCTCTGTGACATGTCTTTCATGGTCAGGCCCAAGACTTATTTCAAGCCCCTTGTACGTCATATTACTGTGTCCATCTTCACATACATTTTTGTATCTATTAATCACCTGGTTCTTTTTTGGTTCTGTCCAAAAGGTGTTTATGCTATTCCTCTGCCAACTCTGAAATACCATTCTTACGCATTTATTTAAGAGTGTCTGTGTTCTGTTTTGTATAATCATTGTTGTATTTTGTACATGGCTAATGCACATGTAATAATGTGGTTACTGTACAGTAGAAATAAACTTCCATTTCTATACTTCGGTACCCCTTAATAAATACTGGTGGTCTCTATGTTAATTGTTATGTATGATTTATATGCGTAAACACGTCGTACATAAATGGAACATTCAGCATTTTTAATCAGCATAAGAGTAATCGTAATTCCAACAAGAAAGTTGAATGACAGCTCGTCTTAAGAATGACCTGCACGTTTGTCCTACTTGATCACATGGTCATATGCTTGCACAAGTTTCTGACGACCTTAGCGCATTCCTAATGTCTAGAATTAAAGACATTCTGTATATTTAAATTACATGTAAATTGTTCCTTTCCTTAGAAGAACAATCCATTTTTGTTTGTCTTCCTTCCATGTTGCTATTTGATTAAGCGTAATTGTGCTGAAATTTATACGGCTACATAACTTCTGATGACATACACAAGAAAATACGACAGAGCACTTAAAGGGCAGCATTTTTGTAGACGGTCGCGCGGCTAAAAGTAGATAATATTTCGAGTACATTATTGCTGCGAGTTATGAGAAAACATGATGAAGTACATGGTATCAAGTAGCTTTGATCATGATTACGCTACGATAATAAATTGCGTACATTACTAAGCCCAGCTGAGGATCACCAATAGGCGTCATATTCTTGAAACACGGTGACTTGACCTATGCCAGTATAACGATGTTGTGTCAATAGGGCGGTCATTTCCGCGCTCGAAAACGGAAACTAGATTTCTGTAAGATTCAACCGAAATGAACTTCTGCACCAGATGGTTTCGTCCTTACAAATGACAGTCAGAGAAAAGATATTAGAAGATTTAACTGAATTTCTATTCTATTCTGGAACTTGCTCTCATGTTCTGGAATATATAGCTGACCTTTATTTACCAAATAATGATTATAAGGGTTCAAAATAAAGTAGCCAGAATAAATAACTGTTAAATTCAAGAATGGATGTGAATAGGAAGTGTTACTTAAAAGTGTGTTAAATTTAAAGTTAACTTCAATGTTAAAAATTACATCATAAAAGTATTGGTGAAAGCTAAGCACCATGAAGGGTATTCATACGCCTCATTAATGTATGTATTTTTATTGAAAAACTCTTTTAAATGCAAACATTGTTAACATCTGTCTAATTATGCTAATGATGACGTGACTAGCTGTTCAAGACACCAAATCTGAATTTGGCGAAAGTACTGAAAATATTCCGTAGAGTTTACAGAAAGGACTTCGCTTTGCTGTTTTATAGTGTTAAGCGCCATGCATAAAAGGAGAAAGAAAACAAACACGCAATTTGCAGTAGGTTATCTGTATTCGTCATTTTATTATTGTCTCAACAGACAAAAAGTTATCTACTAAGGAAACTAGTCTTGAAGCAATGACTTAAAAAAATATTGTTACAATAACAAAGGCTTATAATTTCCGGATATCGAACAAATAAAAACGGAACCATTCAAAATGCCGAGAGAGCAAAGTGCAAACTAAAAATTTAACTACAATGTTCTACGAACAAGGTTTCTGCATTTAACTCTATTAAAACTTTCCTACAATAGCCTGGACCACCACTGAAGTTAACCCCTTGCAGGTAGCCGCCGCAGACAGCACGTTACGTATTCTCACAGTGGTCGTCACTGTTGCAATTTGTTTTCCATCTTGAGGTGTCATCTCCATCCACAACCTAACGTTATTCGTCTGTTACAACATTGAGTCTGCACTAACAACTGATATTTTGAATAACCGAAGCAATAATGTAATCTTATATGAACTTAACGATATGGTACCCAAAATCCATGTCAGAGACAACCATTAACAGAAGGTGCAAATAGAAAGGCCAAAAAAATGGGATTAATCCTACAAGAAAAACTTCGATATACGACTAAACATGAAATAATGGCTGAAAAATAACGACAACTTTGTATTCTTGTATGTGATAACTGAATACTTATGAATCCAGCATAATTTTTAGCGTATAGTTTTTTATGTATTTTGTAAAATATTGGCAGAGACCAAAGCTTCTGCGGGCCATTCCTTCCTAATTTAGATAGCTGGGCTCTGTGAAACAGGAAGTGGTATTTATTTTTGTTTCCTTTTAAAGCCCTTTCTGTTCTTACATTTGTAGTTTGTTCTTGGGAGGTCCTGTTGAGATAATATTTGAGTTTTTGTTCTTTGATTCATAAAACTGTTTGTCACGATTATGTACTGACTTAAATTTTTGTTTAAATCATTATCAAGAATTTTGTATTTATTTTATCACATTCATGCCATTTTGTGCTTTACTCAAGGTAATTTTAAAAAAGGGTGCTGCAAATCTATGCCACACGAATACAAGTTAACTGTCTTTCAAACCTGCCGCAACTTTTTCAACAAAAAATATTCATCCCATCCCATCTGCCGTGGGGGAGAGCGAACATCACAGATATGCATGACATCATAAAACTGAGTATTCCTCTTGCGTTGCTGTTTGTGCACACTGGACAAATTTAGCAACAAGTGATAGGCTTGTCGAGAAATCGAACCCAGAACCGCCCCAACTAAGACATCGCCTCGCAACGAAATAAATCGTGACTGACCACACTATCAGGAATTTTCCAGTTCCTATATTCCATAATTGCGTGGAGTGTCGAGACAATGTCCACTGTCCACGAGCAACTATTTTTGTGATGCTGAGTTGGCAGTGTGGTTAGTCACGATTCACTCCTGAGGAGAGGCGATGGTCCTGGGTTCGATTTCCCGGAAAGCCTATCGATTTTGTTACTGTCCTGTTGTCTAGATATTCGACTTCTGCACTTATCAAGGTGCCTACAACATTGTTGTCTATGAGAATTTAATCATGTTGTATCGATGTTACTGCTGGACAATAAATAAGCATTGCTACGTACACTCTGTACAGGCAATGAAATTACATGATAAGAAAATTAAAGAAAGACAGTATTGAAATATCTTAGAAAAGTGAGAAAGAAGAAGCAAACCACATAGATCACAGGCCGAGAAAGGAGGCCTCAAAACAGTGGTGAATGCGCATGAGGTGTTGATAACCTGGTGACAATGGAAAAGTTCTTGAATAACTTGTGACAACAGAAGAGGTGTGGAAAACCTCGTGACAATGGAAAGGCTCTTGAAGACCTGGTGACAACAGAAGCGGTCTATAAAACCTAGTGGGAACATAAAAGGTATGGAAACCCTGGTGACAACGGAAGAGGTCTAAGAAACCTGGTGAGAACAGAAGAGTTGTGGAAAACTTGGTGATAACAGAATAGGCGTGGAAAACCTGGTGACAACAGAAGAGGTATGAAAAACCTGTTGAGAATGGAAAAGTTCTTAACAGATTTGTGACAACAGAAGAGATGTGGAAAACCTGGTGAGAACAGAAGAGTTATGGAAAACCTGGTGACAACAGAAGAGGTCTACAAAACCTGGTGAAAAAAGAACAGGTCTACAAAACCTGATGATAACAGAAGAGATGCAGAAAACCTTGTTACAACAGAAGACTTGTGGAAAAACTGGTGATAACAGAAGAGGTGCAGAAAACCTGGTGATAACAGAAGAGGTGTGGAAAACCTGGTGATAATAGAAGAGGTCCACAAAACCTGACGATAACAGAAGAGGTCTACAAACCTGGTGAGAACAGAAGAGGAATACAACACCTGGTGATAACAGAAGAGGTGCGGAAAACCTGGTGATAACAGAAGAGGGGCGGTAAACCTGGTGATAACAGAAGAGGTGTGGTAAAACCAGGTGATAACAGAAGACTGGTGGAAAACCTGGTGATAAGAGCAGAGGTGTGGAAAACCTGATGATAACAGAAGAGGTGTGGAAAACCTGGTGATAACAGAAGAGATGCAGAAAACCTGGTGATAACAGAAGAGATGTGGAAAACCTGGGGATAACAGAAAAGTTGTGGAAAATCTGTTGACAATGGAAAAGTTCTTTAAAAAACTGGTGACAACAGAAGAGATCTGGAAAACCTGGTGACAACAGAAGAGATGTGGAAAACATGATGACATCAGCAGAGATGTGGAAAACCTGATGACATCAGCAGAGATGTGGAAAATATGTGTTAAGTGTGCTACTAATGAGCTCATAGCAGGATTTTATTAACTTATCTTGTTATTTCATTATGTCGTTTAGGTTTTATGTTGATTGTTTAGTTTCTTGTATTGGTATTTCTTTCTTTCTGGTTTTGCATTTTTACTTGCTTATTTGTTGTACATTTTCCTCGCATCACTTGTGTTGTTCATATTTTCATCTGCCTGTATTGCTCATCTTAACTACTTGTATATCGCTCATATTTTTTACTTGGTTGCAGTGTCTGAAGTATTTTTCTTTTGACCTGTTTATATTTCTTGTCTTTGTCACCTGTTTGTAACCGTGCATGACGAAGGGTGAACCCCGAAAGGTCCCGTGTTTCCTGTGTATCGTTAATTTGTAAAACTTATTCCATACCATTGTTAAGTCATATTTTAATTAAGGGGAGTTAAGTTTTATAGACTTGAATATACGGGTCGGTTTTTTGTACACGCTTGTAAACACGCTCTGTATGATGAGAGAATTTATTATTTGAGGGGTGGAAGGCGGAGTAATGTTTAAACTGTTACCTGTCTAGTGGTTACTTTGTTTAAAGATAGGATAAAGAAACTGGTAGAACGTTCTTTTAATTAGTTTTTGGGGAAAGACGGATGAATTCAGCTCACATCTCAAGCTGCGAGTTTGCGCTTGAATAATTTTTACTGAGCTGTGCTGAGCAGCGGTTTTTTTTCGTGAGAGTACGTTTTCTGGGAGAGCTGGGATTTGGACGTGATCCATTCCGCTAGTGTGTTTCAGCATATTTCGATTGTAAAAGGGGAATTTAATAGAGGTGGAAGAGATTTTCAGGCCATGGATTATACCGGCCATTATGATTATCATGATTCATATTCTCTAATGGATATTTGTTTCCATGGATGTAATTGCACTGAGAGTTGCTGATGTTATAAGTATTATGATGTTTTTTCCTCTGATGGATAATTGATCCTGTAGTTTATGCACTTGATACTATGTTCTGCATCCACTTTGTCCATGGATATTGTTGTACTTGATGCTTCGTGATTTGCCGTGTTCTGTAACCTGTGACAGTGTGCTATTACCATGATGTCAACGTTTGCTGTGTCGTAAATAAACTGTTTAGAACGCTACAGCGGTTCCGAACATTTCCTGACTCCTATGTTTTGCTGTGGTGTGATTGACTGTACCATAGGCACACTTAAAGAACCTATACACATTCGCGTATGTTATGATTTACATGGTCACACACCTGTCGGCCATCCGTAAGCTCGACATAAGCTGATTGCCTTCATCAGCAAAATATATTAACTTTGTCCTGCCATCCCGCCTGCAGAGGGTGTTACAGCAAATACAGCGGTAACAACCATTGTATTTTTTAATTTATATAGTAATTGGGTTTATTTTTACGATTCCACCAATTCTTTTGCTTGAAGCGTTCTGCCAAAGCGGCTTTATAATGTCAGATGCAAGAAAAAAACCAAAGCTTGGCAGAAAAATTGAGAAAAACATCTGCGATGAAAACGTTAGTACAATATTAAATGGTTTGAGTGCTAAGAATATAAATATTCTTAAACTGTCAGATAATACAAAAATACAGAACAACGTTGAACTGAGACGGTTTGATTGTGTTAACTAGATCACGCTAAAGTTGGTCAAGTTTCGATCAGACGGATGTAGACAAGGGCATTGGAAACACACTTTACATAAATTTTAATTCGTATTTTCTGAAAATTAATGAAACTTAGGGTGGGTGAATTAAAAAGTACGGAACAAGGTAATTAACCTTACAAAACGAAATCTAAATCTTCCTATGAAATTTAGGACTATTAGCTTAAGATGGCCAATCATTGCCTGTTTTTTTAGATAAATCTTACATTCCAACAGTTTCAGAACCAGTATCTAGATCAGTGATTCTCAAAATGTGTGTTCGCAATCAACGGGGTGTTGCGTGAATATATTTTAGGAGGGTGACCCAAAGCATGAAAAGTTTGGAAGCCGCTTTGTCTAGATGGCTACGGTAAATTACCATTCAATAAATAGTATCGGAGGTTCATGTTAGTCGCAATTATTTCAGTTTCTTTTCAGTGTTTAACTTCGCTTTGGTAACACGTGATCCCATTTACCAATCAACAATTTTTCCTTTTGCTTCAGATTTAAGAATAAGTAAAAGAAACCGAAGTATTCCCGATTACCTTTCATATGTGAATTGTCTACTTTTTACTTCTAATCCCCCACCGCCTCCACCCCGAACCCCCCCCCCCCCCCCCCCCCCCCCCGGGCCGCAAGCACACCACCACCAGGTTTCTGTTTTTTTTTTTTTAAATTCCCGTCTGCGAAGTTGTACGTCTGAAACATAATAACAAATACGATTTATCTTACACTATAGCCTCTGGCTTATATATATATTTTTTAATGTATTCGGTTAATCGAACTTTTTCTCTCTCACATTTCTCAATAATTACACGCGCTCTTTAAAAATAATGTTATTCAGCATTTCGCTTTAATAGGATTGCTTCAAGTACAGATATACTGGATTCTTGGCAAGTCTGATGTACTTTCCCGAATGATTAAGACTACAAGCAAACAATTCACAGATAAAGTGGCCTATTTGATGTAGGTTTACGCCGCGTGCTCTTTGTTCTTTCATTAAATACTAAAGGCCGTGCCTGTTCTTAGCACGGTAAATCTATAAAGTAACTTTTTTTTTTCTTTCTTTTTTTTAAATATTAAATTAACCAGAAGAAAAAAGTAACCAAAGCTGAAATTTTTTTAAAAAGTTTAATCACGGATTGGTTGAAACTCTGCGACAAAACATGAAAAGTAGGGTAAAGATAACATAATGTCAATATAGTACTTTACGTTCATAGTACGGTACTTACAATGTGAATGGGCTAATCACCTGTTTGTCAAACATTTTGATTACATGTTTTGCCCAGGCAACTTGTGCTTTTTCTCTACACTTCGTTTTACGGGGTAGAAGAGGTTCCGATTATGAGATGAGATGACTTACAATGTGTTAAAAGCCGACTTCACTTTTGAAGGTAAGTTATAATTTAAACTTACTAGTTTACTAATTGTCCACGACTCACATTCTTATGCCAGGATAGGTTCTATATAACACTGAAGAGCTCTCTTTCTTACTTCCATCGACAAAGAGGTTTTGCATAGAATACTTTCCGTTTTAAATAGAATGTTGCTTTTACCTGAGTTATTCTAGTCTTCACTTCTAAGTTGCATCTTCCAACCGATGTTATTAACATGCCCAGTTATTTGAATCTTTTGACTTGTTTTAAAACTGTTTCATTTACTTTGATAGTGTCTCCTGGAGAAGTCGTTTACTTCGAGATGACCATAACTTCTATCTTTGTTGCTGTTAAGGTTAACGCCGTTATTATCACTTTCTGTCACTACTGTATTAATCATTTCCTAGAACTCATTTTCAATATTTGCTATTAAGACTGTATCAACAGTGTACATCAAGTTATTTACAGTATGTCCACCGACTGATATTGCTGTCATGTCCTCTATGGATCTCTCTTTTATTTTTCACTGTGCAAATTAAACAGATCTGGTGACAGCACACATCCCTGTCTAACACCTTTTTTATCTTCAATATGGCCCCTGATTTTTAATAGCTGCTGTTTGTTATCAATACATGTTCTTTATTATTCTCAGGTCCTTACCATAGATATTTATGCTATCAAATATTTTGACACTTTACTTGTGATTCATTATGTCAAATTCCATAATGTATTTTTTAAAACATGTAAATATAGATCTGTGTTTACTTCTATGGTCCTCCCTACTAATGTTCTTATATATATGACGTTGTTTGTACCTTTACCTTCTAGAAAATTACGTTCATCACTAATTACCATTACTTTTGTCTTTTTGCTATTAAGCCTGAGGCCTTTGTTTTCACTTTCTATCACTTGTATCAACCAGTTCCTGCAGCTCCTTTTCACTTTTTGCCATTAAGGCTGTATCATCAGCGTATCTAAAGTTGTCGTTTCTATGCCGTATTTCCAGCCTTTTGCATTTCAGGTATAGCCATGCTTCTTTTGCCGTTGTGTGCTTACTATTTATTTGTTTAGCCTGTCATAATCTTATCTGTCTTGGTTTTCCGTCTTGCATCCATCAGTTGTAAAATTTCAGTTATATCAATGTCTTCTTTTATCCCTCTTTTCACTGATATGATAGACATGTCTCTTTTGCAATGCTGTTAAACCACTCATGTTTACAGTTACCACATTGCATTCCGGAGTATTTTAAAGGTGGGTGTGTGTGTTTTTTTCTTCTTTTTTTACTTACCACTTTTGGGACGTACAGTAAGGTTTATTGATTTATATAGTGTATATTTTGTTTGATCTCCGCCCTGGCTTTGATCTGCTTCAACACTTTGATATTAGCCAATAGGCCGAGAAGCGATTATAAAAGGTGTACGAAATTAATAAAACTAATATTTTTTTTTTGGTTTCCGGTGCAGAAGCGCAATACAAAAGCATACGCGTAATTTTTACGCGAAATGAGAATCCGCTTTCTAAACTGAATTACATTACAAGTATACAACCATATTAATACTAGTAATGTAAATTGCTCAAATATTTCTTTAGCAATTTTATATTCTGAAATCATTTGCCTAATTATTAAAAGTGCATTATAAAATAATAAATATTTAGACTGGAAATCATATATATTCATTAGCTTATTAATAATCTGTTAAGTTCCTTTTAAACAGAAAAATTATATCCCTTGGCGCTCAACATTATGGCCTAATTACGAAGCCGCGGTAAAAAAAATTTTTTTTTGTTTTTCGGATTTTTTTAGGGCATCATATATTAAGACCTACCTTCTCTTCTTCAAGTACCATGCACCATGCCTAGTTGCGTAGGAGATTATGTCTCTTCACACCTTCCCGTCTCCAGTACAATTTATCAATTCTGCTGTTAAATTCTTTCCATGTCACGATGTCAAACTGTTCAGTATTTGCTCTCTTTGTCTTCCCCTACCACCTCTACACCTCACGGTAGAAGGGGAACGACTAAGTAAGTAAGTCTTCCCCTGCCTCCTTTTCCTTCAATCTTACCTTTTGTCACGATATATTCCAACTTTCCTCTTCTCATAACATGCCAAAAAAGCAGTTTGCCTCTTTCTAACTTGTGAAATAAGTTTCCTTTGCGTATTGGCCTTTTTCAGGACATCCTCATTACTCTTTTTGGCTGTCCATGGTATTTTTAACATTCTTCTCTGAAACCACATCTCTGTGGCCTCTAGTGCCTTCCCTACTTGTTTACTAATTGTCCATGACTCGCTCCCGTATGTCAGGATTGGTTCTATATAACACTGAAGATCTCTCTTTCTTACGTGCAATAACAAAGACTTGTTACATAAAATACTCTTCATTTTATAGAATGCCATTTTTGCCTGAGATATTCTGCTCTTCATTTCTGAGATGCATCTTCCATCCGTTGTTATTAATGTGCCCAGGTATTTGAATTTATTGACCTGTTTTAAAACTGTTCCATTTACTTTGATTGTGCATTCTGGGGAAGCCCTTTTCTTTGAGACGACCAATACTTTTGTCTTTTTGCTGTTAAGGCTGAGGCCTTTGTTTTCACTTTCTATCACTTGTATCAACCAGTTCCTGCAGCTCCTTTTTACTTTTTGCCATTAAGGCTGTATCATCAGCGTATCTAAAGTTGTTTATATTATGTCCGCCAAATGATATTCTTGGCATGTCCTCTAGAGATCTCATTATATTTTCACTGTACAGACTGAACAGCTCAAGTGACAGCACACATCCCTGCCTGACACCCTTTTTTACTTGCTGAAACGTTCCTATTTCTCTGCTAAGTCTTACAGCTGCAGTTTGTTGCCAGTACATGTTCTTTATTATTCTCAAGTCTTTACCATCAATCTTTTTTATTTCTAACAAATTTTATAATTTCCTCATGTTTCACTTTGTCAAATGCCTCAGTTTTATCTATAAAGCATAAGTACAGACTTTTCTATTAATGTTCTTACAATATATATGGCATTGTTTGTGATTTCTTGTTTAATTTTATTTCTCACTCTTCTCATGATTATTCGTAATAACATTTTGGTCACATAACTCATAGACTAATGGTGCGATGTTCTTCATATTCCATGGCTCCAGGTTTCTTTGGCAAAGCTATGAATATGAATTTTAGCAGATCATCAGGTATTTGACCACTGTTGTAGATGTCATTTAAAAGTTTTGTTATCACTTCTACTCCTAATTCTCCCAAAGCTTCCATTTCCTCCACTGTTATATTATCTGGTCCAGGCGCTTTGTCTTTCTTCATGTGGCGCATGGCATGCTCTACCTCTGCCTCAAGTATTGGAGGTCCTTCACAACTGTCCTGGTTGTTCAAATCTGGTCTTTGATCATCATACAGCTCCTTGATGTATTCTGTCCACCTTTTTATCATGTTCTCATGACCCATCAGCATCCCAAATTTCAGATTCCTTAGTCGTTTAGAAGTGCTCAAACAATTTTATGCGGACGGACGGACAGAATCGCTAAACCCAATATATTTTATATATAAGATGTCGTACTGACAAATATATAAAGTGGTGAAATAGAACCGGCAGGGAAGAAGGAAAAGGGGAAAATGTGGAATACATAGAGCACGAGACAGTGTGACAACAGGGTAGAATGAAAGATAGGAGGAAATGAAAATAAAAAGCAGCAGAGGACGAGATAGAAGCGTGTGATTACTGGCATATATAAACTTAGGAAGACATGAAGTACTTGAATTATTTGTTCCGCATTCTCAATTCCCTCCTCTCCACCTAACCAGTTAAAACTGTAGAGGGGTAAATGGAAAGCCATACGCGCTCTAGTCCAGAAAATACTTACTTACTTACTTAGTCGTTCCCCTTCTACCGTGAGGTGTAGAGGTATCATCTGGGGATCGAACCATAGACCACTGCGCTAGGACGCCAGTGCACTAACCACTATGCTACCGCGGCTCCCGGTCCAGAAAATAAAGAGAAGCAATTGACCTGGTATGTATGTTTTAATAATCACACAAAGAAATTGAACGAGGAAATATTACTATTAGTTCATACTCTACTAAGCGATGTAAGAAGAAGAAAAAGGTTTATAAAAAAAGGCCCGAAATGAAGACATAACTCACAAAATATACACGGTGGCCCAAAAGTCTGGATCCGTAGAGAAATAAACTATAATTTGTTTAAATATCCGAAATTACAGGAGATGTCTTGCGTACATGGGAACAATTTCTGCGCGTTCATCTGTTGTTACTTTCGAATCCATACTGGCATTGAAAAAAAGATTATTTAAGTCAGATGAGAGAAAAAAATGTATACAAGGTATAAGGCACATTGCCTATGGATCCAGACTTTTGGGCCACCCTGTCTATAAATAATACTAATAACAATGACTTGAACAGCTTCAACTAACGACAGCCGACACCTATCAACTAACGACAGCGACACCTATCAACTAACGACAGCGACACCTATCAACTAACGACAGCGACACCTATCAACTAACGACAGCGACACCTATCAACTAACGACAGCGACACCTATCAACTAACGACAGCGACACCTATAACGACAGCGACACCTATCAACTAACGACAGCGACACCTATCAACTAACGACAGCGACACCTATCAACTGGCAGAATACAATTTTAGACTTTTATTAATCCTTAAAGTCTTTGCCCTGCCTTGTTGTGGCGAAACAGGCCTCTATCAATCACAGAAAGAAGTCCTTTGGTTATATCAGATCGCAAATTCCAGCCAAAAAAGATCACTGTGTCTGAACTTCAGTGCATCGATGGTAAACACCAAGCCTAAAAAGGACAACTAGTGTATATCAGATAGTATTGTAAAGCCCTGAAAAAGACTACTGGTATCAATCAGATAGTATTATAAAGCCATGAAAAAGATTACAGATGTCTATCAGATAGTATTATAAAGCCATGAAACAGATTACTGGTATCAATCAGGTAGTACTATAAAGCCCTGAAAAGAACTACAGATACCGATCAGACAGTAGTATGAAGATCTGAATACATCTATTAGTGTCTATCACATAGCATTATGAAGCCCTGAAAAAAGGGCCAGTCCTGAAAATGATTGCTAGCACGACATAATGACACATATTTTTGTGACACTCTTAAAAAATATATACTCACTGAATAAAGACGAATATGAAGGTGGAAAGTCTCTGGCAGCAGCTGTCTCCATGGAGATGTCCTCATATGGAGAATCTAAATGACAAAAACAAAAGAACTTTATGAAGAGCAGTGAATAATACAGAGAATGAAAAGTAAAGTAGTCGGTCTTAGCTTAAAATTGAATGTAAGAAGATGAAAATTATGTGATTTTAAAAGTAAGTACACGTTGAGAATCATCCTACAATTTGTTATATCAAATCAAATAAAATGAACTGACCTATAACATAATCTCATTTACATTACGTTAGGGGAAGAATTTAAGTAATTTAAGTAGATTTCTGTGTTGTCACCAAAATAACATAAACGCAGAGAGTCGATCTAGTTAAAAGCGTGATCCAACTGCCGTGCCGCAGGCCAAATGTGGCCCGCGTAAAATTGTTTTATGGCCCGCGCTCATACAAAAAATATTTCTTTAATTATATGGTATAATTAATACTTTTGAGATTAAACTCAAAACGTCCCGTGGAAAGCAATGTTTTACGTTCGACTGACATTGATATCGAGACTCTGGTTACAGAAAATCAATACCCTCAAACTTACCATTAGGAGGTAAGAATAAAGCTAAAATTATTTCAATAAAAATTCAATCATTGTAATTTTTATTAGATTTTATTTTTCATTTCGCACTCTTCAATTTTAATCCATTTTCACTGTGCTTGTATTTTAAATATCTCTTTATCATGAATGGCCCACGAACTTAAAATTGTTGGTTTATGTGGGGTCCTCGGGTAGAATAAGTTGGACCACCCTGACCTTGTATCATCAACATCACTCTTCGGGTCCCATAGGAGCATAGGCCTTCAATAGACTTGTGCCAGGTCTTCCTGTCACGTGTGTCATGAGGTCAAGGTTTTTCCATGTCTTCTTCATCCTCCTCATGTCTGTCTCCAGTTCTCTTCTCCGTGTATTCCTTAGTTTTTCTCTGCCTCTCCTACCCCGGGGATTCCAGAATAAGAACTGCCTGATAATGCTATCAACAGGTTTCTTCAATGCATGTCCTAGTCATCTCCCTAGTCTAACATACGCAGGGATAATAGATACAGGCCCACAAGCACATATAGAAATCACCGAGAGGGAAAGACGGGATAAATTAAACCAAAGACCAAAATACAAATAAACGAACCAAACAAAAGAAACAAACAAACAATGAAAATGATAATTAAATACCCATGTCAAAGATCATATGATGAAATCAAAGCGTGAAGGAAATCGTTTTAAACACATACATCTTTGTACTTTACCGATTGCTTGATATGAAAGTGCAGAAACTGATATAAAATTACGGGCGGGAATACAGCAGACAAGTTAAGACACTTAACAAATTAAAATGGCACGTAGATAGCACAAAGTAAAACCTTTAGTTTGGAATAAATATGCTGAAATTTTTACGTTTGGGCGGCATTTCTGAGCGTAAGTAAAAAATGAGCTGTCGGGAAAGAAAGGGGCACAACAATTGCCACGTGTGAGAAGACAAACGCCAAGAATAGTCTGAAGATCAAAGAACGTTCTTGCAATAATGAAGACTATAAATGTAATCAAATAACAAAACAATGAGTGTTTAAAAACATGGTAATGAACATATGTACAGAGAGAGCTTGAAAACACAATTTTACCGCACTTCGTATGTATGATAAGACAGAAGGAATAGATTTGGAAGAAAATTAAAATTTACAGGACAGCATACAATTAGGAATTAATAATAAATAAATACAGACAGAAAAAAGGAAGAAGGGAGAAAGAAAGAAAAAAACGGATATGTTGCAGTGTGCAGTGTGTCGATCCGCATGAAGAAGCACGAAGCACAATGTGTCCATTTGAAAAATATTCATAAAGAAGTAGACGAGACAACTATCGAATTGATAAAAACCATTACATGGTGAAGTAAAGCTGTTCAAATCTCAAGTGCAAACGGTGCTCAGACATGCATTGCTGACAAATATTCAGATGGAAAATCCTATGGAGACGCATAGTTGAGAACCTTCCAATGGGGGAAAAAAATAGCATTTAGAAGTAGCTCACAATTTTCCAATTGGAAAAAATTATACGGAGAAGTATATTTGAGAACTTTCCAATTGAAAAGAATGCACGCAACAGATTGGCTGACAATTCTCAAACTGAAAGAAATTGCAAGGACAATAATGGCTGATAACTTTCGAATAGGAAAAAATTGCACGGAGATTCTAAAGTTCATCATACTTCGCTTTTGCTTAAACTTACAAAAGAAAGCAATATAGAGAATAAGTATCTGCTTCTGACAAGTAAAACTAAATGTAGGCCTATTTCAACATGCAAGATGATGACAACTGAAGCACGACAGTGGCAGAGGTAAAGAACGAAACATAACAAAACTTAACGAAACTTAACGAAACATAACGAAACTTAACGAAACCTAACGAAACTTAACGAAACATAACGAAAATGAGTGGATATAGCAAGAGAGAAAGAAAGAAGGGAGAGATTAAATAACATATCTATGACAGAAGGGTTTAGGGTTTTTATTTGTTATTTCAATTCTCACCTTGAACTAGTCTATGATATTCTGGTGCTGACTCCAGTGACTTTTTGCTCCACCATGCTGAGGATAAATATGTTGGAAAACAAGTGTTAAAATGTTATAGAAGCGTTACAGATCTAATCATAATAATAATAATCATCATCATCATCATCATTTTCCATTTTGCTCCTTATGGAGCGTGGAGCAACTGGTTACCTTGCAGGAAGTCTGCGCATGCTCTTGCAATAGTGGTTTATGTAACAACATGTTTTACATTATGAGTTTGCCAGCTCTATATGCAACCTTAGATCATTTGATTTTTTGAGCATTAGTCCTGTTTGTTCTTTGTCTTCAGAGACGCTCTGAACTACACCAGACAATCATAGTAATAATAATAATAATGGTAATAATAATCATAATAATACCATAAAACTGCAACAAAGATAGTAGCACATGTACAACAGGCACGAACATTGTATGAAAACATAAAACAAGTTTCCTTTGTCACTGGCAATTGCGCTGTGATATAACCGAAGGACTCCTGTGCATGGTTGAAGGAGATGTGCTTCGTCAAGGAAAAGAAACAGAAAACACAATAATTTATTCAAATTTACTAATAACCTTCTGCAAAGAACAAGACCTTTGTTCTTCAAGACATTGACGCTGTGACGTGTTTAATGATGACGTGTTGTTTCATTCGGTATTATACCGATCAGCACGCTTCGATATGGGAGCGAGACATGGACAATCTAAGCTAAGAAATACCTTTCATCAACGGCGTCTACGACACATCCTTGGTATTTCGTGGTAGGGTAAAGTGACAAATGTCGTGGTTCTGTCACGTGCTGGCCTCCACACACTATGTATACACTGTTTAGACAGCGCAGACTACGCTGACATGGCCATGTCCGCCGCATGGAAGATGGTCGAATCCCCGACGATGTTTTCTACGGGCAACTGGTAGATTTCAAAACAACAGTCGGGCGACCGCAGCTGAGACTCAAAGTTGTGTGCAAGAGAGTCATGAATGCACTGGACATACATCCAGCAACCTGGGAGAAGGAAGCTGCTGTTCGTACCAAGTGGCGTACTACTACTACTACTACTACTACTACTACTACTACTACTACTACTACTACTACTACTACTACTACTACTACTACTACTACTACTACTACTACTACTAGTACTACTACTACTACTACTACTTCTACTAGTACTACTACTACTACTACTACTACTACTACTACTACTACTACTACTACTACTACTTCTACTAGTACTACTACTACTACTACTACTTCTACTAGTACTACTACTACTACTTCTACTACTACTACTACTACTACTACTACTACTACTACTACTACTACTACTTCTAGTACTACTACTACTACTACTACTACTACTACTACTACTACTACTACTACTACTACTACTACTACTACTACTACTACTACTACTACTACTACTACTACTACTACTACTACTACTACTACTACTACTACTACTACTACTACTACTAGTACTACTACTACTACTACTACTTCTACTACTACTACTACTACTACTACTACTTCTACTTGTACTACTACTACTATTACTACTTGTACTAGTAATACTACTACTATTACTACTTCTACTAGTACTACTACTACTATTTCTACTTCTACTAGTACTACTACTACTATTACTATTTCTACTAGTACTACTACTACTATTACTACTTCTACTAGTACTACTATTACTACTTCTACTAGTACTACTACTACTATTACTATTTCTACTAGTACTACTATTACTACTTCTACTAGTACTACTACTACTATTACTACTTCTACTAGTACTACTATTACTACTTCTACTAGTACTACTACTACTATTACTATTTCTACTAGTACTACTACTACTATTACTACTTCTACTAGTACTACTATTACTACTTCTACTAGTACTACTACTACTATTACTACTTCTACTAGTACTACTACTACTACTACTACTACTACTACTACTACTTCTACTAGTACTACTACTACTATTACTACTTCTACTAGTACTACTACTACTATTACTACTTCTACTAGTACTACTACTACTATTACTACTTCTACTAGTACTACTACTACTATTACTACTTCTACTAGTACTACTACTACTTCTACTAGTACTACTACTACTATTACTACTTCTACTTGTACTACTACTACTATTACTACTTCTACTAGTACTACTACTACTATTACTACTTCTACTTGTACTACTACTACTATTACTACTTGTACTAGTACTACTACTACTATTACTACTTCTACTACTACTACTACTACTACTACTACTACTACTACTACTACTACTACTACTACTACTACTACTACTACTACTACTACTACTACTACTACTACTACTACTACTACTACTACTATTACTACTTCTACTAGTACTACTACTACTATTACTACTTCTACTAGTACTACTACTACTATTACTACTTCTACTAGTACTACTACTACTATTACTACTTCTACTAGTACTACTACTACTATTACTACTTCTACTAGTACTACTACTACTACTATTACTACTTCTACTAGTACTACTACTACTATACCAATCACGTGAATTAAGCAAATATTGTATTTCAATGTTCTGATCTTCACTGAAATAACCTGCTCTCATATTTTCAGTATGTAACTCATGTTTTACATGCTCGAGGATCACGTGTGTTTGGAATTTGTGTTTTCTGGTTGAAATTCCCGACTTGCAAAAAATGGAGGCTTGGGGAGAATGGAAGTATCCAAACTGCGTAACAAGATAACCAATATTGAACTGATGACAAAAACTAGATAAGTGCTAGTGGGACAAAAAGTGATAAGAGAATGATGACGCTGGATAGGACTCGCACTAAGATAACCTGTTGAAAGCGTTGCAAGGCAATCTGTGTTTTAGAATCCCCATGGTAGGGGGAGACCGACAGTCGCCTTTAGGTGGGAAATGGAGACATATATGAAAGAGATAAAGAAATCATTGAAGAACTCTTTACGGTTATCACGTGACTACAAGTATCGATATGTATTGGTTGAAGGCTTACGCTCCTTAGGGAACTGAATGGTAGTGTTGATGATGACGATTGATGATGATGATTGATGATGATGATTGATGATGCTAAAATGTTACGGGTGTTAAGAAGCATGCTCTTTTTTGAGGTTCACACAAAACTGACGTGTGAACTTTGGAGAAATCTGCGTTAAGAATCTGCCTGCTATTTTGCCAGTGAGACTAATCATTGGTTTCCAAGGGAGTTCACGTAGTGCGACCTGGTGTACTGACAGGTTGTGTTTCTATGTCCTGCATGACCAGGACAGTAGATTCTCGCCAGTTCCTGAAGATTCGAGGCTTCTATGGAGGTTTTTGATTCATGCCGGAGCCATCTACTTTGTACCTTTCGAAGCATGGATTGTGATTGTGATTCAATAACTGTCCTTATTAATGAAGTTTCAGACAGGCGCCTTAAGGCTGCAGTAGCTGCCTCTACCTCCATTCACATGCTGGAGGTTGTTATCACGCAAGCCCCGCTTTGTTCTGCCCTTTACACTAGCAGAGAAGCCCCACCATGATTTCTCACCACAGATTACAGCCATCAGTTTACACTATGACATCATCATCACAAGCATGATCATTTATCAGCCGATCAATTTCTAGCTCTGCCATACCATTGGCCCAAATTCTGCACTCTCTACCAAGGCTGATGATGACTTGCTGGTAGTTCGTCTAGTTCTCACCTGACTTACTCCACTCTTCTCCCTAGAATTAATTTTAAACTGTGGTCACCTGTCTAATATTTGATTCTACCTGCGCCATCCATGACATCCCCCCTCTTTATCCTTGCTCCTTTGATGTTAGCTAAGTTCCCATGCAGGGGACGCCTTCTGTCTGTGGTTACTCGCATTTTGAAGAGCCATTAAAAGATCACGCATGTCTTTCAATCTTTTCATGGTGCATTTGTCAGTGTGTTAGAAACATTTGCACCAGATTTTACAGAAAATAGGAAACCGCGCGCATTACACTATGTGTAAATTATTTTGAACAGCCGTAGAATCATCCCACATAAAGGCTAGTAATCTATTTTATTCGGATTTCACAGATCTCTTCTCTCGAAAATAGTCAAGAAATGACCGAGAAGTCTGATAATTTAGTTTCATAATAAAAGACCCCCCCCCCTTCCCCCCCCCCCCCCCGGGGGCCCCCAAACAAAAAAAATGCTCATCTTTTTTTTTTAACTTTAACATTGTGTTAAAACTAAAGTCAGAGGACTGGTGTTAAAAAATAAAGAAAATATAATAAAATAATCCTAGGCAGTAATTAACGTGGGCAGGTTTTTATTCCACGCATCAATTTAGAACCAAGGGATTCCAGCTTTCCTGTCATATTGAGATGACGACAGTTTTTTTTTTTTTTTTTTTTTGTCTTTTGTCTTAATAATCAACAAAGCAAAGGGGCAATCATTTGATCACATAAGTGTAAACTAATCATAAACAGTCTTTGCTCACTGTCAACTTTAGATAGCGTTCACGTGATGAAGGAACTCAGACAATCTTAAAGTGTATAGTCAGGATATTTGTTACCAAGAGAGCAATCTTAAAGATAACGGGACATTGACACACACAGAATTCTGATTAAAGAGCTGTTAAATAATTAGTCAAACTATACTTTATTACCTATTCCCACGTCTCAGTCTTCTAAATGTGCTGCCGATGATGAAGGTTTAAGGTCTTGGCTGTAATTTTTTCCAGCTATGGTTTGAGGGCTATAATTGTTGTTATTACATATATGAAGACCTCATTGGAAAAACATGACATGTCACATTTTTATTTCTGCCCTAAGCATATTAAACATATTCCAAAGAAGGTGCAGAAATTAAAATTGTATTTGAAAACGCATTCGTCTCCACAAAAATGAAGCATAACAACAGGCAATCCTTACTTGTGTCATAGCGTTTAAAAGTTTAAAACTCAATTTTCTCGCATTTTATCTTTTGTCCGGTTTATCCAGTGAGGTCTTCATTTAGTTTCACCCCTGTTTCAGTCAGGTATGCTCAACAAGTGATTGGATTATGTTTGGTTCCAACTTACATATAACGGCTAACAGTTTTTAAAACAATGCGCAACATTTTTTTTTTAATGTGTGCGAAAAATTTGTTTAAAAACCTGTACAAGCACAGACAAATAGCACACGAATGTCATAGGTGTGTATTGTTTGAACCAAAAACCAACCGAAGCAAACATAATTTTAAATTAAATTAGCTATGAGGGAGCAAGAGTGCAAAAGATGGCAAGGCTAGCTGCCGTAATATAACCGACAGATTTACACATATGGTTTATGGTTGGTAGTGACGCGTTACGTGGAAACGTAACGAACACCAAACACAAATGCTAAGGTGATTCCAAATACCTTTTTTTTATAGACGATCGCCATGTTTTTGCTTATCTCTAAAATAAACATAAACATCTGTAAACTCGTATTTTCTGTCCCAGCCTCTAATAAACATATTATTTCTCTTATTTCGCACTATAACGTTCATTGTTAATTAAATGTAATAATTAAAAGTGGCGTCTAAATTGCATTTACTGCTTGTTTGAACACCAAACGAATTAAATTATTTTGTTTATAATTACACTTTATACTTTTATTCATTTTATACGGAGGGAACGTTTCCAAAAATACAATAAAACTAAGAAGCTTTTGTAGTTCATTTCTCAATCAGTCATTCGGTGTCCTAAGACGCGTCAACAGTGAGGAATGCAGTTAGCGACCCATAGCTAGACTGCTTGCGTCAGAGTCAGCGAACCAGAGCTGACCAAGACCCTACTCCACCTCCAAGTGGTGGTCCTGGAAACAGGCTGCATCACTGCAGTCTGGCTGAGTGGGTAGGGATCAAAGAGGGAAGGCTAACCCGGTACCAAAAATGCCGTGCTGAAGTCGGGTGTGTCGGCCGAAAGGCGCAAATATCACAGCTTCGCTGTAAACGGACACAACGCATCCAACGTCCTTTTAAGGACGAACGAAGAAGAAGAAGAATTCGGTGTCTGTGTCAGGAAGTACACTTTCTATCTTTGTTCACCCTACGGTTCCCAATTTTCATATTACTCGTCCTTCAGTGTCGTAGAGAAAACGATCGTTTTCCACAGTTTATAAATATTATTCATAAATTGGTATGGTTGCAGGCACTAGTAAGAAATACAGAAGTAGAAATACAGTTTGAAAATGTAATCATAGATATTGCTTGAAAGACAGAACGAGAACTAATGGCATACGAGATCAGAAGACAAAGAAATTTATGTTCAACGGTATAGGAAGCGACAAGAGAATGATACAGATTTGGCTCGACGACATTTGAAGTACTGAAACAATGAACTATACTCTGCCAAATCTCATACAAGAACGAACGATAAAACATTGCAAAAAGTTGAGAATTCGGCACAAATACGTGTTCGACATTTTGATTTTTTTACCCTCTCTCACCTTCACTCTCACTGTCTTTCGTCTCCTTCTCTTTAATGTGTTATAATGTAGCCTCAAAGAAATAAGTGTGTATGTCATGAAAGTCAGATTTCAGGCTAGAGAACTGAAACAAAGACGATTAATGAGAGAAGCAAACAAAACCACGTTCTGTGTTGACTGTCACTGATGGATGTGCTATTGTTGATTGAACAGTTTTGTTTGTTTGTTGTGTTTGATGTGAACGTTTCATTTAATTATGCCACGTGTTCACTGGAGATACACCAGGTCCCTTTAATCATCTCTGATTTATTTAGTTTGATAACACTTTTGAAGTTCATCAATCAATCAATCAATAATTTAAATCTATCTATCTATCTATCTATCTATCTATCTATCTATCTATCTATCTATCTATCTATCTATCTATCTATCTATCTATCTATCTATCTATCTATCTATCTATCTATCTATCTATCTGTCTATCTATCTATCTATCTATCTATCTATCTATCTATCTATCTATCTATCTATCTATCTATCTATCTATCTATCTATCTGTCTGTCTATCTATCTATCTATCAATCTGTTCGTCCTTACGTCTTTCTGTCTATATATCTTCTTTCTTTCTATCTGTCTGTCTGCCTGTATAAATGTCGGTCTGTCTGATTATCTATGCAATCATTCAGCCATCTATTTATATGTCTGTCTGTCAGACTGTATTTCTGTCTGACTGTTCGTCCTTCCTCCCCTCTGTCTGTCTTTTATCTATACATCCAGCCGTCCGTCTGACTGTCTCCTTACGTATCTCAATTTATAAACAAAAAAAAAAAAACCAGTGTAAACATTTTTATTGTATTTAATACCGAAATCGAATTAGCGAAATGAATTTTTCGCATCAAATTTCAAGTCCTGAGGGAGCAGCAAAAAGTATGGTTCCCCTGGTTGTTCGAGACTGCATTAAGCCAATAACGCGAGCACGGAAACACTTCACAAGTTACGGTGCAAACAAATCAAATTCTAAAAAAAAAAAAGTGGAATTTTCAACTGAAATGGGATGATCAAGAATTTAAAAAAAAAAATGTATGTATGTGTGATTTAAAAAAAAAAAACTTCTAATACGGAAAAAACTAACACACACACACACAGAGAGACACACACACAGACACACACAGAGACACACACAGACACACACACAGACACACACACAGACACACACACAGACACACACACACACATAAATATATATATATATATATATATATATATATATATATATATAATATATATATATATATATATATATATATATATATATATATATATAAACGGGCTGATCACCTGTTTGCCAGTCACTTCGATTACGGAAACAACAGCAAATGGGTTGATTTGCCGTTGCCCTAAAGACGCCATTAGGCGTGATGGGAAAACCCCTGCGCACGGGACAACTGATCAGAGCAAGCACACCGGGCCTCATCGCATCGGATGCTTGCAAACAGCCTCGCAAGGAAGAATTAATGTCAGTGATTCTCAACCTGAGGGGGGAAGCCATCAACGCGAGGTACTGTTATTTTGAACGGGACTTTAACCTATTGTTTGTTTGACACAGGTTTATCTTTTGATTGTATTGTCGCAAGGCATTTGGTCAAACCTGGTCAAGAGACAGAAGACACCGTCAAACTTTGTGGAGATTTCAAAAGAGATGCACCCATGAGACTTCTCATCGCACTGGTGGAGATACACTCTGATTTTGTCAGAGGTGTGATCAAAGCGGCTGTTATCGATGACCCGATCTACCCAGTCATACTTGGCGGTAGATATGTGTTTATTGGGAAACGTCGACCGGGATTTGGACTGGATTAACTCGAGACCTGGCGAGAACATTTGAAGGAGTGTCGTCGACCAGGGACTGGCGGCTCCTGAGCCGACCCAGCTGCAATGGGTACCTCCGAAATCGGCGAGTATTTGCCTGAATGGCGAGGGACATTTGTCTCTGTACAAGAAATAAAGGGATACTCACGTAAAATCAATGTCAGGTTAGACATAAATGATAACCTGAGATTTCGCCTCGAGTATTAGCGGGCGAACGCAAAAAAAAATAATAATAATAATAAAAAAAAATAAAAAAAATAAAAAAATTGGGAAACGGAAAGAGCCGATTGTGGCAGTAGTAACCACAAGACGGCAAACCAAGAAGGAACGGGAGCCTGTGCCAAATTTGTTACCTAAGGAACTAAAAGAGGCGCAACAAAAGGACCCTACCTTGGAACCCTGCTTGAGGAAACTGCCTATGGCCAAGGACCCCAGACACAACGGGGACATTTTTGCTAAGGATGGCGTACTTTATCGTAAAACTGGCAACCCTGATCAAGGGCATAACCAGCTCCTAGTACCGACACAGTACAGAGACCAAATCTTAGAAATGGGGCACTCTCTTCCCTTTAGCGGACATATGGGACAGAACGCCACAAATCAGCGAATATCGACTCACAATTGGTGACCAGGAATGAACTCCGATATTATCAGATACGTGAAATCCTGCGCCAAGTGCCAACGGGTCGCACCCAAGCAATTGACACCCACAGTTCCCATGGGTGAAAGGCCAATAGTGGGGACACCATTTGAACGGGTTGTAATCGACATTTTAGGACCCCTAAAAAGGACTAAAAGAAGGAACAGGTTTATCCTGACCTTAGTCGACACATGCACTTTGTGGGCAGAAGCTATACCGCTAACAAGCACGGATTTCAAGCATGTCGCAGAAGCCCAGGTGCAGATATTTGCACGGTTGGGTTTCCCTCAACACGTTTTGACGGATAACGGATCCCAATACCGTAGCCTGTTGATGGAGGAGACAGTTAAGATCTTGAGGAACCAGCACATCTACCCAAGCCCTTATAATCCGGCCGGAAGTTGGTTAGTAGAACGTGTTATCGGAAGCCTCACAACGATGTTAATTAAACTGGACAAGAGAAACCTGAAGATTGGGACCTTTTCATTCCTGCAGCCTTATTCGCCTACAGGGAAGTTCCCCAGGCCTCTACAGGATTTTTCCCAGCTATTCTTTTATTCGGCAGACCTATAAAGGGGCAGCTAGAAGCCTTACTCCGGTCCCTGACAGACCAGAAGGCTGATGAGACAGTCATCTCAGCCAGTAAATATGTATCGGAATTAAAGGAAAGGTTACAACTAGGATGGGATCCATCAACGACCAACCTTAAGCGAGCACGCGCAAAGCCCGCTAAACGATACAAGAAAGCCGCGAAAAAAAATTGCAACCAGGAGAGAAAGTTTTGTTGCTACTCCCAACCGGGAACAACAAACTACGTATCGGATGGCAAGGGCCGTTTACCGTCCTTAAAAAGATATCAAGGGCTAACTACCAGATCTCTATTAAAGGAAAGGAGAAGGTCTACCATGTAAATCTGTTAAAGAAATACTTGGAAAGACCGGTGCCATCCTCCGAACATCTCCTGGCGGTCGCCATAGCTACCGAAGATGTTAAAAATGACGATAGTTGCAGGGAATTCCCCTTGCAAACACACGGAATCTTTCAACGATGTCAAACTCGGCGACACTCTTTCAAACGCACACCGAATACATTCCAGGGAAAGAAAACGTTGGAGCATACTTCATGAGTAGGAATTGGACAACGGAGGAAAACTGTTCTCTAAAATTCTGGCTGAATCCTTATATTGCTACTTAAACTTTTTACTCAATCAATATAATAGTGATTACAAAATAATAAAAACAAAATACACTTTTATTGTTAAAAATTAAGCTTGTATTGTTAGTGTTACTAATATATTTTTATAACTATAACCACGCACTTTTTTCTCAATTTGTCAATGCCTAATGCTATTTCATTTTAGACATTGCAAAAACTACCAGCGCATATATATATATAGTAACGTTACTGGTATTTAGAAAACATTCTGAAAATAACAAAATAATTGACTCTTTATTTTACTAACTATCTTAAAATGATTTGGAAATTCATACTAAAAATGGATTTTTCTAACTTTAGCTTATGCAAACATCAATAACTTCATCAAAATTTGTTATTTCAGTTTCCTCCCGTTCAATGCTGATCAAGGCTAAAGCAGAAAGTCTCTCCTGCTCCACTGAAACTCTCAAACATGATAAAGATCAATGACAACTTTATAAAAGATCGCTCACAACTGGAAATTGAAATTGCAATAGTGAGCATTATATGAATAGCAACTCTTAAGTATGGGAAAAACATTTTCATCTCCACACTGAATATACGTGAGTAGTCCCTCATCTTTTGAAATCAAACACTTGCGCGGCTTTTCAGAAACATCTTGCAATCCAGTATTTCTTCACAACTGAAAACCGTCAATAATAGTGCTATAAAACTGTTCAAAGACAGTGATATCAAAATAAGAATACAAAAAGCAAGAGAAGCTTTCATTGCATTGGGAAATATATGGAGATCAAGAGAAATCGGATCCAACACGAAAATAAGAATCTTCAACTCAAATGTGAAGTCAGTCCTGTTGTATGGCTCTGAGACATGGACAACAACAAAGACAACTACCAAAAAGCTACAGACTTTCATAAATGGGTACTTGCGTAGAATAGAGGGATTAAAATGGTATGACAAGGTTACCAACGTGGAACTGATGACAAGAACTAGACAAGTATGTCGTAAATTTATTTTGAGAGAAAAGAGTCGTAGAAATAGTGGTCCGGTTTAGAGTGGAAAAGATTGGTATCGACTAAGCCCTTCCCGCTCATTAGACAAAGACAAACCCAGTCCAGAGATAGATAATATCAGGAACACGGGTACGTTAACCTAACAGTAAAGTTAATTACTCTGAAAGAGGTGTTACCAAGTTAGGTATAAGTGATAGAAAAAAAAACCTGTTCTTCACAGCTCTTCTTCCCTTTACTAAGCAAATGGAAAGGAGGTGGTTTTAAACAGAGTTAACAAATTATCAACTATCCCACTTAAAGGAACAATGTAGGGTATACAGAAAAGATATATGTTACCAGGTAAGCAAGTTAACAAAATGGTCACACAAAAGAATTAATTTCCTGTCATTCATACACGCGCTAGCAAAGGACTTCACTCATCTTGCTCTCACTTACCGATTGTGAAAAAAATCTTGCACTCCATAGAATAACACAACAGCAGTTACACCTCAACTAAATGTATGAGTGTTTGTTCAAGTTCTAGCCCCAGATTATCGGGTAGGCGGTCAGCACATAAAAGGATCCCGTAATCGCTGGAAAATGAATCTGTAGTTGTGTCTCTTTTCTTAATAACAGTTTCTATGGGAGGGCACGGTCTCTGATACCGGGGTGAGGATGGTGTGGTCTATTTGACTATGCCGCGGATAATAAAATTCTTACGCGTGCTGGTACACTTTATCCGTGAGGTATGGTTTAAGTCCAGTGAGAAAACTAGTCACATCACTGTTCAGGAAATTATGAATTATCTCTCTGTGTCAGTAAACTAACAAAGCTCGGGCCAGTGTTCTTCTTCCCGTTACGACTTAAGTTGTTTGATGGTGCGTTAAATTTGTCTTTGGGTGTGCTTTCTTTGCTATAAGTTAGATAGCGAAATTCCAAACATAGAATCGCCTCAAAGATTAAAAATTTACACAGTCTCAACAAGTTCTGCGTCAGGGGAACTCTACACACTGTTTATGCTTTGCTTTGCTTAGATTGATTTCTTTATTGCTTTCTTAATGCTGGGATCGCACAGGTTACGATCACTCGCTTTGCACAGAAATAGAAATCACTGCAAATATATATAAAATCCAGGGGAAAATCTATAACAAGATTTCAATAAAGCTAGTTGTTAAGCTCATACTGGCCAGTAGTTGTTAAATCACGCTTTATTTGTTAAATGCCGTGAATGTCCACCAGTTGATAAATGTAGATGTTGGGACTGGTGTAGTAAAGTGTAACGATTGTCAACTCATTAAACCCAGCACAGTTTTGGTCATACAGGTCATCTTGTCCCGGAACGTGATGAGGCTCCGACAAGAATGTGAGTGTAGACAATGAGTGTGTATATGAATGTCAGAACGCGAATGGTAGAATGATTCGATAGAGTTGACAGGTTGGTAGTACATCACTCATACTCACACTGTTCGAATTCAAGAAGTACTGGAACTACGGTGGTCTTTTTATAACATTTAATGGGACGCACACTTGGACAGTACGTGTATGGTTACAGGAACAAATGTCGACATAGACAGCATAATGTTGATCACAGGAATATCATCTTAAGTTAGCATTCATGCTTGGCAAATATCATAATGGAGCATTCGTAAATAAGCATTCAGAGTTCCATCATGTAAATCATTTGGCTTTACTGACTGGGCACGTCAGACCATAACCAATATATAGGAAGGCTCCTAGACCTAACCTCGTCTAGCGAATATCCCTTCACGTAAAGTTCAATAGATATATTTTTCATAAAGATATAGGAATCCCAGACATGGATTCTCACATGTAGCAGTGATCTCTTGGTTCATCGAGCGATAGTACAGGCATCCCTTTTTCTCACTCGACAAATACAAAGTATATGGATTTCAACATGGCTGTGCTTCTCTCGTGAGCTTCACTCACTATTGGATACAGACCAAAATTGGTCATTCGTTAAATGTCCTCATTTCTTCATAGCTTCTATCATAGAGGTAATTGAATAATATCATATAATCTAATGCTGATACATAGGAATGTCATCTTCCTTTGAATAAATATTCTTTTCAAAAGTACCACTGTGCATCTGCTTATCGACAACGATGGCGAAGCCCAAGTTCATAATAAATTGTGGTTTTACCTTTCTATGCGAAATATAACTTTGCCATTCCTTGGCAAAAGAGAATAAACACTGGGGTAAAGTACATACAACATGTCTAAATGACTATCACTTTTCCCCATTTACTTATAGATCACTTTTTCGGCAAAAAGCCGGCTACAACAAAATTCGACATCCCGACAGGATGACAGCCATGAATCACACCCCCTGCTAGCGATACTTCCGCTGCATAGCCTTTGACCTTTTCTAGCGACAACCAACATAGTTCGACTTAGAAATGTAAAGATATCCATATATAAGACAGACTTGTCCTACTCATACAAACACTACGTATAAATTCAGGCCATAGATATACTGAAGCAAGAACAATCTATTCCTACCCAGCCAAAGAATAAATCGCAGTAGGCCTAGACTCGTCCGCGGAGTCCGATCGAAGATGACGGAACTCCTTTCAAGGGAAGTAACTCAAAAATGACTTCTCCTTAAGCACTTAAAAAAGGAAATACTTTGTTTACAAAATATTTGCGAACATAATAAGTATATAAATGTATTATATTGCAAGATAGTAAAGATTGCACTTTACAGTCTTACCACACCTCCCGGGAAAAAAAATAAAATTTTTTTTTTTAAATACATCTAGGAGCAACGTAGAATAGGCTCACAACGCAAGAATACTGCGCAGATGAAAATATCAGGAATAACTATAATTCCTAATATGACCGGTGAGAATATATCTCAAAATCTGAGAGAAATTGTTTCTCTACGAATAAATGTTTCCAGGAAGGTGTGATCTACGTATAATACAATTCTGGTAATTATACAATGCATACCAAAAATTCACACTATAATCTTAAATTTATGATTTATGAAGAAACAATCATCAAAGAACAGCGGTGAATAAACATCAATAACCCGCTAAGTAGAGATACCATCATTCTATTATTAAATTACAAATGTGTATCTTAGTAAAGAAACAAAAAATAACTGTTGTAAAGTTATACATATTAAAAAGATCCAATATTTAACAGTTAAGTGGCATCATGTGGGCATCTGGACAGAATGTCCGCCATCACATTTTCTGAACCACGGATAGCTCGTACCGAGAAATGAAAAGGTTGAAGAGCGATTGCGTATCGAGTTGATCTCGAGCTCTTCAAGTTCTTACTTTGGATAGCCGTAAGAGCTTTTTGGTCAGTTTCCACTACGAAATGCGCGCCCAGAAGGAATCTTTGGAGTTTGAGAATTGACCAAACCATTGCCAATAATTCACGGTCTAAAACCGAGTAATTCCTTTCTGCAGCATTAAGTTTTCTGGATATATACATTACAGGATGCAGAGTTCCAGAGTACTCTTGCATTAGTGCCGCTCCAATCCCAGTGGATGAAGCGTCACTACGAAGAACAAATGTCTTATCTGTTGTAGGTAACACTAAAATAGGTGGTGATGAAAACATAGTTTTGATCTTCTCTAGTGAAGATTGGCATTCATGAGACCAGTGAACCATGTTAGGCGACCCTTTCTTTAATAGTGTAGAGAGAGGTGCCATGATAGAGGACAGATTCGGAATGAAACGTCCATAAAATTGTATGAGACCTAAAAGACTTCGCACTTGCTTTTTAGTCCTAGGGATAGAGATGTTAAGTATCTTAGTGATATTATGGTCTTCTGTCTTCAAGAAACCGTGACCTACTCGATGGCCTAAGAAAGCAATTTCGCTAAAGCCAATACAAGCTTTAGATGGTTTTGCTGTCAGGTTATACTCACGCAGAGTTGATAATAATTCAACTAACCCTGAATAGTGATCTTCCCAAGTATCGCTGAAAAGACAGATGTCGTCTAGATAAGCAATGACATCTGACCGATACGATAGGATTCGACGCATCATGCGTACAAATGTAGCTGGTGCGTTCATAAGGCCGAAAGGCATAAAATTCCATTGGAAAAGGCCTCTGGGAGTAGAGAAAGCGGTAAGAGGTTTGGCGCGTTCGGATAATGGAACTTGCCAATATCCTTTAGACAAATCAAGTTTAGTGAAAAAATGCGATTTAGAAAGACGAGTAAGTAGCTCTTCTAGTAAAGGCATAGGTTCAGCATCGAACTTCGTAACTTGATTCAATTTGCGATAGTCAACGCAAAGACGTATGTTATTGTCTTTTTTTCGAACAATAACCATCGGCGAAGAATATGCAGAAGTGGATGGTTCGATTATTTGTAAATCTATCATTTCATCCAACTCCTTTTCAACCTGTGTTTGGAAATGTATAGGGATAGGATAAGGTCTAACCCTAATTGGAGTATGTTCAGTTAGAACAATGTCATGCTCAATGACATGAGTTTGTCCCAGGGATGTCAGTGAGGACATCCTGAAATGTTTGTAACATAGACGAAACTTGTCGCCGTTCTCCTAGAGACAAATCAGGAGAAACAGTAACGTCTTTCCATGATTCACTAGAATGAAGTGGGATCATTGGAAGCGGAAGATTAACATCCGAAAAACTTGTTTCCTCATCCTGTATTACAGACAGTGATGAGTAATGACCATGTTTGACATGAGAATCGTCCGTTGCCTGGAAAATAGGCTGTAGATAGTCAGGACGTTCATGGAACTCCGTAAGCATATTGATGTGGAAGGTTTTATGCTTCCCGTTGATATCGACGATGTAGTCAACATCTGAAATTTTCGATATTATATCGTACGGACCTTTCCAACTAATAAGGAGTCTATTTTCACGACAAGGTAGCAAAACAAATGCTTTGTCACCAGGACAAAGTTGTCGTAAAGTTCTCTTCTTATTAGCAAATTGTCTTGCCTTCTGCTTAGCAAATTCAGAAGAGGACGTTGCCAATTTGCATGCTTCGATAATCTTCTGTCTCAGCGCGATGACATACTCGTAAGAAGATTTTGTGTCATCGTCAATATTGTCAGCTGTTATAAGATCATGCAGCAAAGACATTGGGCCGCGCGGTCGCGCGCCAAAGACAAGTTCAAAGGGAGAAAACCCTGTATGTTCATTGGGGACCTCTCTGTACGCGAGAGGGCCGCGGGTAAAACCCTATCCCAATCTTGAGGATGATCCTCAGTTATCTTCCCTAATAAGTTCTTAAGTGTTCTATTTAGTCGCTCGACCATCCCATTGGACATAGGATGATAGATGCTACTCAAAGATCTCTCTATCTGTAGAGTAGACATTACTTGAGACATGGTATCCGATATCAGTTGGGTGCCATGATCTGATAATATTTCTCCGGGGAATCCCAGCCGAGAAAATATAAGCCAAAGAGCATCTGCAATGTCAGCGGTAGTAATGCTCTTTAGAGGGATAGCCTCTGGCCAACGTGTGCACATGTCTACACACGTTAAGATAAACTGATGTCCTCTAGCAGATTTGATCTTGAATGGACCAATGATGTCTATCGCCATTTTCTGGAATGGACGAATAGGAATATCTGCAGCCTGAATAGGCGCAGCATGACGAGGACCTTTGGATTTGACTTCTTGACATACTTTACAGGATCGACAATAGATCCGTATGTCCTTGTTCACAAAAGGCCAAAAGAAAGCCGCAAGAACTCTTGACTTTGTACGGGAAAAACCCATGTGACCAGCACACTGAGAGTCGTGTGCATGTTGTAAGATCTTAACTCTCAAATTCTTGGGTACAAGAATCTGAGAATGACTTGACTTAGTGGAGTCTTGCACCATACGTACAAGTACGCCATTCTTCATTGTAATCCAAGATTTACAATTTGAATCTTTATTCGGATCACCTTTCGTTACAAGAGTGAAGAATTTCTTAAGAGTCGGATCTTCTTCTTGTTGTTTTATAAACGAGTCACGAGAAATTACCAAGGGATCATCTTGGTTATGCACTTCATTATCTTCAACAGATGAAGTTTCAGGCATATTGAGAGCTTGAGCTCTAGTGACTACCGCATTAGCAGATTGCATATTTTGATTTTCCCAAACGGAAATTTGCTCCGGAGTGCATTCTTTGACTCCGTGAATGCGACCGATGATAAGATCAGCGATCGGATCGATTCGGCAAAAGACATGCGTGTACATCTCCTGTGAAGAAAGGAGTAGCAATCCTAATGATAGCGGTAGAGTATTTCTCTATGGTGCCGCCAAATGTTACGCATTTGACTACTTTGCCTGTAGAATGAGAAGGATCTATGAGTGACTGCCTAACCCCAATAGTTGTGCATCCAGAATCAAAAAGTACTGAGACTGGATTGTCATTTACTAAACCTTTGTGTAAGACAAGAGAACCTCTCCCATCATGCGCGATTGACGCAGGAAGAGCGGGAAGAGGATGCCCACAGCTTAAAGTAGACACTGTGGTTGGCTCAAATAATGTTTTGCATTGGGGGCACTGAGATGCTCTCCCAAAATCAAAAGCGGCACATGCCATATTATTAGAGTCATCATTATCTTTACTTTGTTTATAGGCTTCGTGGGACTCTTGCTGTGCAGAGTTCGCCTGGTAATGAGCTTTATGTTTTTTGAATTGTGCTCTACCTCTGTTATTATTGCCTCTGTACTTATCATTGTTTCCACTATTATAACCCCTACTCGGGTTTGAATCATAGCTCCTTTGGTTACTATCATCATATTCATTATAATGAGTATCTCGGTAATTATGATCTTGTTGTCTCCATGAAGGAAAACTTGGATAGTTTCTAGAATGACTTCCTTTGCGAAAGTTCCTGTAATTATGACCACCCCTGAATCGAGGGCTGTCAGCTCTTCTCCAGGTATTCGAAGAAGAACCCTGAAATGATTGGTTACCTTGGTTCTGATAACTGTAATAGTTACCTTTTTTATTAAACTTATTTTGAGGTCCTTGGAATTTGTGAGAGTGATTAGGGTTGTATGGTGTTGCAGAAGCAACTGGCATACCTTCTTTAACCTTACTGTTGCTAATAGCTACGTCCGGATGTGCAGTGACGTATTGGGTACAATACTGTTCCATTTCTTTTAGAGACTTAGGTTTACGCTCATGTAAGAATTCGAGGAAAGGTTTATTTATACTTGACATAATCTTGTCTCTGAGTATCAAGTCCATAAGGGCTTCATAAGTCTTTTCTGTTTTGGATAGCTCAATCCAACGATCAAATGTAAGACGTGTCCTTGCAATGAATTCTGAGAATTCTACACCTGCCTCAGGCACCATTGTCTTAAACAACTTCCGATAACCCTCTTCAGACAACTGATACTTCTTTAATAAGGCTGCCCTAATAACATCATAGTTATCTTTGTCAGCCTCTTCAACCAAACTTAAACTAGTCAGAGAATCACCTTTCAGATTTTCTGATAACTGGTTAGCATATTGTGATTTGTCCACATTATGGGCTCGACACGAGCGTTCAAATCTATTTAGCCAGAATGTTATGTCATCACTGGAAGGGTTGAACGCTGGTACCTTGACCTTGTAAGTAAAGGGTTTACCATTACCACCAGATGCTTGATTACCATCACTTATGTTTGTTAACTTTAACTTTTCTAACTCAAATGCTAAAAGTTCTTTTTGGTGTTCATGTTCTCTTATTGCTTTTTTTCTCTTGAGCTTCAGCTTCTCTTTGTAATCTTTTCTCTTCTGCATCTTCTGCAGCAGCTTGTAATTTTTTCTCTTCAGCAGCAGCCTCATCTTTTCTTTTCTCTTTTTCCATTTCCATCTGGAATCTTTTTTCATCAGTCTGTATCTGCAATTTCTTTTGTTCATCCTCTCTTTGTAATTTTTTTTCCTTAGCTGCTAATTTCTTTTCTTCAATCAATGCTTTTCTTTCTTCAGCAGCAGCAGCAAGTTTTCTCTCTTCTGCAGCTAATGCTTTGTCATATTGAGCAACTGCCCATTCTTCTAATTGCTGACCAGTCTTATCAAGAGCCCTGCCTTGTGTGATAAAATAATCTAATGTAGACATCTTGTCTAATAAGATCAGTAATTTGCAAAAGTAAATAAATTCACTTTCTTAGTCTTAATCAAAGACCTTGTATGATAACTTTTTAACCTGTGGAAAATAGTACTTAACTATCCCAATCACTGTGGGAAACAAGCCTTACAAAGGTCTTGTATAAATCCTTATATAATAACAGCTATAAGTTGCTGGTTCACTTATATTATAAGTGCAGTGCACCAGAAATAGTGTTTTATATCATCAACTGTGTACCTTTAGTAATAGCAATTAACTATCAGTTGATTCTTGTACATCAATTTATATGATCAACTATATTTTAAATAGTGTATGTCGATCAGGCACAAAACAAAACAGTTATACAGAAGAACATGAAAACATTTGCGGAAATGAAATAAATCAAATGGGAAAAACAATAAAAGATAAACCGCAAGAGGATAACAAATACAAATAACGCCACAGTATATAAATATAAATTGAGAATAGAACTGAAAGATAGAATAGGGTAGACCAACAAATTACAAACAAATCAAAACAAACTAAAGAACAGGGAATATTACAAAAACAACAATGAGTACAGTCTTCACAGCTAACACTAATAGCAACAGCTGTCGCAGCAAATTTTCAATCAAGAAAATTGCACCTATAGAAACGCACACATCAGACCCTCTATTACGTGGGATACTCTGTTGTGTGACACCGCCCAACCAAAACAACAACCCGCTGGATACAAACAAATATCACATATAAATATTTAAACATAAATACATAAATGCATAAATAGTATGGCAATATGATGTAAATAGAGTGTTGCAGAAAGAATGTGTTGTAAAGAAGGCTCAGTTACACTGCCTAATAGTACAGTACTGTGGTACTTTATTAAACAAATACTTCTGGTCTAATTATTTTAAATTCAACACAGAAATAGAAGCTCCATCGTTGATGTGAATGATAACAATCGATGTAGGACTTCTCAGTTCAATAACATTTCCTTTCGCAAACACTGTCAAATATTCTCCAGTCCTGATGTGTAATGTTCTATGTTTCAACCAAGCTTGCTGTGTAACACTGTCAGTTGTATGGCAAATGTCCAACGAACCAAATGTCAACAAACGCTGACCTAGTTACTGCATACTCTCGACAGGACAGGTCACGCTGACATCACTGTAGAGTTGTACTGTTGATGTATTTGTGTGTCGTAACAGACCCCAAGGAACGTCTGGTCTCAGTAGTTTACTTCTCAATATGGTCACTGTGCAGGTTGACCCAGGAAGCTGGCACACCAGTTGTTAAGCTCATACTGGCCAGTAGTTGTTAAATCACGCTTTATTTGTTAAATGCCGTGAATGTCCACCAGTTGATAAATGTAGATGTTGGGACTGGTGTAGTAAAGTGTAACGATTGTCAACTCATTAAACCCAGCACAGTTTTGGTCATACAGGTCATCTTGTCCCGGAACGTGATGAGGCTCCGACAAGAATGTGAGTGTAGACAATGAGTGTGTATATGAATGTCAGAACGCGAATGATAGAATGATTCGATAGAGTTGACAGGTTGGTAGTACATCACTCATACTCACTGTGGTGAAGTGGGATGTTATAAATATTTATAGGGGACTTAGTGTACTGACTGAGATCAGCTGTGAAGGTATCTATATCTAATAAGAGTAGTGTATTATAGATAACCTTACTTGCTGCCACATATATCTATATCTCAGTCAGAATTATTCTGGAATAGTGTGATGACTACGTTGTATGTCTAGGGTATGTGTATGATGAAGTGTAAGTCATAACAACAACAGACAGATAAACAATTTAATTTATTCCACCACACTTGACAACACTGTGACACTCACATACATATAACACTCTAAAGGATATCTTAAAGGAGTCACTGATAACTTTTCAAATAACAATATGTATTCATTGCTGTTATGAATGAATATGTGTCCTGATTCAAATACAAAGGGAACCAGGAATCACAATCAATTTTAATTACAAGTTATATGTACAGAATTTCCCAATATGAATATTGTAGTGACATATATTATTAAAAGTATCCTATGTGTGTCAGTTGTGTAGTAGTAATATGAGGTAATACTGGTTTTGTTTTGTTCAAGCTCTGTGGGTATTTGTCATCATGACTTCAATAGTTTGTCTTTATGGGAGATAGTATTGGAGATGTTCTCAGTTCCTGTTATTAAAACAATTTACTTCCCCTCTTAAGTTTATGTTATAATGTTATTTTAAGATGGGGTACATAATTTTGAGCTCAGCTGGCCACATCAGCTTATCTTGCGTGATGGCGGCAGGAAAAGACTCCTCTGCTCGATTTCTCCCCTGTGCTCTGGAGACACCTCACTGATAGCTAAATGGACCAAGGAGTATGCTGTCCGACTCTGGATTCAGCAAAGCTCTGACCAGGTGCTGCTCAATACCATCAAGACCACGGTCCCTGAAAACAAGAAGGATGTATCTTCTACTTCATAACTAATTTATACTCTCTTTTTACACTGAGCACAATACATCACAAACATTGAGTTCAGAGCGTTAGGCCAACTGTCAGCTTCATCTGAAATACTTTATACCAGAATTAACCTCCTTAATGGTTACTACGCCTCTGCACTTCCAGCATTATTTCTGTCTAATCAATAATCTAGGTGTCAGTGTACTGTTTGGCCATTCCATGCAGTTTTACTTTCCTCCGACACCTTCTGTTCAGGCTGGAGCATTATAGGCTTTACATCATGTTTGCTACTGAACTACACATATATACAGGCATAAATTAACAATTCACATTCAATTTTCATTAAAAGATACTGAATGTTTCAAGCTTACCACAATTCATGGAAACAAACACAGATACGTTGATTAGCAATGAATTCTGGCACAAATACTGGCACAAATTCCCATCTGCTTATGTTCCAGGCTTTTATTTTAGCAAAAATGTGAGCTGGCTTCAACGCACTGTTGCTTTATCAAGCTTATTTGAACTAGTGGTTTCGAACTAACGCTCCTAAGTGAGTATATCAGCGAGTCTGGCCAATGGAGCCCCGTTTCGACAAGGGTTTGAAAAAATTTTAACTTCCTACGTCTCCCCTAACAACCAAAGATAGTATTTATAGTCCGACCAATCGTGTTTAGTCTTATATTTGTTGCGCTCCAATCAATTTGGAGTTTACATGGTAGGCTATTTCTGTACGTAAGGTTTTTTCAAACACGTTATAAAAAAAATTTTATGAGCAGAAATGATTTCATGCTGTCAGGCATCCCCAATATTTTATTTTGGTTATAACTTGTTAATTCCTAGACTATTTGCGTAACGTTTTACATATTCTTTGTCAGCAAACCCTAAGGAACCCAAATATACAAATTTAAAAGAGCTAAGTGGCTGCGTTCAAAATATGTATTTTCTAGGATAGTCGTGTAGTTGTTTTTTTTATTTTTTTATGTTAGAACCGCCACCTGTCCTGCTGTACTGTCAGACTAATGTCAGGATTTCGGACATAAAACAGTAGAATGTCAGGTTTTCCCAATAAGCGTTTTTTCAGGTTTTAAAACCTAACTCTGGGAAGGGTAGTGAATTTATCACTGTCCGTCTGAAAAAAAAGTTAGTGCATGTGGCCTTACACGCGTGATAGTAGTAATTGTGTATCGCGCGACGCGTGTTGCATGCGTTCCTGATTTTCAGCCCTCCCTCTCTCTTTCTATTTGAGTCCATCTGTTCGTTCGTTTTGGTAACGCAGTATAATTAATGTTAGGATTAATTTAGGTCATTACGCAGTCTGCCTCTCAATGTTTTTTTCCAAGAAATACAGCACACGTTTCATTGAAGAAAGCGGGTAATAATATAGTAGGCTTTTACTATCAACGTGAAAGCGTTACAATTTGCAGACGAAGCATAAAACAAAGGGGATTTCGAGTACATTCCTTGTGACAGCACTGTTATTTTACCATTGCTCTTTTCTTTATTAGAATTATTTGTTAGGCTTTATATTTACCTTTTAATTTATATATGTGGATTAGAATATTCCACGACACTCACACTGTTCGAATTCAAGAAGTACTGGAACTACGGTGGTCTTTTTATAACATTTAATGGGACGCACACTTGGACAGTACGTGTATGGTTACAGGAACAAATGTCGACATAGACAGCATAATGTTGATCACAGGAATATCATCTTAAGTTAGCATTCATGCTTGGCAAATATCATAATGGAGCATTCGTAAATAAGCATTCAGAGTTCCATCATGTAAATCATTTGGCTTTACTGACTGGGCACGTCAGACCATAACCAATATATAGGAAGGCTCCTAGACCTAACCTCGTCTAGCGAATATCCCTTCACGTAAAGTTCAATAGATATATTTTTCATAAAGATATAGGAATCCCAGACATGGATTCTCACATGTAGCAGTGATCTCTTGGTTCATCGAGCGATAGTACAGGCATCCCTTTTTCTCACTCGATAAATACAAAGTATATGGATTTCAACATGGCTGTGCTTCTCTCGTGAGCTTCACTCACTATTGGATACAGACCAAAATTGGTCATTCGTTAAATGTCCTCATTTCTTCATAGCTTCTATCATAGAGGTAATTGAATAATATCATATAATCTAATGCTGATACATAGGAATGTCATCTTCCTTTGAATAAATATTCTTTTCAAAAGTACCACTGTGCATCTGCTTATCGACAACGATGGCGAAGCCCAAGTTCATAATAAATTGTGGTTTTACCTTTCTATGCGAAATATAACTTTGCCATTCCTTGGCAAAAGAGAATAAACACTGGGGTAAAGTACATACAACATGTCTAAATGACTATCACTTTTCCCCATTTACTTATAGATCACTTTTTCGGCAAAAAGCCGGCTACAACAAAATTCGACATCCCGACAGGATGACAGCCATGAATCACACCCCCTGCTAGCGATACTTCCGCTGCATAGCCTTTGACCTTTTCTAGCGACAACCAACATAGTTCGACTTAGAAATGTAAAGATATCCATATATAAGACAGACTCGTCCTACTCATACAAACACTACGTATAAATTCAGGCCATAGATATACTGAAGCAAGAACAATCTATTCCTACCCAGCCAAAGAATAAATCGCAGTAGGCCTAGACTCGTCCGCGGAGTCCGATCGAAGATGACGGAACTCCTTTCAAGGGAAGTAACTCAAAAATGACTTCTCCTTAAGCACTTAAAAAAGGAAATACTTTGTTTACAAAATATTTGCGAACATAATAAGTATATAAATGTATTATATTGCAAGATAGTAAAGATTGCACTTTACACTAGTGCTTCTGTAAAGGTCTGGCCAGCGAGTGATAACGTGTCTAGTTCTTCATGGTCTATTTAGCTAAAATGGAATGTAAGTTGAGTGGGACATGATAAACTTGACAACTTATTTGATCTCACGAACTTTGGGGATCTGACCGCCAAATCAAGAGAAAAAGCCGCCCCCTGGTCTTCGTATCCGCTCGCTGCTGCCCGTTTCGCTTTCCCCCGTTCGCTCGGTTCCTCGATTGACACCGAGACGCGAAATTAGCGGCAAGCAACTGCGTCTCGTATCAGGGAAAACTACTGTCTTTGATAGCGCCGATAGTCTCCCTTAAGATCCCTCGGTCTGTCTCTTTGATCTCGTCGCTGTATCCTACATGAGTCCCGGTGGAATGCGTTCTGGCAAACGAAAAGTTACAACAAATGTTCAGGGGTTCTAATGTTATGAAAAGCTAAAGGTCCCTTTAAATCATCCATCATATCAGGGAAAATTCACTAGTCAAACTAGACGTACGTCACAATCGTCCCCACTTTTAGACATGAAACCATTTTTCATGTTTTCATTTTTGACAATGGAGGTGACCTGATTGGTGATTTTAGGATGAGTGGTATCTTCAGTTTGCTCTTCTTCCTCTGTAGACCAGTTTCTACTCAGAAAATCAGCCCCGACATTCTGTCTTCCCGGAATATATTCCACTTTGAAAGAATAGACGCTTAGAAGGAGGGCCCAACGCATGATCCTAGCGTTAAATTCTTTATTGGCACCAAGAAATGCTAACGGAGCGTGGTCTGTTTGCACCGTGAACGATGTACCATAAAGAAACTCATGATGGCGTCTAATACCGTCAATCAGAGCAAGACATTCCCTTTCAACTACGCTGTAGTTCCGTTCCGCTTTATTTAATTTCCGACTGCCATAGGCAACTGGAAATAGCATGTTCAGGTCACTGTCATCGGCTTGAAGCAGTGTTGACCCGATGCCCTGACCTGACGCGTCGACTCTCAGTACAAAAGGTTTCTTGAGGTCAGGCAACCTCAAAATGGGGTATGCAGACAACTGTCCTTTCAAAGTGCTATACGCGTGTTCGCACTTTTGATCCCATATGACCTTATCAGGACAACCTTTCTTTGTGAGGTCAGTCAGAGGTGCCGTCAGTCCGTTGAAGTTCTGGATGTACTTCTGATAGTATGCACATAGCGATATGAAGGAACGTACGTCTTTCTTCGTTCGGGGTCTTTTTGCTGCCACTATTTTCTCCACGTTCTTCTTAATAGGCCAACTGCATCCGTGAGAAATAGTGTGCCCCAGGAAGTCTAACTGTTCAAACCCGATGAGACATTTGCTAGGTCTGGCTGTGAGACCCGTTTCCTGTAGTCTCCTGAGGAGCATAGCAACCGTAGCAATATGTTCTTCATAGGTTTCCGATGCAATTAAGATGTCATCCATGAAATTATGGATATGGGGACTTTGCAAAGGTTCTAGAAGCTTCCTCATCATCCTGGTGAACACTCCTGGTGCGTTATGCAAACCGAACTGCATCACGTTAAATGTGTAATGTCCTTCACTAGTGCTGAAAGCTAACAAAGGTTTAATTTCCTCCTTGACTGGTATTTGATAATAACCTTTACTGAGGTCAATCTTGGAGAAGATCTTAGCTTTGCTGAGCTTGGTGAACAACTCAGAAACAGTTTGGAGAGGTTCGGGCTGGAATTCCGTTACAGCGTTTAGCAACCTGTAATCAATGCACAGCCGAACTTCCTTATTGGGCTTCTGCAACAGCACTACGCTCGAGCTGTAAGGAGATGTAGACTCACTGATAATTCCTGCCTGACGCAGCTTGTCTATTTCTCCACGAAGTGCATCAGCTTTAGCGTACAGGATGGGGTAAACTCTGGTTTGAACAGGGGTCTCGTTTGTTAATTTCATATCAAATTCAATGAGATTTGTTCGACCAGGTACATCCGTTAAAACTGCACTGTACTGTTTTAGTAGAGCCCTAGTTTCTGTTTGTTGTTCTGGTGAGAGATTGTCGCCGAACTTGACATCTTTAAAGGATTCTGTGGGTTGCAGTGGATACTCCATGCAACCATCATCATCTTCCTCGTCTTCCGTTGCTATGGCGACAGCCAGGAGATGCTCGGAGGATGGCACCGGTCTTTCCAAATATTTCTTTAGCAGATTTATGTGGAAGACCTTCTCCTTTCCTTTGATGGAGATCTTGTAGTTGGTACGTGAGATCTTTTTAAGGACGGTAAACGGTCCTTGCCATCCGATGCGAAGTTTATTGCTTCCGGTTGGAAGTAGCAATAGGACTTTCTCCCCTGGTTGTAGTTCTCTCTCTTTTGCAGCTTTGTTGTATCTTTTAGTAATTTTAGCGCGGGCTTTCTTAAGGTTGGTAGTAGCTAGATCCCATCCTAGATTTAGCCTTTCCTTAAGCTCAGATACATACTTGCTTGCAGAGACGACTGTCTCGTCAGCCTTCTGGTCTGTCAGGGACCGAAGTAAGGCTTCTAGTGGCCCCTTAATAGGTCTGCCAAATAAAAGTGTAGCTGGCGCAAAACCCGTAGACGCTTGGGGTACCTCTCGGTAGGCGAATAAGGCAGCCGATATATATTGGTCCCAGTCTTCCGGTTTCTCCTGACCCAGCTTACGTAACATCATGGTGAGGGTACCGTTAAAACGTTCCACGAGCCCATTTCCGGCCGGATGGTAGGGACTTGTGTGGATATGTTTGGCCCTCAAGATCTTAAAGATCTCCTCCATTAACAGGCTACGGAATTGGGATCCATTGTCCGTCAAAACTTGTTGAGGGAATCCCAACCGTGTAAAAATTTGCACAAGGGCTTCTGCGACATGCTTGGAATTAGTGCATGGTAGCGGTACAGCTTCAGCCCACATAGTGCAAGTGTCAACTAAGGTCAGGATGAACCTGTTCCTTCTTTTGGTCTTTTCCAGAGGACCAATAATGTCGACAGCAACCCGTTCAAATGGAGTCCCTACTATTGGCATTTGCCCCATAGGTACTGGGGGTGTCAAGTGCTTGGGTGCTACCCGTTGGCACTGGGCGCAGGATTTCACGTACCTGACAATGTCAGAGTTCATTCCTGGCCACCAATAGTGGTTTTTTATTCGCTGAATAGTGGCGTTTTGTCCCATGTGTCCGCTAAAGGGAAGAGAGTGCCCCATTTCTAAGATCTGGTTTCTGTACTGCGTCGGTACTAGGAGCTGGTTATTCCCCGTGTCCGGGTTGCCCGTTCTACGATACAATACACCATCCTTAGAAAAGATGTCTCCGTTGTGTCTGGGGTCCTTAGCCATGGGCAGTTTTTTAAAGCAGGGCGCCAGAGTAGGGTCCTTTTGTTGCGCCTCCTTCAGTTCATTCGGCAACAAGTTTGGCGCAGGCTCCCTCTCCTTCTGGCTTGCCCTCTTGTGGTTACCGCTGCCACAATCGGCTCCTTAGGTCTCCCAATGAACACATATCTACATCCCAGGATAACTGGGTAGATCGGATCATCCATTATGGCCGCTTTAATAACTCCTCTGACAAAGTCAGAGTGTATTTCTACCAGTGCGATAGGAAGCGTCCTGGGTGCATCACTCCTGAAAACTCCACTAAGTTTGACGGTTTCCTCTGTCTCCTGACCGGGTTTGACTAGGTGCCTAGCGACAATACAATCAAAACTTAATCCAGTGTCAAAAAGACAAGTAGTGGAGGTACCGTTCAAAATTACAGTTCCTCGAGTTGAGGGTCGGTCCCCCTCAGGTTGAGAATCACTGACATTGACTCTACCTTTCGAGGCTGTATGCAAACATCCAATGCGGTTTGCACCGGTTTGTTTGCCCTGATCAGACGTTCCTGGTGTAGGGGTCTTCCCTTTTCCTTGACCTTGGTGGCCGCGCTGCCACGTAGGCTTGTTGGGTTGATCAGAATTTTTGTTGGGGGGGTATCGGGTTTTGTAGAATTTCGATATTTCCTGGGGAGGTTTCTGGGTATTGTTATCTCGTTGGTTATAATGTTGAGAGGAAGTGGAAGAATAGGATGCCTGTTCTAGATTCTGTTTTCGAGATGGCTCATCGGTGGGTTTTCGTTTAGTGCTGGGAAGTTCGGCCATTGCATTGCTATAGCGTTCGGCTTTATTGAGTATGTCTTCAAGCCTGACTGCCCCCTGTTCAGCCAAAAATCTACGTGTTTCATTCGACAAAGTGGATTTTATCTGCTCCACAAGAACAAGTTCGAGGAGTCCCTCATATGAAAGAGGTAGGTCAGATAATTCAATGCACTTTGTCAGATAACCCGTGAGACGTGAAGAGAACTGTGGAAATGTTTCCGTGCTCTCTTTTCGGCTGTTTCTGAACAACTGCAGAAACTTTCGGGCAGTCATCTCAAACTGCTGTAGTAAGGCCTTTTTCAACATGTCGTAATCATGTTGATTCGGTCCCAGCTTTGTGTACACGTCATAAGCATTGCCTTTCAGTGACGTTGAAAGTTTGAGCGCCCAGCGGGTACTCTCTAACCCATAAAGATTCGCGAGTCTCTCGAATTTTTCTAGGTAGCTGTCAATTTTTTCGTTAGGGCTAGGAAAAGATTCTAAAGAAAACGACATAGCAGTTAATTGGGCAGATTGAGTACTGGAGAGGTCCATTGATTGAGACTGGGGCGAAGACGGCTCTCCGTTAGTCGAAGTAGAGGCGCCCCGACTCTCTAGAGCCTTAAGCGCCAGTTGATGCTGTCTTTCCTTGTCTCTCTCTCTCTCTCTGCGAGTTTCCATCTCTGCTTCAATTTTCTTCTGTTCCAAAAGACGTTCTTCCGCTTCTTTCTTATCTGCCCTCTCCTGGGCTTCTCTCCTCTCTGTTCTTTCTTTCTCTTCCTTCCTCTCAGCTTCGGCTCTCTGTTGCTTCGCCTTCCTCTCAGCTTCGGCTCTCTATTGCTCCGCGTCATATATTTCCAATTCCTGGTTAATAAACGCGTTTGCAGCTTCTGCATCTAATCCTGCCTCTTTCGCTTCCAGCCTCAAGATGGACCTCATCTTTATCCTCTCTGCCATTGTTAAAGAATAAGATGAAGTATGCTTAGAGAACTAGTAAGAAGAAACGCGAAAGGGAGGAACTCTGAACCGCTACGAGAAAAAAACACAAGTACAAATTTACCTGTGTTACCTCCTACCTGTACTGTGCAAACTTATCGCTGCTATTATCTGGCAATTAAGGCTCTAAACGCAAGCGACTATGCCACTAAATGGTAAGTTACACTGGAAAAGAATCTACTTTTACTAACAGTAGAGAAAAATTTATATTAAAACAATTTAAAAGGAAAAAAAATTTTCCCCTAAATTTTAAATCTCTGACAACAAACTCCGTCCCTAAAGTCAATTATTGAGATGAGACGTTGTTAACTTAATTTTTAAAAATCAGAACAATCCGTCTTTAGCTAAGCTCAACTCTTCTTAACTTCAAAAACCTTAGTGACTGTAAAACAATCACGCAATCCCAGCAACTTTTATAAAGAAAGAAATATAATTATCTCCGCCAGAGGATAATAAAATAGCAAATATATTTGTTTATCTGTACTTTCTACTGCTGTGGAGAGAAAACAACCTGTAAATATGCTGTGTGGACAACCCAAATACTTAAAGAACGTTTGTCTAGGGGTGTAATTATTTATTTATTTCCCTAATTCACAAAGACAAATCATTCACACTCTACCTAGTTAGACCCAGACTAAATCAGACTCAAAATATCTTTAACCCGGCTATGCGATTGCCTCAAATGTAGCTCAAGATCCCAGAACCAGCCCACAAATATGTGTGCATCAAATGTATCTCAAAATTATCCCAGACGAGCCGGCCAAATATTGTCGTAAATTTATTTTGAGAGAAAAGAGTCGTAGAAATAGTGGTCCGGTTTAGAGTGGAAAATGATGATGGAAAGCTCAGTGATAGAAAATGTAGAGATTTAATAGTTACTTCACAGCGTGCTGGAGGAGAGTAAAGACAGACTTATTTACGACAAATCGTGTCTCTCAATCTTCTCTTTCACTCTCCTGGTCAAAACAATTATTTGCCAGTTTTCCAGACTCGCATCTGCGCGCACACCGATTCGGTGTTTTCAAACACACACACGACGTTGATACAAACTATATTAAACGAATAGGGGAAATGTTGGGCTTTGGGTATATCCAACACACAGAACTAAATGAGTTTAGGTGATTTTATTCACTTTAAACATCAATCACTAAAAATATCAGATATTACATAAATTATCATAAGTACACAAATGCAAATAACAAGTTTGGGAGGGGGTGAAGAAGATTGGTATCGACTAAGCCCTTCCCGCTCATTAGACAAAGACAAACCCAGTCCAGAGATAGATAATATCAGGAACACGGGTACGTTAACCTAACAGTAAAGTTAATTACTCTGAAAGAGGTGTTACCAAGTTAGGTATAAGTGATAGAAAAAAAAACCTGTTCTTCCCAGCTGTTCTTCCCTTTACTAAGCAAATGGAAAGGAGGTGGTTTTAAACAGAGTTAACAAATTATCAACTATCCCACTTAAAGGAACAATGTAGGGTATACAGAAAAGATATATGTTACCAGGTAAGCAAGTTAACAAAATGGTCACACAAAAGAATTAATTTCCTGTCATTCATACACGCGCTAGCAAAGGCCTTCACTCATCTTGCTCTCACTTACCGATTGTGAAAAAATCTTGCACTCCATAGAATAACACAAACAGCAGTTACACCTCAACTAAATGTATGAGTGTTTGTTCAAGTTCTAGCCCCAGATTATCAGGGTAGGCGGTCAGCACATAAAAGGATCCCGTAATCGCTGGAAAATGAATCTGTAGTTGTGTCTCTTTTCTTAATAACAGTTTCTATGGGAGGGCACGGTCTCTGATACCGGGGTGAGGATGGTGTGGTCTATTTGACTATGCCGCGGATAATAAAATTCTTACGCGTGCTGGTACACTTTATCCGTGAGGTATGGTTTAAGTCCAGTGAGAAAACTAGTCACATCACTGTTCAGGAAATTATGAATTATCTCTCTGTGTCAGTAAACTAACAAAGCTCGGGCCAGTGTTCTTCTTCCCGTTACGACTTAAGTTGTTTGATGGTGCGTTAAATTTGTCTTTGGGTGTGCTTTCTTTGCTATAAGTTAGATAGCGAAATTCCAAACATAGAATCGCCTCAAAGATTAAAAATTTACACAGTCTCAACAAGTTCTGCGTCAGGGGAACTCTACACACTGTTTATGCTTTGCTTTGCTTAGATTGATTTCTTTATTGCTTTCTTAATGCTGGGATCGCACAGGTTACGATCACTCGCTTTGCACAGAAATAGAAATCACTGCAAATATATATAAAATCCAGGGGAAAATCTATAACAAGATTTCAATAAAGCTAGTGCTTCTGTAAAGGTCTGGCCAGCGAGTGATAACGTGTCTAGTTCTTCATGGTCTATTTAGCTAAAATGGAATGTAAGTTGAGTGGGACATGATAAACTTGACAACTTATTTGATCTCACGAACTTTTGGGGATCTGACCGCCAAATCAAGAGAAAAAGCCGCCCCCTGGTCTTCGTATCCGCTCGCTGCTGCCCGTTTCGCTTTCCCCCGTTCGCTCGGTTCCTCGATTGACACCGAGACGCGAAATTAGCGGCAAGCAACTGCGTCTCGTATCAGGGAAAACTACTGTCTTTGATAGCGCCGATAGTCTCCCTTAAGATCCCTCGGTCTGTCTCTTTGATCTCGTCGCTGTATCCTACATGAGTCCCGGTGGAATGCGTTCTGGCAAACGAAAAGTTACAACAAATGTTCAGGGGTTCTAATGTTATGAAAAGCTAAAGGTCCCTTTAAATCATCCATCATATCAGGGAAAATTCACTAGTCAAACTAGACGTACGTCACAAAGTACCAGTGGAACAAGAGATGAGAAGAAGACGATGGCGATGGATAGGACACACACTGAGGAAACCTGTTGATAGCATTACAAGGCAGTCCTTGTTCTGCAATCCCCAGAGCAAGAGAAGCAGAGGTAGACCAAGAAGCACATGGAGAAGAGAGCTGGAAACAGAGATTAAAATGATAAGGAGAACGTGGAAAGAACTTGAGATGATGGCACGTGACAAGAGGACTTGGCATGTGTTTGTTGAAGGCCTATGCTCCTTTGGGAGTGGAGGGTTATGAATGAATGAATGAAAACTGTTCAAGGTTGAGACTATTTTTCTTCAAGATATTTAGGCCACGACTACTGCTGCTTTTATTTGAGTCAAGCAATAATCCTTTAAAATCTGAAAGAAATCCAAATTTCGAATCCAAATCATGGAGACGAACAAACCTTTCTTCCATTTCATTATGGAACCGATCACTAGTTTCTTTCATTATTCTCATCAGTTCTTCGTTTGCAGCGCCCCCTACATTCTTGGCTTTTTTCACCGGGTATTTGCTTCATTTTTCTGTGGCGTTTTTCTACTTGAATATTCCATTCATCACAAAGTTTCAGCCCTGCTTTTATTGATTCACTTGGACAATGATTCTTGATTACTCAAAAAAAAAAAAAAAAATTAAATAATTTTTAAAAATCTTGAAGGACGTTTAAATCATAAGCCGCATCATGAAAGTTAATGGTATAATCTTGAAATTATTTTAAGACACAATCGATCAGAACTAGAATTTAGTTTCAAAATCCAAAATAAAATAAAAAGAAGGGAACAAAACAAAAGTCGTATTTCGATTCAGCACCTGTTTTGCATCTCTTCTTGTATCAGCAGTCTCATTTTGATCATCCTTTACAAGACTTCAACTTAATATCAATGTATTCATGAACTAGTTTCACAGCCTCTGTTCTAAAACTCCATCGAGTCTTAGACTCAAATCTGACAATCTTTCAGCTTTTACCAAAGGAAATGAATGAATAACGTGACTCGACTGCACCAAAAATAAATGTCACCAATGTGCATCATGGGTAGCAGCATGCTGTCCAGCCAAATTGAGAGAATGATTAGTAAACAAAAATAGCTTTGTTATTTTCTCAGTAATCCTCTATTGAACACCACTTTTATAACCAGCCATTATAATGTCTTCTTTCTTCTTAGATCCTTAACCACCGACCGTTAAAGCAGTCAGTGGCCCTCACGCCTAGTGGCGTCTTGTAGGGCAACAACAAATTGATTCCACTTTGCTCGGTCGGTGGCCATCCTTCGTACAGTGCCCCAACTCTGGTTCATTCTTTGCATCTCAGCCTCCACAGTCCTCCGCCAAGTTGTTTTGGTCGGCCTCTCTTTCGTTTTCCTTCAGGGGTCCAAAGCATAGCTGTTCTTGTGATGGCATCGGGGTCTCTTCTGAGGACATGACCAACCCAGCTCTAGCGTCTGCCAGCTATGATGGTGTGCATGTCCTCTTGCTTGCTACGAGTAAGCAGATCTTGGCTGGTGATGGTATTCGGCCAAAAGATTCGGTGAATTTTTCTTAGGCATGTTGTGTGAAAAGAGGACAATTTCGACATTTCCTTTTCTGTAACTCTCCAGCATTCCGCACCACAGAGAAGCACAGAAAGCACACAGCTCTGATATAATCTTAATTTTGTGCTTGTGCTGTATTGGGAGGACTTCCAGATGTTGTTTAGGCTAAAGAAGGCTGTTCTTGCCTTATTCATTCTGATGCTGATGTCTTTGCCTGCCCCACCGTCTGGTGTTACTTTGCTTCCTAGGTATGTGAAGGTATCTGTCTGTACCAGTTGCTGATTCCTTACTGATATGGGCTCAGGGTTGCTCACATTGAGCGTCATGAGCTCAGACTTCTTTAAATTGATGTTCAAGCCCACCTGCTGGCTAAACTTATTAAGTCTATCCGTTTTTTCCTGGATGTGTTGATGTGAATGTGCTAGTAGTGCAATGTCATCTGCATATTCCAGATCTTCCAATGTAGAAAATGTAGTCCATCTTATTCCTCTTGGACTGCCCTGTGTTGTCTGGCGCATCACCTAGTCTATGACTGTTAAAAATAGAGTGGTTGATAAGGGGCATCCCTGTCGTACTCCTGTCTTCACCTCGAAGGTTAGGTTGCTCTGCCCAACACTACACGTAAAGTTGGCATAGAGGCTTTTTATGATTGACACTATGCAGCTTGGAATTCCATAAGCCCTTAGTATTTTCCATAAACTGTCCCTATGTATGCTGTCAAAAGCCTTTTCAAAATCAACGAAATTTATGTAAAGCTGTCTTTGCCATTCTGTGCACTGCTCTCATTATAATGTGCAGCATTATTATAGCACTGAGATCAACCGTCTTCTAATGATATTTTTCTGTTTACAATTGTTCTAAAATCACTTTCACAATGCTTTAAACATCCTTTTGTTGCTTTCAACATCATTTTGTTGCTTTCAACATCCTTTTGTTGCTTTCAACATCCTTTTGTTGCTTTCAACATCCTTGTGTTGCATTCAACATCCTTTTGTTGCTTTCAACATCTTGTTGTTTGAATTGGATAAATCAAATGAAAGACTCTGTTACATGAATTGCTTTCTTCTGAAAATCAATATCAACATTACAAAATGTTTATGTCATTTGTTCTCAATGTGGCTGATCTGGAATAGACTCAAAGATGAGGTTAAAATATTTGACATAATGGATGCTCTGTAACAATTTCTGGCGAACAGTAGAAGTCTTCAGCTGAATAAATTCATTCTGCACTAAAGGTGATAAATATAATGTTGTTCCAGGATGCGTTTCAACATTACTGAGATGTTCTTTGATGACAGCATTACAGTTTGCCAATACGTTTAGTAATTCAAGGCAATTTCTAACATTGCTTTCTTCTTCCTTCCTAAAGGTTTCCTTGTGACCACGCATTGCAAGATTCTGAGTTGCTATAAATTTTATGCAACTGAGGATTTTGTGGGGAACATCTCGCCATCTTTGTTTTTCTGCTGAAATTTGAGCTTGAAGCTCTACATCAATGATTCCTATTCCATTTCTTTCCATTGCTTGAAACAGTATAGATTTTTGTTTGTGTTACATTTTCATGCAAAACCTATCTGGCGATTTCCAGTAATTGGACCCATTTTCCTGCTCAAACGAAGACTAATTGTCAGTTTGAGAAAACAGCAAACAACAAAAACAAAAGGCTTCCTTTTTTTCTGAAGAATAAACATGACAGGAGCTTCTTCTTCAAATCTGTTTCCCAACTGTCTTTTAAATAATCCCTTATTCATTGCTCATTATGTGAGGAAATAAAAGGCCCTTCACTATTTTGAAAATACTTCGAACCAAATTTGATCATTTCTGTCCTCGGTGCATATAATAAAATGACTTTCTTTTATATCTTTCACAGCTCCAAGAAGCCTACATCATGATAATGAATCCCATCTGCTAGCCGAGAACAGCTTTAGAACCGTCTTATCCACCGAATAGGGTGTCTAAAACCAGCTGGTTTTAACACTCTACACACCTTTGTCTGAGGTCACCCTTTCCTCTCTTGTTCTATTTTGACTCTTTCCACTCTTATCCTATTTTTCTATTTTTATGCCGCCCTCTAATAATATGTATGAATATATAATACACTGTTTTTAATATGTCTTGATTTTTTATTTCATATTTATTTATCTCCAACTCATTCTGTCCTCTTCTATTTCCAGTCCCCGCTAATATTACGGTTGGGTAGTTTATTGTTCAGTTTCGTTTTTTAGTTTCTTAGTATGTATTGTGTACACAAGGTGGTGGCAGGCATTTCCTTTTCCGGTCACGCTCGTCTGTTCGCGGGCAGCAAAAGCGTTAGAACCGATGCTTTTAGGGAAGTACTTAGGTTTTATTTTTAAATTTATTTAGGTTCTTATGTGTCCTATCTAGCTTTCCCTTTCTTTCCTTTCCCCGACAAAAGCCTTGTGGCCGTAACGTTGGCTATTTTCTTTGTCTTTTGTCCTCGTAAGACGAATCACCTTTTTTCGATTTTTTTTTTCACACCCATCCACTGAATCCCATCTGGTGTGGTCTGTGCTGTTTTTTTCCTGCTCTTCACTGTTCAAAGTTTCAGTATCTTCTGATCTATTCCTCCTTTTGCTGACACATGCAACCCGTCGTACTTGAAACTACACACTTCTTCAAACCTCTCCCTACCAAACAAACTGTCCACTGGTACTGTTGCTCGTTTATGCAGCACACCATCATATGACACTTTCTCTCAATTACACATACCTACGCATAAATGTGAAATAGGATACATGGGATTGTCATAAATGAGAAGTTGAATATTTGCACTTTTTAACCATAACAATAGTTCCCCCTTCCCCAAATTTGGCGCTCAGGGCACGTGCCCCACCTGCCTCACCCTAGTTAAGCCAGTGGTTGTAATGACATTTTTAAGGCATCACGTTCATCTGGTATGTGTTAAAAGGATTAAATTACCTGGCGCATTAAGATTCTCAGAATGAAATATATAAGTACTGTGAAGAAAAAAAATGCTAAGATCAAAGTGAGAGCAAGTTAAAGGGTTGCACTAGGTGATAAATCATATCAATGTAAACATACGCAATACGTGTAGAGCATCCAGATGTTTTGATTTCATTCTACAAAGAGTTATATTGTATTTGTCTTTAATGTTTCAAGGATCATCATAAAAATAAACCTCAAGCTAAATTGTATGTTTTGCTGCCATTATTAATAATTTCTTTTTTCCATATTTACGCTGTTTGCTTAATACTTTGGAACTCTGAGTTTTATATAACACTTATATATTCTTGTGCACTTTACCCACATTTAATAGACTAATCTTTCTGAACATCTTCAGACTTGCTCACTTCACCTGTAATACCTTCATGTCTTATCTAAATAGTTTTGATGATTACATTTACGCCTGCAGGTATTTCATCACACTTGTTCTCTACATCGTCGTTCTTTAGTTACGCAAATCTTCACATTTGATTATGCTGTGCTTATTTCGTCTGGATGATCATTCAACTTCTGTAGCCATTCTCTTGGGAGATGCCATTCTTTGATCTTGCTTCTTGATCCCCGTCGTCTCAACGATTTTGGAAATGATATTTCTGCTTATCCGCTGCTTGCAACTTTTTCTGTAAGATTTACTTTTTTTTCTCCCTTTCTCTATCCATTTATCTCTCTCTTCCCCCCCCCCCCCCACCCCCCTCTCACACACTCTCTCGGTGTATTTATCTTTGTCTCTCCCACCACGCCCCCGGGAGAGTTGAATTTGCAGAAACAGAAGTATTCAAATTATTATGAATTTCTTGTTGATATCTCCACATGTTGGAGACAGACATGAAGAGGATGTAGAAGAAATGTAAAGACTTTAAGCAGATGGCACAGGACATGAAGACTTGGCACACGTTTTTAGAAGGCCTATGTTCCTTGAGAAGCTGACAGGTTAAAGAATTTCTTTTTTGCCAGTGTTCCCATCCCAGCACATTTTGTTTTCTACAAACATCTGAAACTTCAGTTTAAAAAAATGTCTCTGAAAAACATCACTTCTGATATTGCTCTGAAGCATTCCTTCTTTCTTTCTTTCTTTTTACCATTTGAGGTATGTAAGTACTGACGTAGACTGAACATGTTTGCTGAATACTGCTATATAGTTTCCACTTTTAGTTAATTCGAGGATGCTTAAATGTTTGACTTATTTGTTTGTCTTTCATTTATTTATTGTTTTCTTGCGTACCGAGCTGTACGAAGACATTTTATGAATACTTCGGCTGTTTCCATTGGAAATATGGACCTTCGTGCTTCATTGTGTCTTCCTCTTCCTTCTCTGACAGCTCCTTATTAACTATAACTGTTCATTAAATTTGTCAACTATATCCAGATATCGTAGCTGTGCCAGCTCAATCTAATGAATACCATTTCTAATGTTGGGTTTAGTTGTTATCGTATTCCTTATTCCTGGTTGATTATGTAGGTTTCGTAGTCTTTTCTCTTGGTTGATTTTTGTTTGTTATAATAATTCTTTCTCGCGGTTGGTTATGTATATATCGTAATCCTTCAAGTGGATTTCTTTTCAAGTGAATTTAAATATATATATATAAGGGTCAATACGAAGATATTCATGGCGTACAAAGAAGTCAGCAACGGAACAGATAAACAGTACTGAGGACATGAAGTTGTGGAGCGTCATAATCGCCTACGCCACCATCAATGGTTGTTGTTGAAGAAGAAGAAGAAGTAGCAGTAGAAGAAAAAGTGGAAGACGATGAAGATGACTATACTATGTGGCCCCAAAACATGAAGAACAACAAACAAACGGAACATTGAAGAAGTTACTGACGTTCCGTTAATGGGTGCTTGCGGAGAACAGAAGGACTGACGCTGAATGGTAAGATCACCAATATAGAACTGACAGCAAGAACAGGTCACGTGCCAGTGGAACGAGCAATTCGTGAGAAATAAAGAAGTAGAAAACTAAACAACAGAAATGATACAATTACCTGAGACTCGAACCTATGACCGCCAGAAGTACAACATCGGATAATCACGATTCACTCTCGTATTGAGGCAGTGTTGTCGTTCGGGTGGTCCTGGGTTCGAGTCTCCGGTAAGCCTATCACTTCTGTTGTTTTTCTGTTGTCTAGTTTTTTATTTCTTTATTTCATACGAGTACCTACAACATACCTTTATGTTTATTATTGTTATTTACAGTGGAACCAGAGATTAGATGACACTGGCGATGGACAGTGCACATTGAGGAAACATGTTGATAGCATCACAAGTCAGTTCTTACATTGGAATCCCTAGGGTGGGGAGAGGAAGGAGATTGAAATACACACGGAGAAAGGCAGTGGTAACACATATAACCGGGATAAAGAAGATATGAAAAGAACATATGTGGCGGCAGAGTACATGGGGGGGGGGGGGAAATCCCGTTACACGTCTTTTAAGGCATATTGGGAATATGGTGTTAGGCCCATATTTCTTCACCGTCGGCACACTAGGGGTGATATGGTCAGCACCACGGCCGCCTTAACCTTCCCAGAAGTTGCTGTGGTACCCATTTGGGGCTGGGTCGACCCAGGAGCCGTTTGTGGCCTAAAAAAAATCCCACCTCATCTGGGAATCGAACCATAGACCACTGAGCTAGGAAGCCAGTGCACTAACCACTATGCTACCGCGGCTCCCAATGTACATGGTTAGGCGTGAATTTATTAGAGTCATAAGCGCCTTAAGGAGCTAAGAGCAATGACAGTTTTGATGATGTTGGATGGCAAAAACTGGCAAGATACGAATGATTGAACCCCTGTTTTAGTTTGAGAATAAATAATTCATGGACTGAAATGTCGGTGTCAGACAACTCCAGATGATAATATCGCTGGGTCATCCTCTGTCTTACTAAGCCGTCTTTATCGCACGTTAATCCTACTACGTTTGTTCCGTAGGGAGAAACACCTCATTACCAGGAATCCAAACAGATTACCAGATAACTACCAGAATGACTTCCAGACTTTGCACGATGGCAGTCAGACTGTTAGGCCGGAACATAGATAAGCAAAGTGAGTGACAGGCAGATACAGTTTGACTGTCAGAGTCAGAGATGGGGTAGCAGATGTTTACAATAATGCTGTGTTTGGTTTTGGTACACTGAATGGGTGCTTTTGTGAACCTAGCGCGCACATGTGTGAATGAGAGAAATGGCATATGTGAAATGGGGTTGGTGAATGAGAGAAATGGTATATGTGAAATGGGGTTGGTGAATGAGAGAAATGGTATATGGGAAAAGGGGTGGTTGAATGAGAGAAATGGTATATGCGAAATGGGGTGGTGGGGTTGGTGAATGAGAGAAATGGTATATGTGAAAGGGGGTGGGTGAATGAGAGAAATGGTATATGTGAAATGGGGTGGGTGAATGAGAGAAATGGTATATGTGAAATGAGGTGGGTGAATGAGAGACATGGTATATGTGAAATGGGGTGGGTGAATGAGGGAAATCATATATGTGAAATGGGGTGGGTAAATGAGAGAAATCGTATATGTGAAATGGGGTGGGTGAATGAGAGAAATGTTATATGTGAAATGAGGTGGGTGAATGAGAGAAATGGTATATGCTAAATAATGTGGTGGAATGAGAGGAATAATATGAGAGAAAGAGGTGGAGAGATTTAGAAAGAGTGACCAGTACTCTAAAGGAGGGGGGGGGGGGGGGAGAATAATAACACATAATTTTAAGCCATAACTGAATATTAGTTTTTCTGACGGGTGAGGTTGACCTCTAAATACAATATGTTTTGATCAGTTTCAACACATAATGTAAAGTTCAAAAAGGAAATTTTTCATTACTAAAGCTGTGTTTAAAATAAATCTAGTTGTTTACAGAAACACATCGAATTAACCAGCACATCACCATTCACCATCCAACGCCCTCCCCTTCAAATACGAAACACAATTTACATTCGCAGTTCATTACTTCCCTTACTTGAAAACCATTAATTCATTGTTGTTATTTCCACATTATTTAACCTTTTTTTTTTTGTTTTTTGTTTTTTATATTATGTAAAACTGGCCGAGAGAATGGCGATCAAAACTGGACAGATTAAAAACGCACTAAGAATTTGAGCTCTGTACAAAGTTTCAGCTCTCTGCAATGATTGAAACACAAATTGTTAACGTCAGAGATTTGACACGAGACAAATATTCAAAGCTTAAATGATCTTATATAAAAGCGGTTTAAAAAATGGGGGGATTTTCATCTTATATCTGAACATATAAAACATTAACTGCAAGGAAAATAATAAACTTTGTCAAATGTGGGCGTTGAGTATCACGAAAAACGTAATAAAGAAAAGACGGTCAATAATAGATTCTCATCAAGATAATATGCTTCACTTTCATTTGCATTGCTCAGGCTGTAAAAGAGACAATAGTGTTTCAGCCGTCTTGTACTTCTGTACGTTTTAGAAGCTCAGCCATGCAAGCAGTTTTTAGATTTAAACAAAGAAAGAAAGATTTATTGTAGTTGTAATGCATGTTTTGCCCAGATCTCGCTTTATTCTTTGTTTGTTTGGTTTATTTTTTTAATCATTAAAAAATGAAAGAACAAACATACAGATATGTATAGTGTTAAGATGACATCAGCGTCAACCAAGCATAAATAGCTTAACTCAGCTTTCAGTAATTTAGGAAAATATTTATCAAATAATAATTAATTCTGACAGTTGCAGCTGTATGTTTTTTTGTTTTTTTTTAACGTACGCCCGCTATTACTCGAAGCGAAATCTCAGGTTTGGATATCTAACCTGAGACTGATTTTTACGTGAGTATCCCTTTTTTTCTTGTACAGAGACAGGTGTCCCTCGCCATTCAGGCAGATACTCGCCGACTTCGGAGGTACCCATTAGAGCTGGGTCGGCTCAGGAGCCGCCAGTCCCCTGGTCGACGACACTTTTTCAAATGTCCTCGCTAGGGCTCGAGTTAATCCAGTCCAAATCTCGGTCGACGAAAAAGAAATCTTGAAATGTCCTCGCCCGGGTTTGATCCAGGGTCACCCGGTCGCCAGCGCAGTTTGGAAACTACTACACCATCGCAGGCTCCATGGCTGTATGTAAATGTCCACGTGTAGTTCCCGCAGGTCTCTTATGAGACTGTGGTGAAGTGGGATGTTATAAATATTTATAGGGGACTTAGTGTACTGACTGAGATCAGCTGTGAAGGTATCTATATCTATTAAGAGTAGTGTATTATAGATAACCTTACTTGCTACCACATATCTCTTTATCTCAGTCAGAATTATTCTGGAATAGTGTGATGCTACGTTATGTGTCTAGGGTATGTGTATGAAGAAGTGTAAGTCACAACAACAGACAGATAAACAATTTAATGTAATCCACTACTCTTGACAACACTGTGACACTCACATACATATAACACTCTATGAGAATATCTTAAAGGAGGCACTGATAACTTTCAAATAACAATATGTATTCATTACTGGCATGAATGAATATGTGTCCTGATTCAACTACAAGGGAATCAGGAATCACAATCAATTTAAATTACAAGTTATGTACAGAATGTATTTAATATGAATATTGTAGTGACATATATTATTACAAATGTTCTATGTGTGTCAGTTGTGTAGTAGTAAAATGAGGTAATACTGGTTTTGTTTTGTTCAAGCTCTGTTGGTATTTGTCATCATGACTTCAATAGTTTGTCTTTAGGGACTAGTATTGGAGATGTTCACAGTTCCTGATTTTAAGACAAGTAAATTCCCCTCTTAATGTTAATTTAAAAAATCAGTTCAAGATGAGGGGACATAATGTTGAGCTCAGCTGGCCAATTCGCTTATCTGGCGTGATGGCGGCAGGAAAGGACTCCTCTGCTCGAATTCTCCTCTGGGCTCAGGAGACACCTCACTGATAGCTAAAAAGACCAAGGAGTATGCTGTCCGACTCTGGATTCAGCAAAGCTCTGACCAGGTGCTGCTCAGTACCATCAAGACCACTGTCCCACAATTCATACGAATAACACAGATACGTTGATTAGCAATGAATTCTGGCACAAACTGGCACAAATTTCCATCTGCTTATCTTCCAGGCTTTTATTGAGCAAAATTTTAGCTGGCTTCAACGCACTGATGCTTTATCAGGATCATTTAAACAAGTGGTCTCGAACTAACGCTCCCAAGTGTGTATATCAGCGAGACTGGCCAATGAGCCACGTTTCGATAAGTGTTTGAAAAAAATGTTATCTTTTCCCGTCTCCCCTAACAACCAAGATAGTATTTATAGCCCGACCAATCGTGGTTAGGCTTTCATTTGTTGCGCTCCAATCAATTTGGAGTTTACATGGTAGGCTATTTCTGTAACGTAAATTTTTTTTTCAAACACGTTAAAAAAAAAATCTTATGAGCAGAAATGATTTTATGCTGTCAGGCACCCCCAATATTTTATTTTGGGTATAATTTATTAATTCCTGGACTATTTGCGTAACGTTTTACATATTATTTGTCAGCAAGCCCTAAGGAACCCAAAAATACTAATTTAAAGGAGCTACGTGGCTGCGTTCAAAATATGCAATTTCTTCTACCTCCTGTTTCGAAGATGTGCTGTCTGGGTACTGTTATGTGTTCAAACGTAAACCCATCTATTGTTTATCTTTTTTCTAATAAGAGTCTGTTATGATTTATAAACCTAACTCTGGGAAAGGGTAGTGTATTTTATCACTGTCCGTCTGAAAAAAAATTAGTGCATGTAGACTTACACGCGTGATGGCAGCATTTGCGTATCGCGCGAAGCGTGTTTAGTGTTCGGCTTTCTGCCTCTCCCTTCTCGCTATCCTTTTGTCCATCTGTTCGTTCGTTTTGGTAACGTAATATAATTAATGTTAGGATTAATTTAGGTCATTACGCAGGGCCTCTCAATGCTTTTTCCAAGAAATACAGCACACGTTTCATTGAAGAAAGCGGGTAATAATACAGTAAGCTTTTATATCAACGTGAAAGCGTTACAATTTGCAGACGAAGCAGAAAACAAGGGGGATTTCGAGTACATTCCTTGTGACAGCACTGTCATTTTACCATTGCTCTTCTCTTTATTAATTTTATTTGTTAGGCTTCATATTTACCTAATAATTTATATATGTGGATTAGAATATTTCATGACAGAGACAAAGACAGAACAGGACAACTGCCCCCCCTCCCCCCTCAAGCATGTCGTACAAGGCAACTAATATGAGGCAGTACATGGGTCTGGTAACCTCATCATGTCAAAGAAATTGTTACAGAAACCACGGCTGTAAGAGCATGAGAATACTTATTTCAGGCTTCCTGTAAAAAGGGGGGGGGGGCTTCTGCAGTGGTAGCTCCATGCTTCACAGGGAGCGAACAGGATATTGATGATGATGGTGATGATGATGATGATGATGATGATGATGATGATGATGATGATGATGATGATGGTGATGATGATGATGATGATGATAATAAAGTATGTATCTAATGAAGGGAAGCGAATGTTAAACAAGAAGGTAGAAAAAAATGAGTATGCCAACAGATCGACTGATGGAATACTGGCAAGGCAGAATAATGCTTGAAATATAATGTGGACAGTTCGAGAGAAGGAGAAAGGAGAGAGTCACATGGAAACAGAGTGGAATTGATACCTACACATAACGTAGCAGGAGGACTGATGGTCAGATTACCTCTTGTTGTAACTCTATGTACATAATATCCTGTTACAAGGAGGTCAAGACACAACATTGATCTTTTGAGTAACTCTATGTACATAATATCCTGTTACAAGCAGGTCAAGACACAACATTGATCTTTTGAGTAACTCTATGTACATAATATCCTGTTACAAGCAGGTCAAGACACAATATTGATCTTTTGAGTAACTCTATGTACATAATATCCTGTTACAAGCAGGTCAAGACACAACATTGATCTTTTGAGTAACTCTATGTACATAATATCCTGTTACAAGCAGGTCAAGACACAACATTGATCTTTTGAGTAACTCTATGTACATAATATCCTGTTACAAGCAGGTCAAGACACAATATTGATCTTTTGAGCAGACCCTCCTCCCCCAGAAAATAAAAAAATTAAGATATTTAACTTTTGCCACAAGCGGAGGGGTAAGAAGGAAGAAGGAAATTCAGTATTGTATGAGCAACATAAAGTAATGGATAATACTACAGGGATTAAAAAGAAAACAATTGTTGGTATTTAACAGAGTTGTGATAATATTTGATTTTGAAAGTTGCTGGACACGAACAGGATAATGATGGTGAAGACCAGGATGAAGAAAAATTAAATAGATAAAGATCTTGACGCTATCAGGTTTCAATTTCGGAACTCGGTAAGTATGCCGAGATAGGAAAGCACTCTATCCGCTTACGCCAATTGGACGTCCCTGATAAGGATAGAAAACATCATTCTAAAACTGCGACATAGTACTGTCTTAGTATTTTATACTAATTTACTTCAATTAAACTGCCTCTCCTATGATCTGAAAAACGCTGTCTTGCTATATTACAATGTATTACCATCTTAGGAAGTCTGTCTATCAATACTAAACTGTCTGACGGACTATTTTACATCATTTATTTTACATCATTTATTTTACTTTTTTACATCGTCTATGTCAGCAATCTTATACTGAGGGTTTGTGTTGTAAATGTTGACATTTCTATCTTACACTTTCTGTCTTACTCACTTACATTTTTAGTCCTTTTTTTTAGAGGTTTATCTTTACATTATTCCATCTCTCGATGCTGGACTTAGTATATTGAAATCTCTAACACTTCATTGCCCTACGGCAGTATCAGCTATGGGACTACCTTTACTTTGTTATCATACTATTTATCTGATTATTTTAGATTGTCTCCCTGTTTTTTCTTACAACGCGTATCTTACTTCTTACAACGCCTATCTTACTTCTTACAACGCCTATCTTACTTCTTACAACGCCTATCTTACTTCTTACAACGCGTATCTTACTTCTTACAACGCGTATCTTACTTCTTACAACGCGTATCTTACTTCTTACAACGCCTATCTTACTTCTTACAACGCCTATCTTACTTCTTACAACGCCTATCTTACTTCTTACAACGCGTATCTTACTTCTTACTTACTTCTTACAACGCGTATCTTACTTCTTACAACGCGTATCTTACTTCTTACAACGCGTATCTTACTTCTTACAACGCCTATCTTACTTCTTACAACGCCTATCTTACTTCTTACAACGCGTATCTTACTTCTTACAACGCGTATCTTACTTCTTACAACGCGTATCTTACTTCTTACAACGCCTATCTTACTTCTTACAACGCGTATCTTACTTCTTACAACGCGTATCTTACTTCTTACAACGCCTATCTTACTTCTTACAACGCCTATCTTACTTCTTACAACGCGTATCTTACTTCTTACAACGCGTATCTTACTTCTTACAACGCGTATCTTACTTCTTACAACGCGTATCTTACTTCTTACAACGCGTATTACAACGCCTATCTTACTTCTTACAACGCCTATCTTACTTCTTACAACGCGTATCTTACTTCTTACAACGCGTATCTTACTTCTTACAACGCGTATCTTACTTCTTACAACGCCTATCTTACTTCTTACAACGCCTATCTTACTTCTTACAACGCGTATCTTACTTCTTACAACGCGTATCTTACTTCTTACAACGCCTATCTTACTTCTTACAACGTGTATCTTACTTCTTACAACGCGTATCTTACTTCTTACAACGCCTATCTTACTTCTTACAACGCCTATCTTACTTCTTACAACGCGTATCTTACTTACAACGCCTATCTTACTTCTTACAACGCGTATCTTACTTCTTACAACGCCTATCTTACTTCTTACAACGCCTATCTTACTTCTTACAACGCGTATCTTACTTCTTACAACGCGTATCTTACTTCTTACAACGCGTATCTTACTTCTTACAACGTGTATCTTACTTCTTACAACGCCTATCTTACTTCTTACAACGCCTATCTTACTTCTTACAACGCGTATCTTACTTCTTACAACGCGTATCTTACTTCTTACAACGCCTATCTTACTTCTTACAACGTGTATCTTACTTCTTACAACGCCTATCTTACTTCTTACAACGCCTATCTTACTTCTTACTTCTTACAACGCGTATCTTACTTCTTACAACGCGTATCTTACTTCTTACAACGCGTATCTTACTTTTACAACGCGTATCTTACTTCTTACAACGCCTATCTTACTTCTTACAACGCCTATCTTACTTCTTACAACGCGTATCTTACTTCTTACAACGCGTATCTTACTTCTTACAACGTGTATCTTACTTCTTACAACGTGTATCTTACTTCTTACAACGCCTATCTTACTTCTTACAACGCCTATCTTACTTCTTACAACGCGTATCTTACTTCTTACAACGCGTATCTTACTTCTTACAACGCGTATCTTACTTCTTACAACGCGTATCTTACTTCTTACAACGCGTATCTTACTTCTTACAACGCGTATCTTACTTCTTACAACGCGTATTTTACTTCTTACAACGTGTATCTTACTTCTTACAACGCGTATCTTACTTCTTACAACGCGTATCTTACTTCTTACAACGCGTATCTTACTTCTTACACGGTGTATCTTACTTCTTACAACGTGTATCTTACTTCTTACAACGTGTATCTTACTTCTTACAACGTGTATCTTACTTCTTACAGCGCGAATCTTACTTCTTACAACGCGTATCTTACTTCTTACACAGTGTATCTTACTTCTTACAACGTGTATCTTACTTCTTACAACGCGTATCTTACTTCTTACAACGCCTATCTTACTTCTTACACAGTGTATGTTACTTCTTACACAGTGTATCTTACTTCTTACAACGTGTATCTTACTTCTTACACAGTGTATCTTACTTGTTACAACGCGTATCTTACTTCTAACAACGCGTATCTTACTTCTTACAACGCCTGTCTTACTTCTTACACAGTGTATCTTACTATCTTCTACTATATATCTTACTATTTTATAATGTTTGTGTATCTTACTATCTTCTACTATATATCTTACTATTTTATAATGTTTATTTTACTGTTTTAAACATTCTGTCATGTTGAAAAACTGTCTGTCTGTCTTGTCGTATAAACCTGTCTTACTCCTTACACGCGGGAATTTTGTTATTGTCTGCTGTACCACTTACTTTCTCACAATGTTTATCCTGCTGTTCTGACACTATCTTACTCTCCTGTATTTTCTGTTTGATTATCGTATACTGTCTTCCAACAGTCTTATAACGTTTGTCTTATTATTATATATAGTCTTACTATTGTACAAACTCTTCACTATCCTATATTGTCTGTCTTACTATTGTACAACTTCTACGCTATCTTACTCTCCTATATTGTCTGTTTTACTATTGTACAACTTCTACACTATCTTACTCTCCTATATTGTCTGTCTTACTATTGTACAACTTCTACACTATCTTACTCTCCTATATTGTCTGTCTTACTATTGTACAACTTCTACACTATCTTACTCTCCTATATTGTCTGTCTTACTATTGTACAACTTCTACACTATCTTACTCTCCTATATTGTCTGTCTTACTATTGTACAACTTCTGCGCCATATTACTCTCCTATATTGTCTTCTTACTATTGTACAACTTCTACACTATCTTACTCTCCTATATTGTCTGTCTTACTATTGTATAACTCCTACTTTATCTTATTCTTCTATATTGTCTGTCTTACTATGGTACACTGTCAAGCTATGTCTTATACTGTGTGTCTTACTATCCTATACCATTTTACCATTAAACACTATCTTCCTATCTTGTTATGTCTGTCTTACTATGCTATAATGTCTGTATAACGGTCAGATGAACGAAAATACGTGATATTAGTCTGACTAAGACACACACACACACAAAATGACCTCCGTTACGATCCCACGGTCTTCGTCATGGACAAACGATTGAAAGAGTAGAGAAAAGAAAGTGACAATTGCACTAAGTGCATTTAAAAAAAAATGCTACGAGCCGTAAATAAAAAAAAAAAACGCAGTTCTCACTCTGGTAGTTCACAGTGAGATCGCTGCTAGGATACCATATAAGGACACACCTACCTTACAATGTTCTACTATCTTATACTGCCGATCTTATTATTTTTGCACTATCTTCCGATCTTATACTGTTCATTTTACAAGTCTACACTGTCTGTCTCATTGTCTTATCCTGACTTAGTGTCTAGGTGTTTCATTTTTTTAAACTAAAAAAACCCCAATTCAAATGGGGATCGAACCAGGAACGCCGAGCTGTGAAGCCAATGGTACATTTTAAGCTATCCAATTTGAATGAACCTCGAGTGACATGTCCCTGGCTCGCAATACAAAAAATTAAAGCCGAAAAAAATCATAGAATTTTTACAAGATTACAGCCTTGAAAGGATCACAAAACTTGGTGGTGTTATAAACAAATTTGTGAACAGCATCACAGAACTTGGTGTCGTTGTACACACAAATTGTGACAGGATTACGGAACTTGGTATCGTTGTACACAAAAATTATGAACAGGATCACATAACTTTAGCGTTGGAAGCAACGGTTCAATTAAAGATTTTTTTTCTGTTGATTTGGTAACAGTAAAAACAGTGTAACTTAAACTAGTGTATTTCTTTATCTGTTATAGTGTTGCATCGTGTGTCTTACTGTCTTGACTAACAATTTGCTCTAACACCTTTATATATTATACGAATCTTCTATCCATTCTTTCCTGTTTAACTTGGCTCTTAACTGTCGCCCCGTTACTTCTAATCGTCATGAAAGCTTCACTTGCTCGTCTGGCTTTTCTGGTAACATAACTGTGAAGCTACTTCTCACCACACTGCTTTCACCATTCAGCCCGTCAGTCGCTCCCAACTGTTTTTTTTTTTTTCCTATATCCCGCTTTTCTGTTGTGTAAGGCACGTACTTTTGTTTGGTCTCTCCCAGTTCTGACAAAATGTGGAAACCATTTTATTGATTGTGTTCTCCCGTATGTCTAGCATGCAATGCTTCCAGATTGTTGTTGTTTTGCTTTCTTCACGCCTGCGGTTTTTCCTTCTCAATGGTCAAACGACTGCTGACACATTCATGTAAAATCCGTATTCAGTTATCTTTCATAATCTATTGAAATAACAGTTCGTGTCGTTTTTCCCTAATTGCCAACATCTGACTTGACTTCTTGATCGGAATCTTTTCTGCGGAATTTATAGTAGTAATGACTTGTCGTGAGAGATAAGAAGAAGACGCTAGAGTTTGATTGGCCACTTGAGGAAACTTGTTGATAAAATTACAAGGCAGTTCTTATTTTAGTATACCAGGGTAAGAGTTATAGTGAGACAGAAAAACACATAGAGGCGAGAAATGGCGACAGAAATGAAAAGGATCATGAAGATATGGAAGGATATTACGGATGGTACACGACAGAAAGACTTGGCATCAATCTCCTATACTCAGTGGGAATCTTAACGGTATAAGAAGAAGATATACTGCTTGGTTTTGTATTGTTTCTTATCTACATTGCGCACGACAAATCCATCAATGCTCTGATCTCCTCCCTGAGATCACACAAGGAGGATCTCAGCACAGTGCACGAACTCCGCAGCACCGGCAAGGATCCCAATGTGTGTATACAGGAATCTCAAATTCTATAAATATGTTTGTGGTGGGTAGGTTTCTTAACTTTTAAATTTTGCCAGGGCAGCGGCCATAAGAAGGTGAAAGAAACAGTTAAAATGGATAGTATAAGATAGAAAAACTGTATGAGATAGAAACACAGACAGTGTATGTAGGTAAGACAGACAGTGTAAGCAGGTAAGACAGACAGTATAAGACAATGAGACAAACAAGACACAATTTTCTGTTTGTTACGGGATTTGCCTCCCCTTAGCTCTGCAGTAGTGGTCCACTAGTGGCCAAAACTCAAGAGTATCTAAAATGGGTCTTCAGGGGTGTCTACCTTCGCACAAGATTACTCTTGGCAGTGTTGTAGATAGAAGGATAATGATGCTTCTATCTCAAGGGAGTTTCCATAAGATAATTCAGAAGTCACGAACAATGCTGCATTGGGCAGAGCACTATTAACTTATATCTGATCCGGCACCTTTTGTGAAGTTTTAAGCAATGGTATGGCTTTTTCGAGCACCCAGCTGGTTTAATCCAGCGAAACTCCTGTTATAAGTATTTTTAGCTCTATGGATGTAGCTATATGTATATATATTAAAGATTTTAGATTACACATGCGCTGTCATATCTATAAGAACTGAATCAACTATGAATTTGTAAAATAACATATAACAAATTTAATAAGCGATTAGTCTTTAACAAATTTAAATAAATATGGATGAAAGTGACTTTAGTTACTTTTCAAATAATGTCTTCACTGAGATTTAATTGGGGACTGATGCTCATTGTCCGCTGCTTGCGCCTGTTACAAGAAACTTAACTGGCTGAGTACTGCAATGGGTCGTTGTCAGGTTTTTTGTGATGAGGACTCTTATCTAGAGGCGTCTAAATGAACTTCAATCCTAATGTCAAGGTGGGTGTTTTCACAACGTGTCCACTGTAGGTAGTTGGTGTCAACCCCAGCTTTTGAATCCCAAGATAGTGGCGTAGACTCTTATTTCAGACTGGTCTCTTGTAAGTGTAACTTCGTAAAACGAACAGTCTAGTAGTCTCGTACCACGAACTTTAGGAAAAATAAAAGAACAAATGCCTTAGCTAAGTACATTTGTGGGCTGAAGATTAACAGGCGCATTGTGTCGCTGTCCACCCACCAACGTTAGCCTCTCCGAATGATTATTCTCCTTGATTATACATACGATAACTCAGGGGATATGATTAGAAATCACCGTTATTCTTCTCGTTACTTAAGTGGGGAAAATGTGTCTGGACAGCGCGAGTACGATGATTTGCCTGAATTAACATTATAAAAGTACACGTATCTCACAAAACTATACTATACACCCTAGGCACATGTGAGGTAATCATCTCACTGCTTGGTTCGGAGTCTGGGGTCGCTTCTGCTTTCGCTTTCATGAGCAAACTAGCATAAAGCAAACACCAGTGCTTCTGTAGTGGTTTATGAACATACTATTTTCATGTGTTGAGGTTGCCAGCCTCAATTGACTGGTATAACCACTTAGCAAACACAGACATATAAAATACACATTGTTTTTTTAAATATATGTTTACACTCACCCCAAATAGGATATACAAACTCCTGGCACAGTAGAATCGACACAGTAATTTTGATTTGATGCTTCGAACACTCAGTCTGGGGTAGTGTCAGAATCGTTCTTATGAGGTTTTCTGATTCCTTACGTTTCTAGTCTTTGTATTTAAAATTGCGGGTTCTCTTTTAAATTATAAAGACGCCCAAATACTTAAATCTGTTTATTTAATTTTGGAATTCTTTGTCCGCTCCTTCTCTCTGGCTAAAGGGAGCTGTTACTTGACGTTTTGTTGAAAGTGCAGTCTGATTTGTGTCTCCGATTTCGCTAGATTATATTTCCCTTTCTCAGTACACGTCCCAGATGGTATTTCCGGCCAATCAGAGCTAAAGTTTATCTCAGGCTCTCAAATCAAACCAACCCTGTCTCTTCAGAGCTATGTGGGTCGGGGTGTTAAACCATTAGTATCTCACGCGTGTTTTAAAATTTAAACTCGTGACCTCTTTCAAATATGGCAGTAATACTTCCGATTGCATTTGTGCAAACTCACACACACATCGGTGAAATTATTTCCTGGCTAATAACTCTCCAACCATAATCTCCCTGTATTATTGATGCAGAGATAGGCCATCGGAAGCGATTACATATTATCACCTGTGTTTGCGTACATCTTCCAGTCGGGTTTCCCAGACTGACAATCTGGCTTTCTCTCCGTCGATCGATCGTACGAGACCAAGTGATATAAGTATTATCCCCTGACCTGTCTAATTAGCTTTGCAATACTACGATTCACATGGTGAAACGTAAACAAATCTGGGAGTGACTAGGGAAGAATGTAGGGGCATAAAATATGCCAAATAATAGGACGATGAGTGTGAAAAATGAAGAAATAAACCGGTGATGCAAGAGAGAACGAAGAATGTAGAAGAACGTACACAATTATCGTCACACTGTTTATCACAGTAAATAAACATTATAAAATAGTAAGAAAAATAGCAAAAGATAATATAATATGCAGTGTTAGAAGTGAGACAAACAATGTAAGACAGAAAAGAAGACAGTATAACAATTCGAATTCCTTCGCTTTTGCATTGCTGGTAATGGGTTCCATGGAGTATATGTATACCTTACTATTTACGTTGATTAGGGAAACTTTTATCAAAATAACATCATAGCCATAAAGCTCTTATATTTTCCCTAGAGGTTACCAAGCTGTGTGAGGTCAGGGAATAGGAGATATATTGCGAAATGTTAACCTTTTTTGAAGTGATACGGCAAAGTGTTGTGTCGCTGGTTTGGGCTGCCATTTAAGGAAAAGCTGAAAACCTTTAAGGTGCTGGAAATAAATGCTAAAATGTGTAAAAATAATGTTAAGTTTAAAGTACTTCAGTGAATTAGAGACATAGTAAAGAAATATTGAGATAGTGGGAAGGAGAAAGAAAGGGAGAGAGAGAGAGAGAGAGAGAGAGAGAGAGGGTTAAAAAGGGTTAGACTCGTCATTGCCGATAGATATAAGCAAAAAAAGTGAAATAACAAACGTGATATAGACAAGAAAAGAAATTAAATGAAACTGGACACAGAGAAAAAACAAACGACATAATTGTCAAATCACATTGTAAGTAAATTAATGAGCTGGGTGTTAAAGTACAAATATTAATGTATTTTGTATCTTTACCACACATAAGCTATTACCAGTTAATACACGCGATAATATGTCTCTCTGTGGTTAATCATGTGTTTGCACGGGTTTTCACTTATATTGAACGCGAGATATTTAATACGTCATCGGTAGTTAATGACGTAATGCGTTCTGCTCTAATTTATGCAAACCGTTAATATTCTTTGCCTGTCGTGATTTGTATTTTTTGAGGAAGGACGTATTTATGTAAGCTCCTTATATACTGTGGAAGTTGAACGATTTGTGGCATAATTTATTATTCGAAGGCCACCACTATTATAAAGATATTGGATAAGATGATCCAGAACCTAGTGAGAGGTTTGTGACAACCTTAGAAGTATTTAATGATATAATTCCGCGTCTGCGTTTGTCTGACCCACATTACTTGGGTGATCATCGTTCGTATGCACCTCTAGTACAGCGGCCAGAAATGTTGATGAGACGTGACGATTGAAGGACAGGACGAAGTACTTATATATAGGGCATGCCATTATTCTAAGATGTCGTTATCTGCTGTTAATAAACGTCAGCCATATTATGTGGACCCATCCACCTCACGGCTTGGATTCGTCAGAACTGATGTAATGTATGTTCTTGCCCGTCTCCATTCGTGTTTGTCAGTACGATGCCTATTTTGTCACTGAGCTTTGCAACACTATCAACTACACACTACAAGACTAATATCATCCGTAACAACTAGGATTATATAGTGGCCTCCACTGTGGGGAACGAAATCAAGAACGAAATCAAGAACGAAATCAAGAACGTTTGCCGCATATAATATGAAAAGTGTGACTGCGCATTTTTCAAGTACGTTACATGACCTTGTCACCGTCAACCTTGATCTGCATATTTGTAGTATCGTCTGCGCATGTCTGCCTGCTCAGCTGTTAACCGTCAAATTTCCACCATGTGTCCTGAAATGAATGCTTCACCTCAGCCACTACTAGATGTCGTTTTTCAAGATTGCTGTCGTTGTTAGTTTATGTTCGTGGCCATTGTTTACTGTACCATTGGATTCTACACGTCTGTGTTGGACCACGATTCCATGGCAGCACTGGATTTTTTTGCAAACTAGCATCTGGAGGATTGCGGTTTTTCAGATAAGTGGCCTGTTTTTTGCATTTTTTGTGAAGCAGTTACGTTTGATAAACCCTTTCTTTCATTTTTTCTTCGTAACTATTCATGTTCTGTTGTTTTTGCGGGCGGTTGGGAGGAGTTCTGACAAAGAGGTTCATCTCGGAGCTATCCGGGCTCATGTCAGACGTTGTGTAGGGCTAGATTGTTAATTTCATGCAGTAGTGCTCCCGGTTCGAGCGATCTCACAGATGTTCTGACTACTGTTTGCTTTTTTCGATAATTCATGTTAGTTGTGAAGTTTTGTCTTTTCATATTGTAATGTATTGTTGTCTAGTTCTATTTTCCTTATTTTTGTGATAGTTTTGTTCGTGCTGTTGTTCTCATCTACCTTTCGCTTAGTTCATACAGTTATCTGTTTATACTCTGTCTGCGTCCAGTGTCGTTTTTTTCCTTAGCAGTGAGATTGTCCTAATTGCTGTTTTCCTTTTTGTTCTCCGTTAGAATTTTCTTTTCTTACTGCTAGTGTTTCTCTGTTTGTTAATATTCTTTCATCTTGCTTCATATATAATTTTGTTTCTTGCACCATAATTTTTTTTGCTCTGCTTCACTACATTGATATTGTATAAATTTGCATTCCTATTATTGCTATAAACTATTGCCACATTCTTTGCTTACATCAAACTGTAAAGCAACAAGCCATAATATTTATATTTCGACTAAGTGAGTCACATTATTAGTAAATATGGCTACAATGGATTACTTTGTCGAGCAGGGCAAAGCTTTTGGTTATAAAGGTGAAGTTTTGAAAGAATTTGCCATGACTGAGTTGGCAAAGGCAGAAATAAAATTAGAAGAACAGAAAGCTAAGGAAGAAAAGAAGGCTGAGAAGAGACGTGAATTAGAAGAGAAAAAAGCTGAAAAAGGCATCTTGAAGAATTGGAGGAGAAGAAGAGAATGATTGAATTGGAGGAGAAGAGACTTGTTGCAGAAGAGAGAAAAATGCAACATGATAGAGAAATGGAGGAAAGTAAACATTTGACATTAGCACATGAAAAGGAAATGATGCTCCTTCATTTAGAAAAATTGAAATTAAGGGGTCCAAATGGTCACAATGGTAATTTGGATGTTCCTAGTTCTTCGGGTAAAAATAATGGAAATGCTAAATTTCGCTTACCTATATTTAACCCAGGTCTTGATGACATTTCATGCTTCCTAAGCCGCTATAAAAGTGTCTGTGAGGCACATAAATTAGACAAATCTCAATGGTGTGCTAAACTTATGGAGTTCTTAAGTGGGGAGACATTAACTGCTTTATGTTCCATAGATGAAATTATTAGAAATAATAATGAAGCTGCAAGAGCTTTGTTATTAAAACGTTACCAGCTTGATGCAGAGGGATATCGTATGAGATTTAAAACTATGACTCCTGAAACTGGGAAGGACTTCTCAGAATTCATCTCTGCCTTGGGACTTACTTTTAACAGCAGATGGGTTCAACTCTCAGGTATTGAGAAAACATATGATGGCCTTATGGATCTTTTGTTAAGGGATAAGGTTTTATCCTCTGTAAGTAAGCCATTTTGGTCCTTTTTGCATGAACGCAAGCCTACTAACCTATCTTCATTAGAAGAAATTGCAAAACAATATTGTACGGCACATTCAGGTGCTTGTATTAGCAACAACTTTATTAAGAAATCACTATCAGTTGCTTCAGCCGCAACTTGGAATAACAATAATTTTAGACAGAGATCTAATAGCCTTGACAGGAATGTTATGACAAGGAGGTACATTGATAATGGTTTCAACATGAATGGGAACTTTAACAGAGATGGGAGTTGCAACAGAGGTGGGCAACAATTCAGAAATCAGTCGCCTCAATTTAGAACCAATACTTCCCAACAAAATTCAAATTGGAGAAGGCAGAATAATTTATATATTAATAATAGCAATTGGTATAACAATGGTTCTAATAATCAAAACTTCCAAAATAGAAATAACACACAGGGCTACAAGAATCAAGGCAATTCCTTTGATCGCCAGAGACAACGATCACGTTCTAGTGCTCCAATACGTTCAGAACATAATACTGGTTAGGCACTAGCTGGGGATGCACCCATAATTAACCAGGAAATATGTGTTCAGCGTCAATCAGCTGCATGTTGTGCTTTCGATTTTGATGTTGCCTCAAATTGCCAAGATTGTCTCACTCTTTTTCAGGCAGATAGTACTTCGATATTGAAGTGCGGGCACCCTTTACCAGCTGTTACTGGCCTCTCGGCTCATGATGGCACAGGCATTCTCATATTTTACAGGGGGTTATTGAATGGTACCCAGGTTTCTGTACTCCGGGACTCGGGATCAACTACTGTTGGGATCAGACAGTCGCTTGTATACCCTTCTTGCGCCACGGGTGGCTTTGTAAAATGTATTACATTTGGTGGTACTATTGAATTTTATCCCACAGCTATTGTTGATATCCATACACCATTTTTTTCAGGAAAGGTGAAAGTGTGTCTATTAAATAACCCTATTACTGATTTAACGGTTGGTCGTATCCACGGGAGCAAGGAGTGCTCACCAGAAAATATTGAACTCTGGGAACGGCGTCACAAGTTCACCGCAGGCATTGCTAGGGCTCATTTACCTGCCAGCAATTACCATACCTGTAACACTGTTTATTCCAGTTTTGGTCTATGTACTATTTTGGAAAATGATGAGGTTACTCCTCATGCTGATGATCACAGTGAAATCATATCTGATTTTTCTGTCATTAAAGGCCTTGACTCTTTATTTACAGCAGTTGTCACACAGTTTGACAATGTTGTGCCTACATCCTATGATGTGCCTATGCACCAGGACACTTCTGGTACAAACCTGACTTTACCTAACTATTTTTTCATAGACTTATGGCCTTTGATCACTGTGATGCTACTGTCATCTCTTCTGTCATGCACCCATGCATTTGGAAACTGGATTTTTCATGGATTTCCACATTTTCTTCGTGGAATGGTGTTGGTTCTTTTATTCATTGTTGCTTTTAGCACAATGTCTTGTGCTGATGACATTGATCATTCAGCATTGATGGTTCATTCCACCACTGACATGCCTATGCATTTCATGTCACATCCTGTTATGACTCAGCAAGTCCAGTCATCCTTTGTTATTATTCATCGTTATATGCTGCTACATGACTTGTTTCTTTTAGGCTTATCTTGTCCAGAACACTTCTTATATCATTTACCATTAGGCTTTATGTCTTTATTTCCTTATGGTTCTTATATTACACCTGTGCTAGACATCATTTGCTTTGATTGTTATCCTCATGCTCAGTAAATACAGCATGATGTACCTTTTCTGTCAGTCGCTAGTCGCGCACATCACTATCATTGTCATGATCTCTTTTTCACAACTATGTTGCTTTCGCCCAGCACACTATATCGTGCTGATTACGCGAGTCGTGGGTTCGATCCCGCATATGTTGCTCTATTTACTTTCACTACTGACCTGTCCTTTCCTTTGAGAGGGGGTTTAACAAATAACGTACACTGGTCACAAATGTGCCAGGCTACATTTGATAGTGCAATACATATTTTTTATACACCTCCTATTTTGACGTTACTGGATATGAACATTTTCGTTTATATTCTTCGCACAGATGCTAGCTCTCTAGGATTGATCGCTTGTCTGATGCAAGAATTTGACAACGTCCTTCACCCTACACTGTATATATCACGCAAGCTGTCTGACACAGAGAGAAAGTACCCAGTGTTAGAGAAAGAACTCTTGGCCGTCGTTTGGGCCATCCAGAAACTGGAATGCTACCTCCTGGGAGCACCATTTATTATTCAGACGGATCAGAAGTCTGTAGGAACTCTCAAGCGTGCTAACCATAAAAACGCTAAACTTGCACGCTTCTCAATTTTATTACAGCCATTCCAGTTCGAGATTCAATTTATCCCTGGTTCAACTAACGTTGTTGCCGATGCGCTCTCGAGATGTGCTCCGTCTGTGGGATAACAAGACAAACTTTGTTGCATGACATTTTATCATGATTGATATGGATTTGCAACTTATCATGATACATGATGCATGCTTTGTTGGTCCAGATGGTTTTTTCGATGGCAAAGTTATTGACTTTTCCGATGCGATCTAACGGCATTTCCTGATCCAGCACTGATTTGACTACCATGGTTCATGATGCACCTGCTGTGTATATATTCTAACTGATCGCCCAGATTGCATTCATTTGGACTATGCCTCTTATACACTCTTTACTTCGAAGAAGATATTGACTATGTTAAAAAAACAAAAAAACGAAAAGCTTGTTTCTTGTGGTGGCTTTATCATGCACGAATAATGATTATATTTTCCTGTGTACTACGTTCGCTGTGATATTTCGCATTGGACTTATGCTGTGTTATATACATTTTTTCATTCTGACAATCGTTATACGTTTGACATTATTCTTGTATTTGTTCTATCAAGCATTTTATTGTAGTTGTTATGTATCATTTGATTTCCATTTCACTGTTTGGACGTAATTTGGTAGTATTTTGTCTTTTCGTGCATATTTCGCACTACCCATCATGTATTTTGGCTTACATTCAGATATACATTAGGGGAGGTAACACATTATTAATTGTTTTGATGCTATCCGGGTTTCAGTTACTTCTCTTTTCTTTTCTTTTATTTCTTCTATATCACATACTTACATGTTTGTGTTTTGCTTACTATCATCTTTGTTATTGTTATATGATTGAGATAGAATACTTGTCTTGTCTTTTCTTTTCTTCATTCCTGATACACATCCTTCTTTTGTCCACCATGAGTTACATCATATCTATTTATGCACACAACTTTATTTACTCTCATTAAGGATGGTGAAGATGATTATCCTATGAACAAGCTTCTGTTCTCTCATATCACATACATATATTTTTGTTTTTCTTTCCATGTTCTTTTTTCCATATTGTATGATAGTAATATTCTACTGCTATGTTCTTTCCGTGACCGTTGATGGACTTCTTTCTGCTTTTCATTATTACTTCCATTAGTGAATATGCATACAGGTTTTGTCTCACGGTTTCTTCAGTTTGACATCGACTTTATTATTGACATTTTTATGTGATCATTTCTGGCCGTTCGTTTTTTCCGGTCTCGTATATTGATTAATTGTAATATTATATTTCATTTTTTGTGAAAAAAATCAAATTCTGTGATTTTTTTCAACCCGACCGGCGGAGGTATTGTTAAAGTACAAATATTAATGTATTTTGTATCTTTACCACACATAGGCTATTACCAGCTAATACACGCGGTAATATGTCTCTCTGTGGTTAATCATGTGTTTGCACGGGTTTTCACTTATATTGAACGCGAGATATTTAATACGTCATCGGTAGTTAATGACGTAATGCGTTCTGCACTAATTTATGCAAACCGTTAATATTCTTTGCCTTTCGTGATTTGTATTTTTCGAGGAAGGACGTATTTATGTAAGCTCCTTATATACTGTGGAAGTTGAGCGATTTGTGGCATAATTTATTATTCGAAGGCCGCCACTATTATGAAGATATTAGATAAGATGATCCAGAACCTAGTGAGAGGTTTGTGACAACCTTAGAAGTATTTTATGATATAATTCCGCGTCTGCATTTGTCTGACCCACATTACTTGGGTGATCATCGTTCGTATGCACCTCTAGTACAGCGGCCAGAAATGTTGATGAGTCGTGACGATTGAAGGACAGGACGAAGTACTTATATATATATGCCATGCCATTATTCTAAGATGTCGTTATCTGCTGTTGTTAATAAACGTCAACCATATTATGTGGACCCATCCACCTCACGGCTTGGATTCGTCTGAACTGATGTAATGTATGTTCTTGCCCGTCTCCATTCGTGTTTGTCAGTACGATGCCTGTTTTGTCACTGTGCTTTGCAACACTATCAACTACACACTACAAGACTAATATCATCCGTAACACTGAGGTACCATTTTTTTTCAAAGCCATCCCCTGTACTTAAACATGACTACACTCGGAGATGGGTACCTGGCTTTGCTCTTGAGTTAAGAAAGAAAATGCAGCGAGGAAGGGAACGCATCTGTTAGTCTCCGTTTGCACACAGCTTTGAGTTCATTCGTGAAACATCGCTGTGCTCAGAGGGAGCAGCACTAAAACGCAGCGCTATTGAAACGGCACAACCGAATTGATTTATGACGTAAGGTTAAAATATTAGATTACGTAGATGCGCGTGCATGAGCAGAAGTAACGGCCACTTTTGGGGCTCTTTCGACAGTGTGTTTCATGCTGTCAAGACGTGTATTTTGTGAGCTCCTGCTTGAGTGTTTGATGTCTGATATTTATGCATGCCTTGGACTCCTGTGTGAATTAACAGATAAGTAGTATGAGTTTTGATTAACATTTCGACGATCTAGAGTAGTTATATTGTTGCGGACAGTTGGACTTTAACGGACGGCACATTTGTCTATAATTCAGGTGTAATGATGGCCTAGTATCTTCGGCCTATGGAATACCAGTTAACATCATGATACCAAAATGTGGAGCTCAATGTTGTGGAATGTCAAATAAATTTTAAGAATATTAACCGGGAGTGATCTGCATTCCTTCATTAATTTGGCTGTTGTGTGTTCATTTGGACATTTTTTAACTATTCTGAATTCTGACCAACATGTCACTAAGAATGGACCGCAACATCATCAAACCACCTCTCGATGCTGGACCTAGTATAGTTAAGTCTCTAACACTTCACTTCTCTACGGCAGTATCTGCTATGGCATTACCTTTACCTTATTCACACAGAAAGCACCAAGGTGATACTGTAGCAAAACAGCAACACTTAAAGGGTATAGCCGACAAACAATGAATAATTACTACATCCAAACAGCATCAGTTAAAGATTACATCCAATAACAAGGAATAAGCACCACATTTAATCAGAACTATTTAAACAGCTGATTCAACGACAACAAAAGAAATTTTACATCCAAACAGAAATAAACACACGATTCAACATAAAAATATGTTTTACATCCTTATTAAATAGTTGACCCAACTACAAAATTAAGCTTTACATCCACACAGAACTAATTAAGCAAGAACAATTACCCCATGGAAAAAAAATCAACAAAGCATTACATCCTAATATAGCTACTTAAACATTTGATCCAAGAACAATAAAATAAACTTCTTCACAACGGAACTATTGAAAGGTTTGATTTAATTTGATTTGATTTAATAACAGAACTAATCATTATATGCACACAGAACCACTTAAACGGGTGATCCGACAAAATGATATTATAAACATTTCATCCAATCAGAACTAATTAAACAGTTGATAAACATTTCGTCTAATCAGAACTAATTAAACAGTTGATAGACATTTCGTTCAATCAGAACTAAATTAAACAGTGTTTCCAAAGTAAGAAATAAAACAATTACGTCCGAAAAGAAAAAGTTAACATTGTTAAAAATAAAATTTTGCCTCGTTTTGGCCTTGTTCAACCTTGACACATGGTCCGTCGGCTATATCATGGCGCATGTCCAAATATTAAAAAAAAACGTAGGGTGTGGTTATTCTGTAAATAAGTAACATTTAATCCAACAACCAGATACAAGCTTTGCATCTAAACAGTACGAAAGACGCGCTTATTTCAAATAGAACGAAATGTTAAGTATTCGTAAAAACAACACAGACTACAGACTACCACTTTTAAAATGTCGTAAGCAAAAGACAAGGCTTATACATCATTAATTTAAAAGCTAAATTGACACAACATTTAATGGAACCATCGCACAAACAACACAAAGGAAGAGAAATTATGATGTCAGAAAATAAGTAACTAAACACTGAAAGTTCAAAGGGAAATAAAACTTACAATTTCTCTTGCTGATATCTCCTGTCGTGGACCAGTAACCATCTTTTAATCCCAGCGATCTTGCTGAAGACACCCCTGGGAAATGGAAAGGAAACAAAATTACGATAAAATGAAGTCACACGACAGAAGAACTCTGATCTTATTTCACTCTTCGATAACTTCTCGGTTGTGTTTGATTACGTCCCCTTTAATTAATTGTCATCCAAACAAGATGTTACAAATAGCTATTTCATTCTTTCAAACGCCGTCTCTCTCTCGCTCTCTCTCTCTCTCTCTCTCTCTCTCTCTCTCTCTCTCTCTGTCTGTCTGTCTGTCTGTCTCTCTCTCTGTCTGTCTGTCTCTCTGTCTGTCTCTCACACATACACATTAAGTTCATTCATTCGTTGTTCGTTCCTTCTTTCTCCCTCTCTCTCTCTCTCTCTCTCTCTCTCTCTCTCTCTCTCTCATAGAGTTCGTTTGTTCGTTCTCTCTATTATCTCTATCACGTGAAGTTCATTCGCGCTTTAGTTTGTTCGTTCGTTCTCTCTCTCTCTCTTGCTAACTCTCTCTCTCACACACACACACACATAAAGTTTGTACATTCCTTAGTTCATTCATTCTCTCTCGCATAAAGTTCGTTCGTTAGTTTGTTCTCTCTCTCTCTGTCCTCGCAGAAAGTTCGTTCGTTCGTTCGTTTTTTTTTAGTTTTCTCTCTCTCATAAAGTTCGTTCGTTCGTTCACTTGTTCTCTCTCTCTCTCCCTGTCTCTCTCTCTCTCTCATACATACATACATACATACATACATACATACATACATACATACATACATACATACATACATACATACATACATACATACATACATACATACATACATACATACATACATACATACATACATACATACATACATACATACATACATACATACATACATACATACATACATACATACATACATACATACATACATACATACATACATACATACATACATACATACATACATATAATAATCTTTATTCTCCGAAAAATACATTGATAAGTACTGACATGATATAATAAAATGCAACATGGCATGTAGGAGAATCATTAGAATTTACATAAAGTGTGGAAGATGTCTTAAGTAGTTCTTTGTGGGTGTTTTTACATCGAATATTTTTTGTTGCACATATACTGCAATCTTTAAGTTTTATAAAAGACATTGGTATATAATGGTATGATATGATACAACGTGCCAAAAGGTGTATCATTAAAACTTACTAAATTTATGTGCAATATGTGTCAAGTAGATCAATATGGGTGTTTCTTTACATGGGTTTTTTTTATAAGAATCTTTGTTTGCCATAAAATATATTGACATTTAGTAGTGACGTACTAAGTACACCATCAAATTCAATAGTGGTTTGGTGTATTAGACAGAGTACAACTAAGATTAGAATTAATCAAAAGGTGAAAAAACATCTACAGCAATTTAAAATGGGTGTTGTTTACATCGAAGTTTCCATATTCTGTATGATCCAATAATTGCACTAAAGCTGACATATTTACATAAAACTTTGGCTTCAAATTTCCGCAGCCCCCGAGACATCAATCCACTCACACACTTCGCATGTACATGTCCCAAACTACCGATACATCTAAATGGGCATCATATGGTATTGCTGCTTCTACTATGAAAGCCATTTTGCTCTGTTGATTGGTTATTGATCAATCAGGTTTATCAAGCGTTTGAGACTAGGTCTAGATTAGACAGGTAGGGTGACCAGTTGCTTTTTTCGTTGCATTTGCCTTCCTCAACTCAACGGCACAGTCAGGTACTGGTTTACAGCTGGGCATACTGGAGCGGTGACGCCACCGTGTTTTGAACCCGTCAGCTGTCTCACCGTGCAAAGGCAGCGAGGAAGGGAACTGGTCGCCCTACGTTTCTAAGTATAGTGAAGTCTCTGACACTTCACTCCCTTACTGCTATGGAACTGGTCATCCTACGTTTCTAAGTATAGTGAAGTCTCTGACACTTCACTCCCTTACTGCTATGGAACTGGTCGCCCTACGTTTCTAAGTATAGTGAAGTCTGACACTTCACTCCCTTACTGCTATGGAACTGGTCGCCCTACGTTTCTAAGTATAGTGAAGTCTCTGACACTTCACTCCCTTACTGCTATGGAACTGGTCATCCTACGTTTCTAAGTATAGTAAAGTCTCTGACACTTCACTCCCTTACTGCTATGGAACTGGTCGCCCTACGTTTCTAAGTATAGTGAAGTCTGACACTTCACTCCCTTACTGCTATGGAACTGGTCACCATACGTTTCTAAGTATAGTGAAGTCTCTGACACTTCACTCCCTTACTGCTATGGAACTACGTTTACCTTTTACATTCTAGGTCAGGGACACCAAGTCTTGTACAGTCCCAAACGGACGTTTATATTTGGATGTTTACGCCTCAATATAACCGAAGGGCCTTTATCTAGACTGAACGAAGCGTTCCTCGAATAAACGGATCAACAGTCTTATTAAAAATGATAAGAACACAGTCACGGAAATTGAGGAGAACAAGAACTTTTGGTTTTAAGGACTATCTTCATTGCACACGGACTACTCCATCAGTGCTCCAATCTCCTCCCTTAGATCACACAAGGAGGATCTCAGCACAGTGCAAGAACTCAGTAGCACCGGCGAGAATCCCACATTCTATAAATATTTTTGTGGTGGGTAGGTTTCTATTTTTTTTTTTTACGTTTTGCCAGGGGCAACGGCCTTATGGTCTACTCTTTACGATCTCCAAATGTCGTGGGATTTTTAACGTGCGCAACTTGCACATGGGACCTCCTATTTTTTCGCCTTTATCAGAGAAGGCCAGGCATCCGATCTAATTATCGAGGAGGGAGTATGACATCATCAGGACTACTGGTTCAGTGTAAAAAAAAATTCAAGAAATTAAATTTCCTCTACTGGGAATCAAACCGGGCACCTTTAGAATTCGACGCGGAAGCCATACCTCTTAGCCACTCCGACCCCTAAAGGAAATAGGACGTGTAGCCATAAAGAGTATTACAAAGCTTCTGAAATACTTCATTACTGTTAGCTTTAGTTTGTTCATGAAACATCATCACCATTTGCACTCCTTTTGGAGCATACAGCCACCACTGTAGCTGGTCCACTTGCAGGAAGTCTATACCAATCCTTCACAATCATTTACAATCATTCACCAATCATTTACAATCATTCACAATCATTTACAATTATTCACCAATCATTCACAGGCTCATGCAGCAGTGGTTTCTGTAGCAGTGTGTTGTTTACGTGATGAGGCTTCCGGTCCCATGAACATCAACATATTGGTCGTCTTGTGTGACGTGTGTGAGGGTGCATTGATGTTATTTCTTCGTCTTTCAGAGACCCCCGGGTACTATACGTGGGTTCATTAAACACACTAACATCAAATTGCTAGCTTCATTTCATAAATACAGTGAGAAAATATAATGTTCACCATGATTAGCATCAAAGCTTCGTAGTATCGTCCAAAGACACTCAAGTAACTTTTCAAATATGATTTCTTTTTGTAATTACTTATTTGGCATCCCGGATTTGGCCTACTTGAGTAGACCGTCAATCTCTGTAGAAATTCATAAGAAAGTAGACAACCTGGAAGTCTTAGATTGAGGGAGCAGTTGAAACGTGCCGGAGAAGATAATATACACCTAATATTATCATCGTAAAATGAAAAGTAATTTATACAGCCACTCTTTGTCAATGGAGAATAACAAAAACAACAACCTAAAAGGTTACAGACATTCATAAATAGTTGCTTGCGTAGAATAGAAGGATTAAAATTGTATAACAAGGTGGGACCGAAGACGCGGCAAACGAGATGAATGCAGCCAGCGACTCATAGCTTGACTGCTTGCGTCAGGGTCTTGGAACCAGAGCTGACCAAGACCCTACTCCACCTCCAAGTGGTGGTCCTGGAAACAGGCTGCATCACTGCAGTCTGGCTGAGAGAGTAGGGATCGAAGAGGGAAGGCAAACCCGGTCGCTAAAAATACTGTGCTGAAGTCGGATGTGTCGACCGAAAGGCGCAAATATCGCAGCTCCGCTGTAAACGGACAACGCAACCAACGTCCTTTTCAGGACGAACGAGGAAGAAGAAGAAGAAGTATAACAAGGTCATCAATGAAAATCTGATGACAAGAACCAGACAAGTACCAGTGAAATAAGAGAAGAGGAGAAGAAGACGCTGGCGATGGATAGGACACACATTGAGGAAACCTGTCGATAGTATAACAGGGCAGTCCTTGTTCTGGAAGTCCCAGGTAAGGAGCTGCAGAGGTAGACTAAATACACACGGAGAAGAGAACTGGAGACAGAAGTTAAAATGATGAGGAAGACGTGGAAAGAACTTGAGCTGATGGCACGTGACAGGAGGACCTTTCATGTGTTTGGTGATTGACAATGGAAGTAAGAAAGAGAGTTCTTCAGTGCGTATATAGAACCAGTCTTGATGACATACGGAAGTGGTCATAGACGATTGTTAAACAAATAAGACAAAACACATTTTTTTTTTTTTTTACAGATGAAGGTTAACTATATTTTGACAGCTGAAAAGAGTAATGGTGTCTTAAAAGAGGCTATCGTGCAAAGAAAGTACGTTACTCACGTCAGATGGAAGCAATCAACTTTCTTTGGACACGTTATACTTGTAAAGAAGACGAAGTTGAAATACATCGTTACAACGGAAAAAATTGAAGGAAAAAGATGTAGAGAGACGATACTAGCCAATTGGACAACATCACATTGAAAGGCGTGAACACCATAATTGAATTGACATTGGCTCCGGATTCCAAATGGCTACTGAACTGAATTCAGTAAATTGTTTGCAGCTCAAATCAACCACACTTACTGAAGTCTGCTGAGTTGGGAAACTTTTGTCTTGGTCTTAATTAATAGTGTCTGTACTAGAGTGTCGTTTAAGTCTAAAAGAGGAATAAGAAAATGAGTCTCGGTGATAGACTTGAGCCAGGCACGTTATCGAAACAACATATGACAAAACAATCAAACTAACAACAAAAAGCAAGCAAAAAATTGTATGTATATACGCTTGTATATATATAGTCCTGCAGAGAGCGCTATTCAGATTGCTGTGTACGCCGTGGGAATGTCAACGCTGTGACATATCGGGATGAAGTTCTGGATGCATTTTATGTTCCCGCGTTTACAGCACATCCATACTTGCAACTCCTCCAGCATGACAGCGCTCGTGCGCACACTGATTCCATTACCCAGCAATATCTATAGCAGCAGAACATTGTGACAACTGATTGGCCTGCCCTATCCCCAGACCTGACCCACATAGAACATATGTAGGACGAAATTAGGGGCAGGGTCTACAGGCAAGGATCCCCAGATAATCTGCAACAGCTGGACGCTCCTCTCCGCCATGCATAGGATTTGATTCCCCAGAATTTCCTGCAGAGACGTGTACGTTCTATGCGGAGTCGCTGCCAAGCTTGTCTGCAGGCCCACTGTGGCCATATCAGATATTGGGGCTTGTTTGGATTATGTTATTGGTTGCATTTTTGATTTCCACCTTTGCTTGTCTGATTTGATTACAGAATTTATTGACAATCACATGCACACATTAATGACCAGCATGGGTGAATAAAAAATGAATAACGATCTCAAATATGTAAACTTTTTTTACACATTTTTTTTTACCGGCTGGTCTAGATCAGTCTACGTTGATATTGGGGCATTCTTAACACACTTCATCATCATCATATATATATATATATATACAGTAGAACTCCATTTATCCGAACCCCAATTATCCGAACATCCAATTATCCGAACACTTTTTTCGAGAAAAAAAAAATCAGGTGCCACCAGTCATGTTAGACTATATTTTTGAATCTTTTGATGCTGCAAGCTTCAAATGTGTGCGAACAATTTGTAGAGGATGGAATGGGCTAATGGTCGGTCGCTTACGTACAGGAAGTCAGTTAGATCATAAAGTCAGTTAATATCTGGTTTACCAATCTAGTGTACGTGTGCGTTCTAGGCAGTACACTGGCTAAACAGACAGTTCAACTTAAAATAATTGTGTCTGCTACTACAGCAGAATAATTTTGGTGTGCAAGTATTTCTCTGTGCGATATGGCATCTTCCAGAAGGCCTAAAACATATAAAAGGAACCGCAATGTTTTGTCAATTGAAACGAAAACAGAAATTATCAAGAGACTAGGAAAAGGTGAAACTGTGTCTTCACTTGCGAGGATTTTCAATGTTGGGAAAGCTACCGTCTCTGACATCAAAAGTAACAAGGATAAAATTATGAGTTTTGCATCGAAATTGGATAGTGAAAATGGGTCGAAGAAACGTAAACCATGAGAAATGCGAAAGATTTGAAATTGGAAGAGGCTTTGTATATATGGTTTGTGCAAAGAAGAAGCAAAGGGGAAACTATCTCTGGCTCTCTATTGTGTGAAAAGGCACTTTAGTTCAACAATCAACTTGACAGGTCCTCCTGACTTTAAGGCTAGCCAGGGATGATGGTTAAGAAACTTTAAATCTCGTCATGGCATACGAGAATTGGAGATTCAAGGGGAATCTTTATCTAGCGATGCAACTGCCGCTGAAAATTTTAAAGAAATATAATTCTTGGCTTTTTTGGAAGAAGAAGGTTATTCATTCGATGATGTGTATAATGCCGATGAGACTGGCTTATACTGGAAATCATTGCCTCAAAAATCACTTGCATCTCAGCGCGAAGCAGCTTCCCCTGTGTTTAAAAAGTGCAAAGAGAGAGTAACAATTGTGGTAGCCGCGAATGCCAGTGGAAGTCATCGTTTACCGGTGCTAATGATCGGTAAAGCCAAAAAACCACGTTGTTTAAAGAATGTGACATGTCTCCCATTGTGCTACAAAGCACAGAAGAGTGCTTGGATGAATAGTGAAATATTTCTTGATTGGTATACAAATCAGTTCATCCCAAATGTGAAGAGGTTGAGAGAACAAGAAAAGAAAACTGGAAAAGTAATTCTTCTACTGGTCAATGCACCATCTCATCCAGAGACGGATACATTGAATGCAGTTGATGCAAATTTTAAAGTAATTTTTCTTCCTCCCACTGTAACAGCACTGATTCAACCAATGGATCAGGGTGTTATAGCAAAGCTTAAAAAGATATACAAGAAGGAAGTCATGCGTCGTTTATTGTTGGCTGAAGATGAAGAAAGTGTGGTGGCGTTTTTCAAAAAGCTTAATCTCAAAGACTGCTGATATATGTTAGCTGATGCTTGGACCACCCTGTCACAAGATAATCTCAACAAGGCTTGGAATAGATTGCTTGGGAAAAAAGGAGGAAATGAAACTACTGTAGTGGACACAAATGATGATTGTATAAATGAAGTTGTGGAACTGTCTCAAGCAATGCCCGGATTTTCGGCCTGTGACAAAGATGATGCACACATGTGGCTAGAAGATGATAATGATTCTGGTTTTCAGTTTTTGAATGACGAAGAAATTTTGTCTTTTGTGCAAGAAGAAAACCAAATACATGTAGTGACCGATGATGAAGACATCTCAGAAGTACATGATGTACTTGTAGATTATGAAGAAAACCCAAAACGTCGACCAAGTCCTGAAGAGGCCTTTATAGCACTAGAAACAGCGATGGCTTGGTACGAGCGAGAAGATGACAGCTGTGCTACACAGCTTCTGCTGTTGAAGAGAATGCGGGACTTAGCAGCCAAAAGGAGACTATCCAGTTTGGTGCAAAAGAGGATTCCTCATTATTTTAAATAGTGGGTTACATCTGTACAAGTACATGTATACGTAAGTTGCGCCTGGTTTTGAATCATTTGTAATGTTATTTTGAAAACAATTCTCTTTCTTAAAAAAAATAATTAATACAAGTAGTACATGCACTGCAGTGTAATGAAAGATTTTGGTGATACAGTGATCTAATACAGTGTGGGTATTATTATTACAGTACAAGTAAATATGTTTTATAGTGTAATTTCCTTGTGATGGTTAATTATTTTTAGAAATATGTGTACATGTAACTTGATACATTATGTAATCCAATTATCCGAACATTTGATTATCCGAACGATGCTCGGTCCCATGGGGTTCGGATAAATGGAGTTCTACTGTATATATATATATATATATATATATATATATATATATATATATATATATATATATATATATATATATATATATATATATATATATATATATATATATATATATATATATATATATATATATATATGTGTGTGTGTGTGTGTGTGTTTGTGTGTGTGTGTGTGAGATGGGGCCATAATAAACGCCCCAAAATCTCCCTGAAGTTCATATTTATGTGTTTAGAAACTGAAGTAAATAGTCCTACACGAGCCTGCCGCTTATCGAGTGTGGAAGCGCAAATCACTACGCCAGCACGCCAGCCCTGTGTGATGCGGTTATTTGGCGTATAGAATACGGGACCGCCACAGGCCGAAGGCAGTTTGGTAAGATTCGCAGTAGAGGCAAGATGTGAAAGACACCCAGAGTAAGCAGAAGTTTGCACAGGATTAGCAATTGAGCACTGGCTGGGTGTTTTGTTTCTTTAGCGTTCGTTTAGTTGCTTGTTGTCACTGAGAGGGTTGTATAAATAAATACGGCCCCTTCCTTATAATCAGAGTTTTATTGTTGTTCAGGTCGGTTGCGAGTGTGCAAGAAAGTGATCACATATCACAACAGCATCATCATTTCTCGCGCACCCTATCACAATTGGCGTCGTCGGCAGGATAGGCAGACAGTAACACTGAGCCAACAGCAAACGAGCAAATATTGTAGTAAACACTCAGCAATGCAGTCTTGCAGCAAGATGGCCTCAAGGAGCACACGTGCTACGAGCAGAGGGGAGCACGAGGATACAGCAACACCGGTAGTGAGTACATCAGTGGTGCAAAGTAAAGGTCAGAGCAATGCGCCGGTGAAGGTAATATACGTGACGATGCCGGAGGTAAGACGATTTGGTGAAAAGGCAGGCACCACTTGTGACGAGTTTGTGAAAGACGTAGAGGCCGTGTGGTAGGTAGCGCCCTTTACTGCAGAAGATAAGGTAGACGTTATCTGGAATAATGTTACACCAGTGGTATCTAGGGAACAACGGATACGTGGCGGAGCCAAGGCCAGCCCCGAGAAGTAGCTCGAAATAATTCAAGAAGCATACAATGAGCGACAACCAGTCAGTGAGATGACTAGGGATTTCCATGCCATGAGTCAGGGGCCTAGGGACTATGCTGTTTTCTGGGAAGGCAAAAAGCCTGATACACAAGTGCAGGTAGCCAGTGTAGAAGCTCACTCTTAAGAGGAGGCACTCCAATCAGAAGTAGCTAGCCTAAGATCCCAGCTAGCACAGCTGTCGCACAGTAGTTCGCCAGCAAAAGAGCAGGTGCAAAGAAAGAAAACACTATGCCAACCGCGGAAACAGCCAAAGCACAACGAGGGGGTGTGTGAGCAGGAACCTCAACTATAGCACGTTTCACTAGCTTTGCTCAACTTCAAAATGCTATATCTCAGCGAATATATAACGCATATAAGTGAAATTTTGTGTGTGAATTTGAAATGGTATAGACCCTATGAATTAAATTTTTCATTAAAATGCGGCCATTGGTTTCAATTTTCGTTTCTTTGCGATATAATATAAAATCCTACTTGCCAACACACATCACACGCACACATATTGAAATGTCTACAGTAAATTATACGACCTCATTTGCACATTTTTGGTTTATCAGGAGTTTGGGATTCACTTTTAGAAAATATGTTGGTGGTAGAAACCTTATTTGTGAGAAGCCTCATATAGTTGCAATGAGAAGTAAATATTTACGCGAGGTCAGAGAAATGAGAAGAGATTGTTATGATTTTGTGTATTTAGATGAAACTTGGATCAATGCGCACCACAGTAATGAACGAGAATGGCAATCATCTGATGGAACAACTGAGAGACTAGTACCAAGCAGCAAAGGACAGCGCCTAATAATTGCACATCCAGGAAGCAGCCATCATGGGCTTCTAAATAATACTGAACTCACATTTGTTTCAAAATCCACAGATAATAGGGATTACCATGCAGAGATGAATGGCAAGATATTTCAAGATTGGATTGTGAATCATGTACTTCCTTCCTTGGATAGACCGTGGTGTTTGATAATGGACAATGCCTCATATCACAACGTTGTGGCACCAGAAGATAAAGTTTCTAATTCACCAGGTATTAAAGATGTAATAAAGATTTGGCTGACCATAAACAACATTCCATTCAACGAAATGTCCATGAACCTGAATTACTTGGAATTGTAAAAAAAGACACAGCATACAAAGATATTTCACATAGACAAGGCAATCCATGAACATGGTCACAGATGTTTAAGATTACCTCCTTACCATTCTCACTTAAACCAATAGAATTAGTATGGGCTAAAATTAAGGAACAGGTAGCAACAGAAAATAGAACGTTCAAATTAAAAGATGTTGAAATACTTATAAAAGCCGCCATCTCCAATATAGCCAGGGATTATTGGAAGAAAAGTGAGAACCATGTGTTACAAGAGGAAGAGGAATATTGGAAGAATGATGGTTTGTCCTTCATTCAGCCGAGATTGATTTTCAATTTCTCAGAGACATCTGATTATGATTCGGATGAAGTTTAATTTCTTTAAAGATGACCTTACCGTTATTTACAAGCACATTAGAGGAGCAACGTTCCATTATGATATTTATGAACCGCAAAGAGATGATACCCATTGAAATAATTAGATCAAGGAAGGTCCAGTATGGTAGCGCATTAAATGTCAATGACAAACAATGACACGAGTATCTCGCATGCAGATCATTTAAGAAATCATCTTCAACACGTATTCAATTGCAAACGTGATGGCCACATTATTGTAATAGTAGACACGCCTATGCCTAATCAATTCACAGAATCTGTGCATGAAGTGGTAAAATTTCTTTTCTCGATACACAATAATTAGTATGCCGACAAAGATCAAAGGATTTCATCCGTTTATGGGAACTGGACAAGATGCACAGATATAAAGTATATATTTGTTGGGTCTAACCCAATATAACATCGTATGCAAAAAATGGCATTAATACGTTAGACGGTTAATCAGATAATTACATTTGTTTGAGGGCAAAGCTAGTGAAACGTGCTATAGACCTTCTTGTAGGTGAGAGTCAGGCTGTTGACAAGGAAAGCTGTGATGTAACAGTAACTACAAACACAGATGCACCAAAAAGGCGACAAGGATTTTGCAAGTGGTATTGTGTCGACAGAGGATGGGGGTTTATTACGCCAGATGATGGAGGTATTGATGTATTTGTACATCAGACCAAGATTTTCAGGAAGGGATTCCGGAATCTGGCAAGAAACGAGCAAGTGGAGTTTGATAGAAAACCATCTGTTCAGGGCATAGAAGCGGTCTTTGTATGCGGCATTGGCGGCTAGGAATTTAAGGGTAGTGGGAGGCGACCCATGGTACAGAGGAAGTCTAGAAAGTTGAGGTGCTACAACTGTGGAGAGTTTTCAGACCACATGGCAGCCAATGCCCTCAAGGCCCGCTTCCGAAACGGTGCTTTAAGTGCAAGTCCACAGAGCATTTGCTATCCGCCTGTCCCTCAAGGAGCTCCCTCCCTAAACGTACGGCCACAACTAGGTTGCCTATAGGGTGCAAGCCAAGAGATGGCCGTGACAACTGTCACCCTAAGGGCGCCAAGAAAATTGGTCGACGTTTAGAGGAGGAAACTCATCCTAAGCAGATAGGAGGGAATGCACATCGACGTTCAGAAGAGGAAACTCATCTAAAGCAGATTGTGAGGAATGTAAGCCAACGTCCACAGAAAACGAGTATAAAACACGTTGGAAGCAAACCCCCGCCAAGGTCGACAACTGCATACACTGAACCGCAGATCTCACTCGCAAGCAGCGACACTGCACGAGGGTACGACTCTTCCAAACCACAGAAACTGCCAGCCCGACAACGTACGACGAGGAACATGACAACCAAGAAGGTCACCAGCAGGGCTGGTACCTCCTACAGAATCTGAGCCCCAAGAATCAGGCGTAGGGCCAACGGCGGAGAGTAGGTTGTGGGGACCACAACATCTTCAGGAAGGAGATATGTGATGGGGTCACAATAACCCAAAGTCTCCCTGAAGTTCATATTTGTGTGTTTAGAAAATGAAGTAAATAGTCCTACACGAGTGTTGCTGTCATTTTCGACGGAGTCATCTGTCAAGTTATTTGCTTATGTTTGTATCATAAGTATAATTGTGTCTTTACCTGCGATGTCAGGTTGATTAGGGGTTGTCTTCCCTTGTTTATTCATTCATTGTGTTTGACCTGTAGGGTCAGAGGTTGACAGTTCGGCGTAGGCCTATGGGAAGGTTTTTTAAGCGGGAGTGAGATATACTTCCGGGAAGCCGGGAGGTCCTGTTTTTCTGAAGGGACCAAGAGTCCATTGTTTTTCGGGGAGAATCTTCGAAGTAACTGCTATGGCAGTTTTCCCCAGTGAATCTCTGTGCGTCGGGATGACGACAGAATTCCTTGTGTAGTTCTGAGGATTCATTTACCAGGTAATACCGACCTTTATGCATTATTACGCTTTTCGGTGGCAGAACATGTAAAGGATTACCTAGGGTGAACAGCAGCTCACTGATCCGCCATTTCAGAACTTATATATATTTGTGCTCGAGGTAGCCATCCAAGACTGTTAGTCTTATATTGTCCAGAAATCCAGTGACGAAGATATATTGTGGGAGCCGCAGATTGGCGGAACTTCTATCTACAATAAGTATTACTGCAGGGTTGATGATAACCTATTTAACAGAAGTACACGGCCGACGTTAGGACGAGGCCTGTGCTTCCGGCTATTATACTACAGCCTGTTATGTGCAATTGCCAGGGAGTGCCAAGTTGCACCTGTGTGTCAAGGTAACTAAGGCATCTGACGCGTTTAGTCAGAGACGCCAAGGGCGACGCTACGAACTGTCATTACTGAAGAACTTTGCTATTGACCATGCACGTCTATTCTGATGTTTACCTTTTTGAATGCCAAATGTATACCTATCGATGTCAGGTCAGCATGACCTTGTTACACTGACTGTTCCTGTTGATATTATGTGTGTTCCCGTCAATAAATGTCTTGAAACATGCCTGCAGTGTCAAAGCATCCTTGATTACTGCATGTGAGAGTATGGGTTGCAGGATCTACATCTATACGAGCCTAAACACATTCGCGTCTTCATTCGCACCCACACTCAATTCATCATACGCTCGCACTACACATCTAACAACATGTATACTGTCTTGGGCCAGTGATCACCTCAACAAGAAAAAAAGACAGTTACATTTCTGGTGGACCAGTTACGTGGGCTCTTATGATACATTTCTTGTCGCCAATGTGGCCTAGAAACTTACATTTCTGATGGACCAGACCTGTGGGTTTAAAAAGAACAGAGCGAGCATTTGACATTATTGTTGACATTTATGGATCCAGAAATTTACATTCCTGGTTGGCTGTTACATGTATGATGTCTCCAGTTTTGTCGAGAAAGTTACAAGAAGGACAAGTACACATTACACTTCTGATCTGTGGGTCTAAGCTACACACGGGACAGCCGTAACACAGCACTAATTCTACACTTGCAAGTTTTGGCTACAACAGGACAGATATAGGTCATCAACGGTTGACACAAATAAACAGTACGAGCATTTATATTATAATGCTACATAAAGCATAACAAGACAAGTACTGAAGTGAACTACTAGGCATTTGCTACGTGGACCATAACTGCATAGAAGGCGGGTTCCTATTGTAAACAGTACTGCGGGTTGTGACACGTTTCATTCAACAACAGACTTTTCTAGGTCAGAGCATTCAAGCTACATTGTTGGAGGTCAAGTGTCTGTAAACAGTACGTGAAATTGTAAACATTCAATGTGCAAGCCCTAATTTGAGAAGGTCATAGTAACTTTGGTTCGTGAATACCACTTTATGTTACAGTGGATTTGACGTTCAGTGCGCGTTTGACATTTCGTTTCTGTGTTCGCAAGGAGCAAGAAATTTATTTTAGTTTCAGCTGTGACTGAACTTGTTCTGCAACACATTGAAATTGATTGCTATATGTTTATGTCACTTCTACTGTTTTTGGTGTATTTTTCTGCGGGTTTTTCGGTTGGTGGGTCTTACGGTAAATATGCCACTTGATCGAGGCTTACTGTAAGCGGTCTGTAGGTGCAAATTTTCTTAATTTGGAAATTTGCTAGTGACAATTGGTCGCTATTGATGTTAGCTGTGATGTAATTGTACTTAACGTTGTTTTTGTAATATTTTGTCTGTTTTTCAGTTTTGATTGTCGATTTGTTTTGTTTGTATTCTGTAGGTCTCTCCTTTCTTGTGTATTTCTCTACACATTTTTGGTTAAAACAGTGTTGCCATTTGTATTGTTTTGTATTTTTGTCTTTGTATTTTTTTTGGTTGTACTACATTACTGTCATGCACAGTCTACATACACATACTTGGTCATGTTTTGATATTATTGATAAGGTAGACTCTTCATATAGAGTTTCTTAATAAAATATTATATAAGATATTTATACAAGTCCTTTGATAAAAGACTTGTTATCTACAAAGATTGAGACAAGGTGAAATACATATTCAAGTTCTTTATAAAAAAGACTTGTGCCCATAGTGAGTGGGATATAAGGGAATTTTTTTTTTTCCACAGGTACTCAGGTGATTTTTTGGGTACATTATAAACAAGAGGAACATACAAAGTCTTTGTCTAAGACTAAGACAGTAAAATAAAGTGAAGTGAGTATACAAGTCTAGCATTTCAGACTTGTCTCCCATTGAAGTGGGATAAGGTAATTTATTTAATTTTTTTTCAGGTTTCTGATCTCATTAGACAGAATGTCTACATTGGATTTCTTCATCCAGCAAGGGTTGACCCTTGGTAAGTCTGGTAAAGAATTGGAAGAATATTCATCTGCTCAATTCGCCATTGCATTAAAGTCAGAAGAAAAGAAACAAAAAGAGGAAATTAAATTGAAAGCAGAAGCTGAACTAAAGAAGCTAGAAGCTGAGAATAGAAGATTAGAACTTGAAGAAAGAAGGTATCAAAGAGAGGCTGAGGAGAGAAAAGCTCAAGCTGCTGCTGAGGAGAGGAAAGCTCAAGCTGCAGCTGATGAAAGAAAATTCCAGATGGAAAAGGAAGACAAAAAAAAATTCAAGCTCAAGCTGCTGCAGAGGAAAAAAAAACTTCAAGCTGCTGCAGAGGAAAAAAAAACTTCAAGCTGCTGCAGAGGAAAAAAAACTTCAAGCTGCTGCTGAGGCTGAAATTAGAAAAATGGAACATGAGGAAAGAAAACAGAAGATGGAACTTGATGAAAAACTCGCAATTTTGGAGTTAGAGAAATTGAAATTGGCGAGTACGGGTGCTCAGCAAACAACTTCGAGTACGACAAAGGAGTTTGTTAGTAGGATTAAATTGCCTCATTTCAATCCTTTAAAGGATGACGTAGCAGATTATCTAGATAGATTCCAATTTTTGTGCGATACGCATAACATAAAAAAGGAAAAATATGTTGAACAACTGATGCCATTTTTTACAGGTGACACAGTGACTACTCTTATGACAATAGACGAACATGAGAGGACTAATTATGATGTTGTCAGGGCAGCATTGCTAAAAAAATACCAATTAAAACAAGAAGACTATCGTCTTCGTTTTAGGACAATGTTGCCAGAAAATGGAGTAGATTTCTCTGATTTTGTTACAAAGATACGTCGTACATTTACACGATGGGTTGAGTTGTCTCAGATTGAGAAAACATATGAAGGTCTAATGGACTTATTATTGCGAGATAAGGTTTTGTCATCTGTTAATGATTCTTTTCTTGCATTCCTTCATGAGCGTAAGCCTAAAAACTTAAAAGAAATGGAGGAATACTGTTGTCAGTATGCCACAGCACATCCCCATGCTACAGTTAGCAATTCTAAAGTGAAAGAAGGGTTGCCAGCTGCTTCGGCAACACCATATGGCCCTAATTTCAGAAAAAAATTTCAGGGTGCTCAACAAAATTGGAATAGGGGAAGTAATCAAAATTACACTCAGAAGCGGAGTAATCCAACACATGATGGTTCTTCGTCTATGCAGTGGAGACAAGATGGTAGTTCTCGTAATTTTAGTGGTAATAATTTGAGACACTTTCGTAAAGGCTATCCAAATAATAACTATTCAAATTTTCGAGGTAATCATTCTCGACGTCAAGATTATGACGATGGTGAATTTAGAAACCGGGATTCAAACCGGAATGATGATTACAATAGGCAATATGATAACAATTACAGGGGAAATGATAGTCGAAATAATTACAGGGGAAATGATAATCGAGGTAGACCTAGGTTTAACAAAAAAAGACCTTACCAACAGGCAAACTCTGCGCAACAAGAGTTTGATGGAGCCTGTAATACAGTAAATGATAGTGGTAACTCTAGGGCTATCACTGGTTGTGCTTTCGATTTTGGGAGAGCAACTGAATGCCCCCAATGCTTAACATTGTTTGACTCATCAACTGTATCTACGCTAAGTTGTGGTCACCCTCTACCTGCTCTACCTGCTACAGTTGCGCATGATGGGAGAGGATCTCTCATCTTACATAAAGGTCTAATAAATGATAGGCTAGTCTCAGTACTTTTCGATTCGGGATGTACTACCGTCGGGGTTAAGGAGTCTCTAATAGATCCTTGCTGTGCCACTGGAAAAACAATCAAATGTGTTACATTTGGTGGTACTATGGAAAGCTATCCTACTGCTATTATTAGGATTGACACTCCTTTCTTCACAGGAGATGTCCATGCATGTCTTCTTCCTAATCCTATTGCGGATCTTATAATCGGTCGTATTCATGGGGTTAAGGAATGCACCCCGCAACAAATTTCTAGTTGGGAAGAAAGAAACATTCAAACGGTCAATGCAGTGGTGACAAGAGCTCAAGCTCTTAATCCCCCAACTTCATCTGATAATAGTAATGAAGTTGATAGCCAAGACGAGCACTTGGTGATTTCCCATGACTCGTTTGTTAAACGTCAAGAAGAGGATCCTTCTTTGAAGAAATACTTCCTTCTGGCAAAGAAAGGGGATCCCAATCAAAATACGAATCACAAATCGTATATTACTATGAAGAATGGTATATTGGTACGAATGGTACAACACTCGGACAAGTCTATGCACTCGCAAATTCTTGTGCCTAAGTGTATGAGAGCCTTAATTCTTCGGCATGCACACGATTCTCAGTGTGCTGGACACATGGGTTTTTCCAGAACTAAAACTAGAGTCCTTGCGTCATTCTTTTGGCCATTCGTGAATAAAGACATCCGAATTTATTGCCGATCTTGCAAAATTTGTCAAGAGGTCAAGTCTAGGGGTCCGAGACATGCTGCTCCTATTCAGGCTGCAGATATTCCGATTCGGCCGTTTCAGAAAATGGCTATAGACATCATTGGTCCGTTCAAAATTAAGTCAGCCAGAGGACACCAATTTATCCTCACTTGCGTGGACATGTGCACGCGTTGGCCAGAGGCTATTCCTCTGAAGAGCATATCAACTGTCGATATCGCTGATGCTCTTTGGCTCGTATTTTCTCGTCTGGGATTCCCCGGAGAAATACTGTCGGATCACGGCACTCAGTTAATTTCGGACGTTATGTCTCAGGTAATGGCTACGCTAGACATTAAAAGGTCTCTCAGTAGTATTTATCATCCAATGTCCAATGGATTGGTAGAACGTCTTAACAGGACACTAAAGAACTTACTTGGCAAGATAACGGAGGATCATCCTGAAGATTGGGACAGGGTTTTACCTGCAGTCCTCTTTGCCTATAGAGAGGTTCCCAACGAGCATACAGGGTTTTCTCCTTTCGAACTTGTCTTTGGCGCGCAACCGCGCGGGCCAATGTCCTTGTTACACGATTTGATAACTTCCGATAATATTGACGATGATACACAATCGTCATATGAATATGTTATAGCTCTTAGAGAAAAGATTATCGAATCGTGCAGGTTAGCAACTTCATCTTCCGAATTTGCGAAAGAAAAAGCTAGGCGATTTGCTAATAAGAAAAGACGCCTACGTCAACTTTGTCCTGGAGACAAAGCATATGTCTTACTGCCCTCAAGAGAGAATAGACTTCTCATTTCTTGGAAGGGTCCATACACTATAGTCTCGAAAATTTCTGATGTCGACTATATTGTCGATGTGGATGGAAGGCATAAAACCTTCCATATAAATATGCTAACAGAGTTTATTGAACGTCCAGACTATTTACAGCCTATTTTCCAGGCGACGGACGACTCTCCAGTTCAACATGGTCACATCTCATCCCTGTCCGTTATACAGGATGAGGAAACTATTTTTTCTGACGTGAACTTACCTCTTCCTGCGATTCCACTTACTTCAACGGAATCGTGGAGAGACGTTACAGTCTCTTCCAACTTGTCTTTTGAGGAACAACGTCAAGTATCCTCTACGTTACAATCATATCAGGATGTCCTTACCGACATTCCTGGACACACAGATGTCATAGAACATGACATCATACTTACTGATCGTAATCCGATCAGAGTAAGACCATACCCAATACCTATTCATTTTCAAGCACAAGTCGAGAAAGAATTGGATGAAATGATTCAACTACAAATAATTGAACCATCCACTTCAGCTTATTCTTCGTCAATAGTTATTGTTCGAAAGAAAGACAATAACATACGTCTTTGCGTTGATTATCGCAAATTAAATCAAGTTACGAAGTTCGATGCTGAACCTATGCCGTTATTAGATGATCTACTTATTAGACTTTCTAAAGCTAAATTCTTTACTAAACTAGACTTGTCGAAAGGTTATTGGCAAGTCCCACTGACGGAACACGCCAAACCTCTCACTGCTTTTTCGACACCTAGGGGTCTGTTTCAATGGAATTTTATGCCTTTCGGGCTTATGAACGCCCCAGCGACTTTCGTACGCATGATGCGACGAATTCTATCAGATCGTGCAGATGTCATTGCATATTTAGACGACATCTGTCTTTTCAGCGATACTTGGGAAGAACACTGTGTGGGTCTGAAGGAATTGCTATCTACTCTACGTGAGCATAGTTTGACTGCTAAACCCTCTAAAGCTTTTGTTGGGTTTAGTGAAATTTCCTTCCTAGGTCATCGAGTTGGTCATGGTCTGTTGAAGACAGAGGACCAAAACATTTCAAAGATATTAAATATCTCGGTTCCGAAGACAAAAAAGCAAGTGCGTAGTCTCTTGGGATTGATACAATTCTATGGAAGATTCATTGAGAATCTGTCCTCCATTATGGCACCACTTTCAACGTTATTAAAAAAAAGGTTCTCCTAATATGGTGCGTTGGTCCCAAGAATGCCAAACTTCATTGGATCAGGTTAAGAATTTGTTCTCATCTCATCCTATCTTAAGACTACCGACGATTGATAAGACTTTTGTCCTTCGTAGTGATGCCTCTTCCACTGGCATTGGAGCGGCACTAATGCAGGAATATTCAGGAACTCTGCATCCTGTAATGTATATTTCTAGGAAGCTGAATGCGGCAGAAAGGAATTACTCGGTTTTGGACCGTGAATTGTTGGCTATGGTTTGGTCCATTCTTAAGCTACAAAGGTTCCTTCTGGGCGCGCATTTCTTTATGGAAACCGACCAAAAAGCTCTTACGGCTATGCAAAGTAAGGATTTGAAGAGCTCGAGATCTACTCGTTATGCTATTGCTCTTCAGCCTTTCCATTTCACGGTGCGAGCTATCCGTGGTTCGGATAATGTGATGGCGGACATATTGTCTAGATGCCCACATGATTCCAGTTAAATCTTGTGTCCTAGTTTTTCCTGATATACTTTCAGACTTAGGTCTGTCCTTAATATCATAATATGTTGTAATACAAATGTATTTGGATGATGTTTAGATAATTTAACAAATTTCATTTTGTCCATCCATCAGTGATATGTTGCTAAAATAGCATTGACATTTGTATATTGCTATGATTATATTATTTAGTAATGTTTGATATATGATTGGTATTGCCAGCAACTTAGGTTTCTTGAATGGTATCCCTTAGTTTGTTTGGCTTAAAGGAAATATTTTCTCCTATGTTGGGAGATGATTTGTACCCTCTTCTATTGTACCTGATATTAGGTTCATTGTTTGCATGAGCACAGAAGTGATACTGGTGCTATCTTGCTCATGAACATATTAAAAAAAAAAAAAATTGCATTTTTTTTTTTTACAGGGGGGTGGTAGTAATGTTGCTGTCATTTTCGACGGAGTCATCTGTCAAGTTATTTGCTTATGTTTGTATCATAAGTATAATTGTGTCTTTACCTGCGATGTCAGGTTGATTAGGGGTTGTCTTCCCTTGTTTATTCATTCATTGTGTTTGACCTGTAGGGTCAGAGGTTGACAGTTCGGCGTAGGCCTATGGGAAGGTTTTTTAAGCGGGAGTGAGATATACTTCCGGGAAGCCGGGAGGTCCTGTTTTTCTGAAGGGACCAAGAGTCCATTGTTTTTCGGGGAGAATCTTCGAAGTAACTGCTATGGCAGTTTTCCCCAGTGAATCTCTGTGCGTCGGGATGACGACAGAATTCCTTGTGTAGTTCTGAGGATTCATTTACCAGGTAATACCGACCTTTATGCATTATTACGCTTTTCGGTGGCAGAACATGTAAAGGATTACCTAGGGTGAACAGCAGCTCACTGATCCGCCATTTCAGAACTTATATATATTTGTGCTCGAGGTAGCCATCCAAGACTGTTAGTCTTATATTGTCCAGAAATCCAGTGACGAAGATATATTGTGGGAGCCGCAGATTGGCGGAACTTCTATCTACAATAAGTATTACTGCAGGGTTGATGATAACCTATTTAACAGAAGTACACGGCCGACGTTAGGACGAGGCCTGTGCTTCCGGCTATTATACTACAGCCTGTTATGTGCAATTGCCAGGGAGTGCCAAGTTGCACCTGTGTGTCAAGGTAACTAAGGCATCTGACGCGTTTAGTCAGAGACGCCAAGGGCGACGCTACGAACTGTCATTACTGAAGAACTTTGCTATTGACCATGCACGTCTATTCTGATGTTTACCTTTTTGAATGCCAAATGTATACCTATCGATGTCAGGTCAGCATGACCTTGTTACACTGACTGTTCCTGTTGATATTATGTGTGTTCCCGTCAATAAATGTCTTGAAACATGCCTGCAGTGTCAAAGCATCCTTGATTACTGCATGTGAGAGTATGGGTTGCAGGATCTACATCTATACGAGCCTAAACACATTCGCGTCTTCATTCGCACCCACACTCAATTCATCATACGCTCGCACTACACATCTAACAACATGTATACTGTCTTGGGCCAGTGATCACCTCAACAAGAAAAAAAGACAGTTACAACGAGCCTGCCGCTTTGCGAGCGCGCGAGCGTAAATCACTACGTCAGCCCTGCGTGATGCGGTTATTTGGCGTATAGAATACGGTAGCGCCACAGGCCGAAGGCAGTTTGGTAAGATTCGCAGTAGAGGCAAGATGTGAAAGACACCCAGAGTAAGCAGAAGTTTGCACAGGATTAGCAATTGAGCACTGGCTGGGTGTTTTGTTTCTTTAGCGTTCGTTTATTTGCTTTTTGTCATTGAGAGGGTTGTATAAATAAATACAGCCCCTGCCTTCTAATCAGAGTTTTATTGTTGTTCGGGTCGGTTGCGAGTGTGCAAGAAAATGATCACATATCACAACAGCATCATCATTTCTCGCCCACCCTATCACACACACACACACACACACACACACACACATATATATATATATATATATATATATATATATATATATATATATATATATATATATATATATATATATATATATATACACACACTCACACAAAAAAGCCTGAACTATTTGATAATGATGTATTTAATGTATCGATAATGGCACACAGCAATAGTAGATGTATGAATGTTACCAGGTGTACAGAATATAGCAGGTGAGTAAACGGTAAAGTGGTACCTTAATAGATACTGTCATAGGGGATTGAAGTGATGGAGACTTCAATATACTAAATCGCTGCATTCTCTTTCCCTAGCTTAAGAACATAATCAGGTGCCCATTTACAGCTTGGTAGACTGTAGCGTGACGTTACCAGGTTTCGATCTCACAACCAGGTCACTGCCGCGAGAAGAAAGCGTTTTACCCGCTTAGCCAATCTGATCCTCGAATATAACATAATTTGAAAAATTAAAATGTATCAAGAAAGAAAGCTGCATAGAAAGTTTCAGCTCTCTTCGAAGAGCGGGAAATAGAGACATGGAGCGTGAAAGATTAGAAACCGACAAATATAGTTTACGATTTCGATCTTAAATAAAAGCTGTTCATGAACAAAAATAACGAATTTCATAATAAAGCCAGTTACTGTTACTTTGTAAAGTACCACATTAATTCATCACTTTGCTGGTCATAATGAAACACAGGCTTTAAACAAATCTCTGCCGAGTGTTCCTGTCCTGTACCATCCAGTCATTGTCTTTTGATGCATGTTTTATCTCTCTAATCATCATCACCATATTTTTTCTCTTGCGCTCCTTATGGAGCATTGCGCCACCACTGAAGCTGATCCCTTTGCAGGAAGTCTGTACCAAGCACTCACATGCTCTTGGAAGGGTGGTGTCTGTAGCAATTTGTCTTTATATGCTGAATTTGCCAGTCTCATGTTCAACCTCATATTAGTACACACAAGTTCTATTTAACACCGCCTACCCCAACATCAAAAGTTATAGTCTGCACGAAAACACCTTTATGCGACATATACACAGATTGCGTTCATTAGGGGCGGTAAAAACGTACCCGTATTTCCTGGCAGCGCGGAAACAACTTTGTGCGACATCTACACATATTGCGTTCATTAGCGGCGGTAAAAATGTATCCATATTTCCAGGCAGCGCGGAAACAATACCTCCTCTGTTTTGATTGGCTGTTGTAGCAGTTTATCCGTTCTTAAGGCTAATTGTTTACAGCAATCACATGAATGAACATTTTAGGTTCGAGTTTCCCCTGATCAAATGATCTTCATGAATCTTCTAAATGTCAAATTTCACCTGGGAAATGTTCTTGTGATCATGTTTTAGGGCGTGAATCACGTGATCTCACGTGTTTCTAGAATTACTGTACACATTTTATTTTGAAAGGGCGCATAAAATGACTCATGGAATAACAACACTTTTGGAATGTTAACTCAATCTTCTCGTTAAAGTGTACACAGCTGCGTAAAAATTTGTCTCTGGTGTCGATGCATGGACAACATTTGAAACCTACAATTAAATTTCAATGTTTTTAACCTTTGTGTAAAATAAATCTTAGAGAAAAACAGAATTGTTAAGAACAGTAAAACGAAAAATATTAAGGCCTGAATAGGAAAAAAACCAATGTAATTTTCTTTTCAGTTATTCATTTCATTCATTTCTTTTTTCGTACCTTACAGAGCATGGAGCAACAACTGTAGCTGACCCGTATTGCAAGAATCTTGCATCAAATCACATGCTCATGCAACCGTCTTTTTTTTTTTTTTAGCAATTATTTAGCACGATGAGGTTTCCAGCCTCGTACCATTGTTTTTCTATCACGTGCAGTCATGTTATTTGTAAACGAAATTTATGTTGCGACTTGCGAGGCCCTGTAATTCTTATCTCAGGCTAAACAAAATACATATATAAATTCATTGTTCAGTTATTTCATTTCCTCTTTTGTATTTTTGGTGTTTGTTACATTCCTTGAGTTGAAATTTCTTTCCTATTTTTGTATTTTTAGTTGCTTCTTTATTGTACTTTTTCCCAGTGTCAACTGTATTGCTAATTTCTGCTGTTCTTTATCTTTCTATAGCACGTTTCACTAGCTTTGCCCAACTTCAAAATGCTATATCTCAGCGAATATATAACGCATATAAGTGAAATTTTGTGGGTGAATTTGAAATGGTATAGACCCTATGAATTAAATTTTTCATTAAAATGCGGCCATTGGTTTCAATTTTCGTTTCTTTGCGATATAATATAAAATCCTACTTGCCAACACACATCACACGCACACATATTGAAATGTCTACAGTAAATTATACGACCTCATTTGCACATTTTTGGTTTATCAAGCAATTGGCATGATTTTTGAGTGAAATTGCGTGAAATCGCACTTCTTGAACATAAAACAGTTTATATCCGGTGCTACGCACACATTGTCAATCAGAGGTGTGTCTACAAAAATTATTGTGTGGTTAAGAAGGAAAAATGAGTCTGCGAGTACATTTTATGACATTACAGCAAATCACAAATAGGATTTTTAAGTATTTCTGCAATGAAGCTACTCGAGGAAAACTATATCATTCTATTTCAAACCCACAAAAGAGGACTATTCACGCCTTGGGGATAAGCAGACGATCATTGCACCGCTGGATAACGCCATCTGAAATGTCTAATTCCAGTGTTTTACACACGAAAATTAGGCCAAGAGTGGTGGATAATTTTGACAGAGAATTGATCCGCAGAGAAATTTGCAATGTGTTTCACAATAATGAGGCAGTGACTTTAAGGAAATTGAAAATTTGGTTAAGAAAGAATAATGACATTGATATTTCCAAATCTACGCTATGGAGGACTATTAGGAGTTTGGGATTCACTTTTAGAAAATATGTTGGTGGTAGAAACCTTATTTGTGAGAAGCCTCATATAGTTGCAATGAGAAGCAAATATTTACGCGAGGTCAGAGAAATGAGAAGAGATTGTTATGATTTTGTGTATTTAGATGAAACTTGGATCAATGCGCACCACAGTAATGAACGAGAATGGCAATCATCTGATGGAACAACTAAGAGACTAGTACCAAGCAGCAAAGGACAGTGCCTAATAATTGCACATCCAGGAAGCAGCCATCATGGGCTTCTAAATAATACTGAACTCATATTTGTTTCAAAATCCACAGATAATAGGGATTACCATGCAGAGATGAATGGCAAGATATTTCAAGATTGGATTGTGAATCATGTACTTCCTTCCTTGGATAGACCGTGGTGTTTGATAATGGACAATGCCTCATATCACAACGTTGTGGCACCAGAAGATAAAGTTTCTAATTCACCAAGTATTAAAGATGTAATAAAGATTTGGCTGACCATAAACAACATTCCATTCAACGAAATGTCCATGAACCTGAATTACTTGGAATTGTAAAAAAGGACACAGCATACAAAGATATTTCACATAGACAAGGCAATCCATGAACATGGTCACAGATGTTTAAGATTACCTCCTTACCATTCTCACTTAAACCCAATAGAATTGGTATGGGCTAAAATTAAGGAACAGGTAGCAACAGAAAATAGAACGTTCAAATTAAAAGATGTTGAAATACTTATAAAAGCCGCCATCTCCAATATAGCCAGGGATTATTGGAAGAAAAGTGAGAACCATGTGTTACAAGAGGAAGAGGAATATTGCAAGAATGATGGTTTGTCCTTCATTCAGCCGAGATTGATTTTCAATTTCTCAGAGACATCTGATTATGATTCGGATGAAGTTTAATTTCTTTAAAGATGACCTTACCGTTATTTACAAGCACATTAGAGGAGCAACGTTCCATTATGATATTTATGAACCGCAAAGAGATGATACCCATTGAAATAATTAGATCAAGGAAGGTCCAGTTTGGTAGCGCATTAAATGTCAATGACAAACAATGTCACGAGTATCTCGCATGCAGATCATTTAAGAAATCATCTTCAACACGTATTCAATTGCAAACGTGATGGCCACATTATTGTAATAGTAGACACGCCTATGCCTAATCAATTCACAGAATCTGTGCATGAAGTTGTAAAATTTCTTTTCTCGATACACAATAATTAGTATGCCGACAAAGATCAAAGGATTTCATCCGTTTATGGGAACTGGACAAGATGCACAGATATAAAGTATATATTTGTTGGGTCTAACCCAATATAACATCGTATGCAAAAGATGGCATTAATACGTTAGACGGTTAATCAGATAATTACATTTGTTTGAGGGCAAAGCTAGTGAAACGTGCTATAGGTCGCTCATCGTATATATTTTAGCGTCATTTGCCTTTTTCTATTAACCTGTCTATATTTCTTGTCTTTTTCTTCGGTTTGTGACTGTGGCTGGCGAAGGGTAGACCTCGAAACGTTTCGTGCTTTTGTAGTATCATTCAATTGTAAAATTGACTTCATACCTTTTTTCATTCTGTTTTTTTTAATATTAGATATTTTGTTTGGAAACATGCTCAGAGCTGGGCTAAGGAACGGAGGGATAAAGTCGACACTTTTCTGAAGGAAGTTTTTGTGTAAACATTTTCTGACTTTGATAATTTTAGAATTTTAAAACCTGTCTTCCAAAATAAATCCCCTACTTCTGTTCATGCCACCGTTTTCCAAAATAGAGCAAATTTTAAAAGCGTCTGGCCTAACCAGATCAGGGGATTTTTCTTTGTTCCGGGGCTATGTCACATCTGAACCTTGTCTAAGCTCTTTAGAACATTCTATCCACTCTATCCATTTATGTAAATTAAAAAGAAGAAAAAAAATGTGTCTAGCTCCCTTCCAAATCTGTATTTCCATGTATTTGCGTAGTTTTTATTATATTATTTTTTGTGTGTGATATTTTCATTCATGTTGAGATTGCATTTCTCAAACGTGTCTTGCAGAATCCGTCAACTTTTATTAAGATAAAACATCCTTATGACGGAAATTGCCAACGTACTCAGACTAGGGGCTGATCATGAAAAGGGATTTTATGTTATCCAGTTCGCGAACGGCGCGCTGCTAACTTGGCGATCGTAATGCGAACAGCCTGCAAATAAATGTCCTCTTTTCAGTTCACATTCTCTGAGTTACGGTTTAAACCCAACTCTATTCCATAAAGTCAATTTCTGTTCATAACAAAAACGTGCTGGGCAGATGTGAATGTCGCGGGAGCACGTTGACTATTATCTAGACATGGGGCCGCCAACGAGTGGATTGCGATCTATCTGTACTCCCAGGCTATGATTTAGTAGATCTTTAGATCAGTGGTTCCCAACCTGTGGTCCGCGGACCACATATGGTCCGCGGGGCTTTATCAGGTGGTCCGCGGCTGCGTTATTGATTTGGTATTAAGTGCTTTGATTTTGCTTTGATCCTTTCTACATTTTTAGTCCTATAAAAACAAAGCACAGAAACCGCTTGCAAGTAGAACCAGTTTTGAGACTGTCTTTAACTTCTATGAAGCCTAATATTGAAAATCTAGTGAGCGAAATGCAAGCACAAGGCTCCCATTGAATATTTTATAATTTTAACCATTGAATTATATGAATATATATATAGTATTAAACCAATATATATTTAACCAGTATGTATGTAACCAGTAAATTGTATGTATAATTTATTACTATTACCTTACAATTTCCTTGTCATCTGGCAAATAATTAACAACTTGTGTTACTGAATATAAGTATATACATTTATTGAATAAAAACAGTTAAATATTTATGGCATTGCGATATTACATATAAGCTGGTGGGCCGCAACTTTTATGTAGTTGGAAAAGTGGTCCTTAAATGTAAAAAGGTTGGGACCAACTGCTTTAGATGGATGACGAGGAAAACAGAATTAGTTTTTAAGTTAAGGAAATTTCGAACAAGTTGTCTTCCGCCAGTATTTAAATTAAAGCACGGAATCTCAAGGATTTAAGGTACTTTTATTCTGCGTTTCCAGTGGAAACAACGACCTAGTTACCAAAATTTACTTCATTCATAAAATACACGAGAGATGTAAACGATCCTATATTTGACGAGAAGTTAACATTCGATAAGATATAATTTATTTTACATTTTTCAAAGCTCTTTCGGCGGAATTTCATAAAGTAGATCGTGTGGATCATAACACGAGTTTTTCATATCTTGGGCATATAATTACAGAAGATGGCAGATGTAAAACAGAAATCAAGAAGAGAATAGGAATGGCCAAAGCTACATTCAACAAGATGAGGCTAATACTGACATTTAAACAGTGAACTCACAAATTAAAACTGAGAATCATTCATTGTAATATATTTTCTTCATCACTGTATGGTGTAGATACATTTTTTTTTTTAAAACCAGCGGCACTTGGGCTTTCAGCCCTTCGGCCCAATGACATGTCATTGCGAGGCTGGGGAGAATGTGGACTTTCCTTCCAACCCGGTCAGGAGCTTCGCTCCTTCCCAAACACAGAGGGTTTATCTCAGGAGCCGTTCAGGTTATTCAGTCAAAATCCCGGTCGGTGACACTTCTTCAAATGCCTACGCCCGGGCTTGAACCTTGAACACCTGATCGCCAGCGCAATGTGGTAACCATTACACCAGTGTGGTTCCCGGTGTAGATACATGGACAATAAATAAGCCGTTGAAAGAAAGAGTTGAGGCTCTCGAGGTGTGTATGTACAGTATAGAAGAATGGGGACCGTCTCATAGAAAGAGAAAAAAAAAGCAAATAAAAAAGATCCTAGAAAACCTAGGAATAAAAAGAGAATTAATGAAGGAGATCAAATTTACGCAAATTAAAATATTTTGGCCATATAAAAAGACAACACCTTACTGAATACAATAACAGAAGGCAGAGTTCAAGGCAAACGTGCAAGCGGAAAACAGCGTTATAGGTGGGAAGATAACGTCAAGAGATAGACAGGAAATAGTCTATCTGTGTGCACCATCAAGACCAGAGACAAAACACATCCATTGCAGCCGACGTTTGTTGCAGAGATGGCAGCTGATGATGATGAAATCGTCCGGCCGAGATAAAAGTTACAAAAAGGATGTACTTATTCAAAATTCTAAAAGCTCTGAAAGCTGAAAACAGACGTGATTTATCAAGGTAGAACTTCAGAGTTTTATGCCAGATCTTCCTATCTTGTGCCATCAACTCAATGTCTGTCTATTTCTTCCTCATTCCCTTCACGTATGTCTCCAGTTCACTTCTCCGTGTGTTCTTTGGTCTTCATCTATCTCTCTAAACTGCGGATTTCAGAACAAGGACTGCCAGTAATCTATCAAAAGGTTTCGTCTTTGTATGTCTAACCCATCTCCAGTATCTTCTCATCTCTTGTTCCACTGGCTCTTGCCAAAACTGGAACACGTATAGGACCGACAATAAAGAAACTTTGTTCACGTGCGATAAAATGTGTTTTTGTGTTTGTTAAAAAAAAAAAAAAAATGAACTTGACACGCCTAATGAACAAATAGCGTTCGTTGATAGTGAAAGAAATTACATCTGCTTCCGAGCGAACCCCGTATGTTTTCCTTTTTCACTTTGGGGCAACTCTAACAGTGTCAGCTGATTCAATGACAATTATTCATTGATAACTCTTTCACTGACAACTCTTTCATTGACAACTCTTTCATTGACAACTCTTTTGGTGTCAACATTTATGGACAACTCTTTCATTGACAACTCTTTTGGTGTCAAATTTTATGGAGAACTCTGTCACTGTCAACTCTTTCATTGACAAATCTTTCATTGACAACATTTTCACTGATAAGTCATTAACAAGTCTTTCATTGATACTCTTTCAGTGACAACTCTTTCGGTGGCAACTTTTATACACAGCTATCTTTATGACAACTCATTCGTTCTTGTCTTGTCTTGATCCACTATAACAGAGCGGTAGCTCTTGATGATAACTCTTTCGGTAGAAACGGTTTCAGTAGCAACTATCTGTATGACAACTTTTTCAGTGACAACTCTTTCAGTGACGACTTATTCAATGACAACTCTTTCAGTGATAAATCTTTAAGTGACAAATCTTTCAGTGAAAACTCTTTCAGTGACAACTCATTCAGTGACAACTCTTTCAGTAGCAACTTATTCAATTACAACTCTTTTAGTGACCAATCTTTAAGTGACCAATCTTTAAGTGACAAATCTTTCAATGACAACTCTTTCAGTGACAACTCTTTCAGTGACAACTCTTTCAATGACAACTCTGGGAGCCGCGCTAGCGTAGTGGTTACAACACCGCTCTGGCGACCGGGTGATACAGGATCAAACCCGGGCGACGGCATTTGAGGATTTTTCGTCGACCGGGATTTGGACTGGTTTAACTCGAGACCTGGCGAGGACATTTGAAGGAGTGTCGTCGACCAGGGACTGGCGGCTCCTGAGCCGACCCAGCTGCAATGGGTACCTCCGAAATCGGCGAGTGTTTGCCTGAATGGCGAGGGACACCTGTCTCTGTACAAGAAATAAAGGGATACTCACGTAAAATCAATGTCAGGTTAGACATAAATAATAACCTGAGATTTCGCCTCGAGTATTAGCGGGCGTACGCAAAAAAAAAAAAAAAAAAAATGACAACTCTTTTAGTGACAACTCTTTTGGTGACAACTTTTTTAGTGACACATCTTTCAGTGACAACTCTTTTAGTGAGAACTCTTTTAGTGAGAACTCTTTTAGTGACACCTATTTCAGTTACACCTCTTTCAGTGACAACTCTTTCAGTGACAACTCTTTCATTGACAACTCTTTCAACGACAACTCTTTGGTGACAACTATTTTAGTGACTACTCTTTTAGTGACAACTCTTTTAGTGACACATCTTTCAGTGACAACTCTTTCAGTGACAACTCCTTCAGTGACAACTCTTTCAGGAACAACTATTTTGGTGACAACTCTTTTAGTGACACATCTTTCTGTGACAACTTTTTCAGTGACAACTCTTTCAGTGGCAACTACTTCAGTGACACATCTTTCATTGACAACTGTTTAGGTGACAACTCTTTCAGTGACAACTCTGTCAGTGACAAATCTTTCATTGACCATTCCTTCCGTGACAACTCTTTCATTTACAACTCTGTCATTGACACCTCTTTCAGTGACAACTCTTTCTGTGAAAATTCTGTTAGTGACAACTCTTTCAGTGACAGCTCTGTTCATGACACATTTTTCAGTGACAACTTTTTCAGTGACACCTCTTTCAGTGACAACTTTTTCAGTGACAACTCGTTTAGTGATAAATCTTTCAGTGAAAACCCGTCAGTGGCAATTGATTCAGTTACAACTCTTTCACTGGCAATTCTGTCAGTGGCAATAGTTTCACAGATAACTACCTCTGTGACAACTCTTTTAGTGGCAAGAGTTTCACAGTTACCTCTGTGACAACTCTTTCAGTGAGAGCTCTTTCAGTGGTAACTACTTCCATGACACATCTTTCATTGACAATTGTTTAGGTGACAACTCTTTCAGTGACAACTTTTTCATTGACAACTCCTTCATAGACATCTCTTCCAGTGACAACTCTTTCATTGACAACTACTTCATTGTCAACTCCTTCACTGACATCTCAGTCGGTGACAACTCTTTAATTGATAACTCCTTGATTGTCAACTCTTTCAGTGACAAGCCTATCAGTGACAACTGTTTCAGTAATAACTCTATCCTATCCATCTCCAACGTCTTCTTCTCATCTCTTGTTACTCTGGTAATTTTTTTAAAAAATCGTCAATAAATCCTCTTACAATTATGCATCTATATACTTCTTCAAAGCGTCTGATTGGCTAAGTGGTTAGACCACTTGCCTCTCCCTGCAAAGTTACCGAGATCCGGGATAGAAACCAGGTAGCATTGACTAACTGGTGTGTTAATGTCACAGAATGTTTGGTCTATGTTCATCTTATAGAAAGTTTTGTTTATGTTCATTTTATGGAAACATTTGTCTATGTTCATGTCAGAAAAAGTTTAGTTTGAGCATCTGTTCGTGTCAGAGAGAGTGTTGTCTATGTTCATGTCGAAGAAAGTGTCATCTGTGTTCATGTCAGAGAAAGTTTTATGTATTTTCATGTTAGAGAAAATATTGTCTATTTTCATGTTAGATAATGTTTTGTCTATGTTCATGTCAGAGAAAGTGTTGTCTATGCTCATGTTAGAAAAAAATGTTGTTTACATTCATGTCAGAGAATGTTTTGTCTATGTTTATGTCAAAGAAAGTGTTGTCCGCATTCATGTCAGAGAAAGTTTTGTCTATGTTCATGTCAGAGAAAATGTTGTCTGCTTTCATGTCAGAGAATGTTTTGTCAATGTTCATGTCAGAAATAGTTTTGTCTATGTTTATATCAGAGAAAGATGTGTCTATGTTCATGTCAGAGAATGTTCTGTCTATGTTCAAGTTAGATAAAGTGTTGTTTATGATCATGTCAGAGAATGTTCTATCTAGGTTCATGTTAGAGAAACTGTTGTCTATGTTCATGTCAAAGAAAATGTTGTCTATGTTCATGTCAGAGAAAGTGTTGTCTATGTTCATGTTAGAGAAAGTGTTGTCTTTGTTCATGTCAGAGAAATTGTTGTCTATGTTCATGTCATAGAAAATGTTGTCTGTGTTCATGTCTGAGAATGTTTTGTCTATGTTCATGTCAGAGAATGTTTTGTCTATGTTTCTGTCAGAGAAAGTGTTGTCTGCGTTCATATCAGATAATGTTCTGTTTATGTTCTTGTCAGAGAAAGTGTTGTCTGCGTTCATGTCAGAGAATGTTTTGTCTATGTTTCTGTCAGAGAAAGTGTTGTCTATGTTCATGTCAGAGAATGTTTTGCGTATGGTCATGTCAGAGAATGTTTTGTCTAGGTTCAAGTCAGAGAAAGTGTTATGTACTCTTCTGTCAATGAACGTGTTCTTTACTGTCTGTTCAAGAGACAAGAGTACGATGAAGTTATGTATAGGACTGTCAACCTCATCATGCCAACCTCATTGTGACAGCAACCATATCTGCTAAAGCAAATATAGGGTTTTGATGTAGATTTCTTGTTTGTTGGTCAAATATAGGTGTGAATATACGCCTCTTCAGAAGGCTGTTTTTTTCTTAAAAGGGGAAGGGGAATTAAGTGATTTCAGCTATCTCTGTTGCCAACTCACCAGAATCAGAGTTCGAAACCTGGTAGTGTCACATTCCGGTCTATCCAGCCGAAATTAGGTACATGGCTCTGCTCTTGACTTAGGGAAAGCAAAGGCAGCGAGAAACGGAACTGGTCACCTCACTTCATAGATGCTGAACCTAGTATGATGTGAAGTCTCTAACATCTCACTCCGCTCCGGCAGTATATTCTACGGGACTACCTTAACTATTCAATAAATACCCTTTAGCTCCCCAAGCAGCATAGGCCTTCAACAAACACATGCCAAGTCTTCCTGTCCTGTGCCATCTGCTCAAGTTCTTTCCATGTTTTCCTCATGATTTTCACCTCTGTTTCCAGTTCTCTTCTCCATAGGTTTTTTGGTCTACCTCTGCCTTTCTTTCCCTGTGGATTCCCGAACAAGGACTGCCTTGTAATGCTATCAACAGGTTTCCTCAATGTGTGTCCTATCCATTGCCAGCGTCTTCTTCTCAACTCTTGTTCCACTGGCACTTGTCTGGTTCTTGTCATAAATTCCACATTTGTGACTTTGTCATACCATTTCAGTCCTTCTATTCTACGCAAACACTCGTTTATAAAAGTCTGTAGCTTTTTGGTTGTTGTTTTTGTTGTTCTCCATGTCTCAGAGCCATACAATAGGACTGACTTGACATTTGAGTTGAAGATTATTATTTTCGTGTTGGACTTGATTTCTCTTGTTCTCCATATGTTTCCCAATGCAATGAAAGCTCCTCTTGCTTTTTGTATTCTTATTTTGATATCACTGTCTGTCCCTCCAACTTTGTCTATATTACTTCCAAGATATGTGTACGATTCTACATCTTTTAGTGGTGTTTCTTCAAGTTCAACCTTGTTATAATTTCTTGCATTTATTCTCATAATCTTTGTCTTTTCCCTGTGTATTTTCAGGCCCACTTGTTGTGACCTCTCATCGAGAATTTTCATTTTCTCTTGCATCTGATTATGGTTATGGGACAGAAGAGCCAAGTAATCTGCAAAATCCAGATCATCAAGCTGTTTAGTCAGATTCCACTGGATTCCTTTTCTGTTTTGTGATGTCGATGTTTTCATAACCCAATCTATTGCTTGTAAGAAATGAAATGGAGACAAGAGGCATCCCTGTCTCACTCCCGTTCTAATCCTAAACCGCTCTGTAAGTTTTCCTTCATGAAGAACTCTGCATGTCATGTCTTCATAGGTCTTCTTTATTAAGTTAATGATCTTCATGGGAACTCCATAATGCCTCATCAATTTCCAAAGCGATTCTCTGTCTACACTGTCAAATGCCTTTTCATAGTCAACGAATCCGATGTATAGCGGTGAATTCCATTTCAGACTTTGTTCAACTATTATTCTCAATGTGGCTATCTGGTCTGTACAGGATCTATTTTGTCGAAAACCTGCTTGTTCATCTCTCAGTTGCTTGTCAAAGGACTCTTTTAATCTCTCAAGGATGATTCTGTTTAATACTTTTCCTGGTTAAAAAAAAAAGTAAAGGATCCCGTTACACGCCAATTGAGGCATATTGGGAATATGGTGTTAGGCTCATATTTTCTTGACCATCGGCACACTAGGGGTGACGTGGTCAACATCACGCCGGCCGCCTTAACCTTCCCAGAGTTGCTCTGGTACCCAGTTGGGGCTGGGTCGACCCAGGAGTCGTTTGCGGCCTAAAACAATCCCACCTCTTCTGGGGATCGAACAATAGACCACTGAGCTAGGAAGCCAGTGCACTAACCACTACGCTACCGCGGCTCCGCGATAGTAATATTATTCCTCTATAATTTGTGCACTCTTGTAAATTTCCCTTCTTAGACAACTTGACCAGATAACCTTCCTTCCATTCTGCTGGTATGTCCTCTCTCTCTCCTAGACTTTGCCAAGTAGTTTGTATAATATCTCTGTAGAGGTATCAATACCTGTTTTGATGGCCTCTGCTGGAACGCAATCTGGACCAGCTGCTTTTCCATCTTTCAGAAGCTTTATGGCTTTCTTTATTTCTTCTCTACTTGGTCGATCACAGTTGATTTGTAGCTCCTCTTCTGCTGGCTGGATGTCTGGGGGATTAGTTGGATATGGTCTATTGAGAAGTTCCTCAAAATGTTCTGTCCATCTCTTTATTTGTTCTTGTATATTACTAAGCAATTTTCCATTCTTATCTTTTATAAGGCCATTTGCTTGCTTGTATTTCTTTGTTAGCTTCTTTGTGTTGTTGTACAGGTCCCTCATATTTCCTTTGGCTGCAGCTTCCTCTGCTTCCCTTGCCAAATCATCAATATATTTCATCTTGTCTCTTCTTACTTCTTTGTTTGCTTCTATGTACCCTTCATGAGCCTTGGCTTTGGAGCTTCTGGTTTTGCTTGTTTAAATCTGCTTTCTTGTTTTTCCTGTCTTCTAACTTACTAATGGTTTCTGTTGTTATCCATGCTTTGTGCTGATGTTCTCTTTTTCTCAGTACTTCTTCACATGTCTCGTTCCATATATTTTTTACTTGTTGCCAGTGGTCTTCCGTATCTGTTTCATCTTCCAGCTGTTGGAGTACTTGGTATTTGTTGGATACTGTGACTGAAAATTTTTCTCTTATTTCCTGATTTCTTAGATATCCCACGTTATACTGTTGTCTATTGCTATATGCTGTTGTAAATTTTGTTTTAGCCAACAGAAGATGGTGGTCTGATACAACATCTGCTTCTCTACATACTTTCACATCATGCAATGATGACCTAAACTTCTTATTTATGCATATGTGATCAATCTGATTCTCAGTTCTGTGGTCTGGTGATATCCATGTTGCTTTATGTATTCTTTTATGTGGAAATATGCTTCCTCCTATAGCTAGTTGATTTGAAGCACAGAAGATTGCTAATAGTTCCTCATTCTCGTTCATCATACCTATTCCATGCTTTCCCATGATTTCTTCAAAGCCAGTGTTGTCTGTTCCTATTTTCGCATTTAGGTCCCCCATCAAAATTGTGATGTCCTTTCTTTTCTTATTGTCCAATATATTTTGTAGTCTGGTGTAAAAGTCTTCTTTCACAGATTCTTCTTTATCGTTTGTTGATGCATAACACTGGATGATGTTTATATTTACTTTCTTTTTTGGCTGATTTAAACCTTGCTGTTATAATTCGGGGTTCCATTGCGTCCCATTCTATAAGTGCCTTATGTGCTTCCTTGGACAGCATTAGAGCCACCCCTTCACTGTGGTGGGCTCTTTCCTCCTCATGTCCTGAGGACAACACCATTTCTCCTGTGATCAATCTCCTCTTCTCTATGCCCTTCCCCCGTGTCTCGCAGAGACCCAGGATATCAATCCTGTAATTTTTCATTTCTGCTGCTACCTGTGCATTTTTCCCTTGTTCACACAGAGTGCGAACATTCCAGGTGCCAATCCTGAAGATTTTCCTAGACGAAAAAAGGTTAGCCGGCAACCTAGACTTCTTTCGGCTTTCTCTAGGTTGCTTCATGCGCCTCCTTTCCAGAGGACCTTCTTCTGTCTTGGGCGGCTGAGTTGATTTATATTCTTTATTTGACTTGTCCATGTTTGTTGAAGTTTGTGTGGTAAAAAGTTTTTTTACGGGATGGGATAACCAGCCCCATGCCCAACCCTCCTTAGTCGCTTTTTACGACATGCCTGGTAGGGTACAGTGTTACTATTCTTTGCTCCCCTTTCGGGCCCCGGTAACACACGGGCGCTTAACCATTACCTTTTACTAAAATAACAGCTAGTTTTCGTTACATGCTCTTGTTTCCACATGGCTAAGGAGAAAAGTAGGCTATTAAAAACAAAAAAAAGGCTATTAAAAACAGTTGGCTAATCCCTGTAAATAATGGATTACAAGCCACATCGACACATTGCGTGTGGCTGAAAATAATTCTTATTACTGATTTCAATACCAGCTTGATCTAAGCCCACACATGCTTCACAGCAGCAGGGCAAATATCACGACTCACTCTGGATCTTGTCAGTTCTAAATTTGTTAAGTCAATGCATTAGCATAGCACCGTTGCATGTTCATGTTTTCGATGAAGCACGTGACAAATTTGGCTTTTGAGGTCAGATGTCACGGGTCAATGTGCCAGCCTTTCACCTACAGGAAATTGGAAGCTGCTGCGTGTATCCGGTGGTTACTCGCGGGTTCGCACGCTATTTCTAGAACAAGAAGAAAAAGGAAACATAGAGAGCAGACAATTTTCGTGGTATTGTTGTTAACCATTATGTGATTTTGTTGTTAGGTAAAAGTATAGGTAAAGGATCTCGTTTCACGCCCATTGAGGCATATTGGGAATATGGTGTTAGGCCCATATTTTCTTGACCATCGGCACACTAGGGGTGATGTGGTCAGCATCACGCCGGCCGCCTTAACCTTCCCAGAAGTTGCTCTGATACCCAATTGGGGCTGGGTCGACCAAGGAGCCGTTTGAGACCTAAAAAAAATCCCACTTCATCTGGGGATCGAACCATAGACCACTGAGCTAGGACGCCAGTGCACTAACCACTATGCTACCGCGGCTCCCTGTTAACAATTATGTAATTTTATTGTTAACAATTATGTAATGTTGTTATTAAGAATTATGTGATTTTATTGTTAACAATGTTGTGGTTTTGTTATTAACCTTTTAATCTTGAAGGATCCTAGCCGTGATATGGGGTACCGTCTAATTATACTTAATATGGACAATCGTCATCGTAATAATCATACATTTTCATCATCGTCCATCCATTCATCCATCTATCCATCTCTTAGACCTTTTATCAATCTTATTCGACTACCTATCAATTCATTCGTCCATTTATTTATCCATTAATCTATCCATACATATATATGTTTATTCATCTATATATCTATCCGCCTCTTCCTCCATCTATTCATTTGTTCATTCATTTATCTATCTATCCATTTATCCATTTATCTATCTATCCATCTATCCATTTATCTATCTATCCGTTTATCTATCTATCCATTTATCCGTTTATCCATTTATCTATCTATCCATTTATCTATCTATCCATTTATTCATTTATCTACCTATCCATTTATCCATTTATCTATCCGTTTATCCATTTATCCAGCCATTTATCCATTTATCTATATATCCATCTATCCATTTATCCATCTATCCATTTATTAGTCTACCCGTTTATATGTCTATCCATTTATCTATTTTTCTATTCATTTATCCATTTATCTATCTATCCATTTATCTATCTATCCATTTATCCATCTATCCAATTAACAATCTATCCGTTTATCTATATATCCATTTATCTATCTATCCATGTATCTATCTATCTATCCATTTATCCGTTTGTCCATCTATCCATTTATCTATCTATCCATTTATCTATCTATCCATTTGCCCACCTATCCATTTATCTATTTATCCATTTATCTATCTATCCATTTATCCATTTATCTATCTATCCATTTATCCATCTATCAATTTACCTATCTATCCATTTATCTATTTTAACTCCATATTGAGTAAGGCACTGCAGTTGTTGCTTGATGGTTCTACCTTTTTTAGGACGACTTCCTTTGCCGAGCCCACTAAGTTCCGGTTCTTTGGCTTTGTTCTTATCCAGGGATTACTGTGCTACAAATTACTTGATCTTGTAGAATAGTCTAATTACTTCTATATGCATGTTTAAAGTCTCGTATTTTTTTTTTCAAAGGTCCCGGGAGGACTGTGTTTTGGATTTTCATCAGTATACGTACTATACTACAGAAAAGGGTATCCCAAGTTAAGAATATTAAAGACTAGATACGCTTTCATTGCATTGGGAAATATAGGGAGATCAAAAGAAATCATTCCAACATAAAAATCAGAATCTTTAATTCAAATGTCACGTAAGTCCTATTGTATGGATCTGAAACAATGAGAACAGAATAAAAAAACAACAACCAAACAAGTTACTGTGAACGGTGGTTTGGTTTTAGAAAAGTAAGTGAGTGTAGATAAATGGTTTGGAAAAAATGAATGGAGTTGTTAAAAGACTGTTCGTCTTTGTTGAAGGGAAGTGAGATGTATAGAGGAGTGCTTTGGGCAAAGGGAGGAAACTCCGTGGTTTCCACTTGGAAGATGTAGTAGTTATGTTTAGAAAGCGCATGTGAGCCCAAAATTGTTAGCATGTAAAGTGTGCTAGAGAGAGACAGTAGTTTGGAAGTTCATTGGCGAGCGAGGTTCTTGATATTCATGTTTTTGGAAAACAAGCCATTTTTGATGTGGTTGGCTACTGTGGTTACAGACACGCTGTGGCGAACTTCTAAATACAATATCTAAATTAGAATATAACAGTATAGTGCATAAAGTCAAAGATAGGATAGTGCTACAAATTTTCGGCGAGAATCTTAGTCGTCGCCTACGCCTTCAGCTTATTATTTGATAACACATTAGCCGAACAAAAAGGGTACCCAAATTTTCAAATTCGTCCTTGAGACAAACGTAACACTTTCCTGGGTCAACTAAGTATTTGCCTAAATACATTGTAGAGGGGAGAGGGGACGGATAGATAAACCAACGCAAATCACGTCTCACAGTTGTTTCTAAAAATAAAACTAACTTGCTAGTATTGCCCTTAGGCGGTTTCAAATACGATGTAACGTTAGAAAAAGTGGACACTACGGTCATGAAAACACGCTTAGCTCTTATTGCGAATGACATAAACTCTCGTAATTAGCTTGAAAGTACATGAGAAAAGAATTGAACAGGAGGTAGTTTAAAAATCAACAACTAACATGGGAAAAAAAATATAGAATATTGAACCAAGCCACGTAGCCCCATAAAAATCATATATTCGTGTACCTGAGGCCTTGCTGACTAAGAATATGTTATCAATTACATAAATAGTCCACTAATTAACTAAATATTGGTAATAATACGTAGAGAATCGGAGATACTGTAGGGTCAAGTCATATCTGCTTAGACTGGATAGCGTATTTTTTTTTGGGGGGGGGGGGAAATTAGGTGAGAGAAAGGCTAAGCTAGTACAATGAAAGGAATTGGATGGAATTTGAAAGAAGCCGTAATATTATTGGCTGACCTAAATATACAAATCTAGTTGGTAATAGTAACGCATAGGGTTTGAGATATTTAAAAAAAAAAAAAAGAATTCATTCAAAAAAAAAGAGATGCTTGGTCTCATTGGCCAAAGCTTTTTAACATGATAGGAATAGTAGGATGCTCGCTGCCATTTTTTCAAAATATTCAGAGGAGCAAGAAGCGATGAGCAGACTTGTGCTTTTTTTAATAATACTACCATCAGAAAGCAGTCTGAACAGAGGCAGTGATGAAAGTGTGCTATATTCTATTGCCTAAGTCATCGTTACTTGTTTATATTTCCTTGATATGTGGTAAGATTGATTTTATTGACTTTTTAATTAAAAAAGGGTTGTGTGTAAGAAAAGGCCATAAAAAAGAGTGTAATTAAATGGTTCCATAACAGACTTAGGCATGGCCTAGATGTTGATCCATCATATAAGGGACTATCTAGAAGTTTAAAACTACAGGACTATATATATATGATGGTCATACAGGAACATTACACCTATCTTATCGCATGGAAAAGATTATTGCAGGAATGCCATAGGCGTAGCATCCATTAGGGAAGAGAAAAGAAAACTGGTAAAATTTGTTCCATCAAACTAAAGTGGAGAAGCAGGGTTGTCAGAGTGAGCTGACCATGTTCTTTTGTGTTGACCATATGTTTACATGTAAATTGGGAGGAATTAGTTTGGTATTAAGACAGAACCATAACTTGCATTGACAGGGGTTCCTGTTGGCACTTGTCTGGTGCTAGTACTCGATCAGTGAAGAAGTCTGCAAGATTTCAAAGATTCTCTGGCACCTACTTGTATTAAAGAAGTCATGACCAGAGGAGACTGAAGTGTTTGGCCAAACCGACTACAACTGCGGCTTATTCCAGGAACCAGATGTGCTATATCTGGCCAGGGACAAATTATCACTATTAACGAATAATCTCCTGTGCTTACAAAAACATTCCTCCTAAAGAAAATAAAGAACAATCATAGTGAAACAAAAGACATTGGAATGATGACAATCCCCAACCTGCTTCCCATTCCCAGTATTTAAATAGAGTAAACAACATCAAAGTGAACATTTGTAACAATGTACTATGGACATATTGTCTGTTGCATGTAAATACCTTTATATATATATTTGTAAATATATCTATCCATCTCAATTGATTCTCATTGAACTGTAGTCCTGACCAAAACAACTTTAGGCTCAGGACCAATAAAGTTAACAAAAAATATTTTAAATATAAAATTTAATAGCTGGAGTTAGTTGAGTTTATCATAGTACTTAGTATATGTTTGTATATGTTTTTGTATTGAGATTCTTTTACAACACTCTTACAATACCCTAGACACTTTATGTAGCTTTCAGTCACGCTAGTCAAAAAGAATATAACTTCGAGTGAGATCGTAAGGTGGTAACAAGAAAGGTACTCTGTAACACAGTTGTTCATTGTTTACCTCAGAGACCTTCACAGTTGATCTCACTCAAGTACAACTATACGCACACCATTCTTCTTAACATCAAAACCCACCACACACGCCATAACAAGAGTTATGTTATCAAGTTGTCAAGGTTTTGTGTTTTTCAATACAGCAGGTATGATTGCAGTTTATATTGAAGATATATTTTTTTGTTAGATAAAACAGAGACAGACGTAGTGATCAGGTAAACTGGTAGAAAATCAACATCCCTGGCAGTTGTAGGCCAGTCTTCTAGCAAGATACACCAGAAGGTCACTAACTGAAAAGTAATAAAGATAAACTAACTTTCTTAGAAGATCACCCAGGTGACATAGCAGTGGAGAAATTAGACGAGAGCAGATCAGTGACAGATATGTACAAGAATATGATTTTCGGATGTTCGCTGAATTGAGAAAATGTACGAATGGGAATTATATCAAATTGAATGTATAAATCTATGAGACAAATTCGCAGAAGAGAGAAGCGGATTCTACTTTATGTAAATAAAACTTTGAAGTTCGTTTTACTGCTGTTGGAGTACAGTGTGTCAACAGAGTTAGAAACCATCTGTACGTTTTGTCAAACAGTGCATTTCATCACTTGTTTACAGCAGAGTGTTTACATTGTCTGCTCACACATGCTGACCACTGGTTAGGGCAGTGATCTGAACCTCTAACATCAACACTATAAAGAAATGCTAACCTTAACCCACACTATCACGGCCACATTGTATATTTTCATAAATGGGTGCTTATGTAAAACAGAAGGACTGAAGTGCTAAGACAAAATCACTAATGGGAAACTGATGATAGGAACCAGACAAGTGTCAGAGGAACCAGACAAGTGCCAAAGGAACAAGAGATGATAGGAACCAGACAAGTGCCAGAGGAACAAGAGATGATAGGAACCAGACAAGTGCCAGAGGAACAAGAGATGATAGGAACCAGACAAGTGCCAGAGGAACAAGAGATGATAGGAACCAGATACGTGCCAGAGGAACAAGAGATGATAGGAACCAGACAAGTACCAGAGGAGCAAGAGATGATAGGAACCAGACAAGTGCCAGAGGAACAAGAGATGATAGGAACCAGACAAGTGCCAGAGGAACAAGAGATGATAGGAACCAGTCAAGTGCCAGAGGAACAAGAGATGATAGGAACCAGACAAGTGCCAGAGGAACAAGAGATGACAAGAACCAGACAAGTGCCAGAGGAACAAGAGATGACAAGAACCAGACAAGTACCAGAGGAACAAGAGATGACAAGAACCAGACAAGTGCCAGAGGAACAAGAGATGACAAGAACCAGACAAGTGCCAGAGGAACAAGAGATATGAAGAAGGCGCTGGAGAAGGATAGGACACACATTACGAATACATGTTGATAGTAGCACAAGGCAGTCTTTGTTCTGGAATCCTCAGGGTAAGAGAGGAAGATTAAGAAACACACGGAGAAGAGAACTGGAAACAGACATGAAGGGGCTGAAGAACGAACGAACGAACTTTATTTTCAAAGTGTTTAGAATTGGGTTCGCAGACCCGTCTAACATTCTGCCCCTCCTTTCTCTCGTCTTCCATACTGAATCCATTTATTCTCACATGTATCTTAAATATTACTTAAATAATAAAATAACAAAATAAAATAGAATAAAATAAAATCCAAACATTGTAACAGTACAATAACAGTTACACACATTTACAGTACCTTATCATATTTAATATTGAACAGGGAGAAATGATCTTTAAAACCTAAATATGATGTTATATAATTATTTAGGAACATAACTAAATTAAGTTGACATAAAATCTGCACTCGTGATGTATATGAAAAGTCTGCGATTGAATGAATATGGAAAGAAAGACCTTGAGCTGGGTCACGGGACAGGAAGACTTACATACGTTTGTTGAAGGCTTATCCTCCTTGAAGACGATGAATATACTCAATTGGCAGACGAACGAATGGATGCTTTGGAATACTTTTCGTCAGTACATACCCCACATGTTTGGCAATATCTTCTAAATAAGATGTGATAACGACGATAAAGAGTAAAAAAAATAGAAATCTTGCCAAACATTTGTCAGCATGATAGGGCAGTAGAAATTAATATTGGAGATTTTTAAAGATAATAAAACAAATGAGTCAACTAAAATAATCTAAAAAAGGTGAAGGTAGTACCATTGCATACTGCCGTAAGGGCGTGAAGTGTTAGAGACTTCACTATACTAGATCTAGGTCTGTGAGGATAGATCACTAGTTCCCTTCCTCGCTTTTGCTTCCCCTAAATCAAGAGCACAGTCAGATACCCAATCACATCTGCGTAAACTGGAGCGTGACATACTGATGATGGGACTCAGTTCTCCTGTGGTCATATAATTCATTTCCATTTAGCTTATCAAGTACGGAAACAGTGGCACGAAAGTACAGAAGCTATATCTATGATGATCAATAACACTTCACTGACTAAATATATAAACATATGATCGATGTATTTATTCATATTTACCCAAACTGTTTAATATAAATTTGGAAAATTCCTGAAATTTTGGTACCGAAAGCAAGAGGCAGGAATATTTCTCGACTGAAGTATGTTGAGAAGAAATGCGCGTTGTTTCAACAGGGTGCAATTCAATTCCTCAGCCGGAACGCGCCATTAAAAAGAGTGCAACTTTGGTGGGCAAAGATGGGACAAACATTACTGATAAGGCAAATAGTATGGTCTAGAACGAGACACAGCATGAGTTTATAATACAAAATTGGACAGTTCGCCCAATTCTATTTGTGTCACTGTACGTTTATGGAGAGCAATATTGCTGCAGATAATAGAAATTATCTCCTCAGCGACAGCATCACAATATCAAGACACTAGAGATGATAAGGAAGCCTCTTAACAGAATGGACTGGAACACTATTTGTGAAGTCCTGGTTATGCCTTTGACACATACAGCCGCCGAAAGCCAAGTCACAATGAGAAGGAACACAAGGTATTCACAGCTTCAGTAAGCCTTGTGGTTTCTTCTTTAATTCGTCAACAATCGCTGAATTTTTAAATTACACGAAATTTGTATAAACATGCTGCTTGATAAATTTACCTGTTTTATTTATTATTATTTTTAGTTCGTTCATTTGTCATTCATTAAATCTTTCTTTCTTGTTTTAATCAAATTCATTGTCTAATATTTTATTTTTTATTGTAGAAATAGGGATCGCTTCAATGCGTTTTCTCCTCATAGTTATCGCCCTGTGTTAAGCCGATGGAAAAAAGGCCAAAATCTGAGAGAACCGGCTGTTAAAATAATTGGAGTGACATCACAGACTTTAATGAAGCGAACATTATAAACATGAGTTCGTTCTGGTCCTGATTAATGTTAAGCTATCGCACCAACAGGTTTTTGAAAGTATGATGACCCCAAAAATCGAGTCAATTAACATTTCTGGCTATCCAGCCATTCTGCGTTCGCACGCCAGTAAACAATTTTTGCTCATAATTCGTTTCAATCATTCAATTAATTAACGCTCTACTTGGCTCAGATGGGTTAATTCGCCAATGATTACGCACATCTATTAGTCCCGTATTTCGCTCATATTCTCTATATCTCTCCAGAAATCTTCTTTGTTCGCAAGCTCGGTCATTTTTTCCTATCAATCATTTACGTTCCCTGTGGAACAGAGGGTTTTCAACCGTGGCACGTCACATATTTCAATTGCGGGTTGTTTTCTGCAGTTGTCTATGAGATCCCAGTTGCCTTTGCTTCCTCTTCCAAAGTAGTTCCTCGCATTTTCTTTGGCATTCTTTCTTCTCTCATTCCCTGAAGATTCTAGTTGATGGCCTGTGTGGGTACACGTGTTGATTATTTCCCGCAGGTGTGTCATATCTACGGAATTCAAAGTATATACCTGCAATGCTTCTCTGCGCTAGGCGTAGCAGCCGAGAGATGTGGGTAAAAAATATGAAGTCAAACGCCAGCATGGTTCATTTACCAACACTATTTCGATCAATTAACCTCACATTTATACAGTTTTCCATTATTTTGTTATTAATAGCTTGCTAGATTTAATCACATCTATTATGTTAATGTCATGAAGGACAGCTTACAGAACCATTTGGAATAAAACAGGAGTGCGGCAGGGATGCCTCTTGTCTCCATTTCTTTTCTTATTAGCAATAGACTGGGTTATGAGAACATCAACAACACACAACAGAAATGGAATCCAGTGGACTCTGACTAAGAAGTTGGATGATCTGGATTTTGCTGATGACTTGGCTCTTCTGTCCCATAATCGTAATCAGATGCAGGACAAATTGAAAACACTCGATGAGAGGTCACAGCAATTGGGTCTGAAAATACACAGGGAAAAGACAAAGATAATGAGAAGAAATGCAGTTAATGAAAACAGTGTTGAACTTGAAGAAGCACCAATACAAGATGTAGAATCGTACACATATCTTGGCAGCAATATAGACAAAGTAGTTGGAGGGACAGACAGTGATATCAAAATAAGAATACAAAAAGCAAGAGGAGCTTTCATAGCATTGGGAAAAATATGGAGATCAAGAGAAACAGCCCGCGAGAAAGTTTCTTAGATAGACGTAATATTATTCTAGCACTCACTGTAACCTATCCTCACAGACCTGGACCTAGTATAGTGAAGTCTCTAACACGTCACGCCCTTACGGCAGTATGCAATGGTACTATCTTCACCTTTTTTAGATTATTTTAGTTGACTCAGTTGTTTTATTATTTTTAAAAATCTCTAATATTAATTTCTACTGCCCTATCATGCTGACAAATGTTTGGCAAGATTTCCGTTTTTTTAACTCTTTGTCGTCATTATCACATCTTATTTAGAAGATATTGCCAAACATGTGTGGGTATGTACTGACGAAAATTAGTCCAAAGCATCCATTCGTCCGTTTTCCAATTGAGTATATTCATCGTCCTCAAGGAGGATAAGCCTTCAACAAACGTATGTAAGTCTTCCTGTCCCGTGACCCAGCTCAAGGTCTTTCTTTCCATATTCATTCAATCGCAGACTTTTCATATACATCACGAGTGCATATTTATGTCAACTTAATTTAATAACATTTGTCTTACTCTTGATTACGTTATACGCCAAACATCTGTGGAAACAGGCGAAGCCAGGTGTCAGCGGGTAGCGTCACTTGTAGACTATAAATTTAGATAGGTTATTCAGTCAAGCACACTCGTAAATTGTTTCGGCCCGTAGATGAACAAATGAGACAGGCAGATGTTAACACAGAACTAGATTTTGTTGCCTATTTTCTCGTCATCTCGGGGTAAGTAGAGATATTTTATTATATATATATATATATATATATATATATATATATATATATATATATATATATATATATATATATATATATATATATATATATATATATATATATATATATATATATATATATATATATATATATATATATATATATATATATATATATTTTTTTAGTGGTAAAGTGGGATTTTATAAATATCTATAGGGGACTTAGTGTACTGACTGAGATCAGCTGTGAAGGTATCTGTATCTAATAGGTGTAGTGTTTTACAGATAACCTTACTTGCTGCCACATATTTATACCTCAGTCAGAATTATTCTGGAATATAGTGATGACTACGTTGAATGTCTAGGGTATGTATATGATGAAGTGTAAGTCACAACAACAACAGACAGATAAACAATTTAATTTATTCCACCACACGTGACAACACTGTGACACACACACACATGTAACATGCTATAAGACTATCTTAAATGAGTCACTAGTAAATTTTCAAATATCAATATGTATTAAGTACTTTTCATTAATATGTATGTGTCCTGATTCAAATACAAAGTGAACCAGGAATCACAATCAATTTTAATTACAAGTTATATGTACAGAATTTATCAATATGAATCTTGTAGTGACATATTTTATTAATATTATCTTATGTGTGTCAGTTGTGTAGTGGTACTATGAGGTAATACTGGTTTGGTTTTTTTAAGCTATGTTGGTATTAGTCATCATGACTTCAAGCGTTTGTTTCTGTTGGAACTAGTATTGGAGATGTTCTCAGTTCCTGGCATTAAAACAATTAATTTCCCCTCTTAATTTTATATAATGTCAGTTTAATATGGGGGTACATAATGTTGAGCTCCGCTGGCCATATAGGCTTATCTTTCGTGATGTCGGCAGGAAAAGACTCCTCTGCTCGATTGCTCCCCTGTGTTCTGGAGACACCTCACTGTTTGCTATATGGACCAAGGAGTATGCTGTCCGCCTCTGGATTCAGCAAAGCTCTGACCAGGTGCTGCTCAATAACTTTTGGACCACGGTCCCTGAAACAAGAAGGTTGTACCTCCTACTTCAGAACTAATTTATACTCTATTTCTACACTGAGCACAATACATAACAAACACTGAGTTCAGAGCGGTAGGCCAACTGCTATCTTCATCTGAAACAATTTTCACCAGTATTTTCCTCCCTAATGGTTACTACGCCTTTGCAATTCCAGCATTATTTCTTTCTAGTCAATAAGCTAGGTGTCAGTGTACTGTTTGGCAATTCCATACAGTTTTACTTTCCTCCGACACCTTCTGTTCAGGTTGGAGCACTATATATGCTTCACCTCATGTTCGCTACTGAACCACACATATATACAGACATAAATTATCAATTTACATTCAATTTGCATTAAAAGATATCAAATATTTCAAGCTTACCACAATTCATGGAAATAATACAGAATTACGTTGACTGGCACTGAATATAACACAATTTCGATCTGCCGATGTCCCAGGCTTTTATTTTAGAAAAATAGGCACTGGTGCTCAACGCACTGATTCTGTAGTAAGTTTATTTGCAAATGTGGTGTTGACCTGACGCCTCTAATTGACTATATTGGCAGGTCTAACCAATCATCCCATGTTTACACAGCTTTTCAAAAAAGTACTCCTACTCACGTTTCCCCTAACAACAAAGAAGTAGTATTTATAGTCCGACTAATCGTGTTTAGCCTTACATTTATTTTCCGCCAATCAAATAGGAGGTAACATGTCAGCCTATTTCCCGTACAATGGTGGGGTGAAAATCTGCCACTGAGCGATTCTGATTTGGGTGTTGTCTGACATCCCTCACTATTTCTTTTGGCTATAATTTGGTAATTCCTAGACTATTTGCGTAACGTTTAACATATTTTTTGTCAGCAAGTCCTAAGGAACCCAAATATACAAATTTAAAGGAGCTAAGTGGCTGCGTTCAAAATATGCACTTTCTTCTACCTCCTGTTTACTTCGAATACGAGGTGGTGTCTGGGTACTGTAATTTTTTCAAACGTAAACCAGTATAATGTCATATTTCCTAATAAGCGTTTTTCAGGATTTTAAAACCTAACTCGGGTATGGGTAGTGTTTTTTATCACTGTCGATTTGAAAAAAGTTAGTGCTAGTGGCCTTACACGCGTGATGGCAGCAATTGTGTATCGCGCGACGCGTGTTTAGTGTTGCATGTGTCCCTGCTTTCAGCCCTCCCTTCTTTCTATCTTTAGTCCATCTGTCTTTCGTTTTTTTGGTAACGTAGTGTATAAAATGACATGAATGGAATTTTAAATCTAGGTCATCTTGCGTATCTCAAGGTTTTTCTTAGAAATGCAGCACATGTTTTATCGTAGAGGGCGGGTATTGAAGCAGTAGGCTTTTACTATCAATGTGAAACGTTACAATTTGCAGACGCAGGAGAAAACAAGGGGGATTTCGCGTACAGTCATTGTGACAGCACTGTTCTTTACCATTCTTCTTTCCTTTTATTGAAGTTATTTGTTAGGTTTTACATTTGCCTGATAATTTATATATGTGGATTAGAATATTTCATGACATATATATATATATATATATATATATATATATATATATATATATATATATATATATATATATATATATAGATATATAGATATATATATATATATATATATTCATGTTAGCTATTATATATACCTGATAGTAGTGTGACTTGAATTAGGTGATTTCTCCCGGTAATTAGTTCAGTGATAGTGTAGCGCGGTCCACCGCCTCAGATAAACGGGTGCTTAAGCAGTACGTGTCTCCCTGTGTTATTGTTTACAATGGGTTAATGGTAAACTTACGATAACAGATACTTACTAGACATAACCTCATAGTCCGTTCAGTGCTTACCATTGGGTTAAGTAAGAGTAGGCTAAAATAACTGTCATTACTGTAAGGAAATGTCAGTGGTTTAGGTTATTCACTTAAAACTGAATAGTGATGTGCAGGCACCATAACACTGAATTATAGGAGATAGTCACTTATTACTTTCTGATAGAAACTTCTAGTGGTTGTGTGGAATCATTATATGCCTACTTGGGTAGTTAGACACCAGTTTAGAACTTTCACAGCAATCCAGAAAGCAGCCACCACCTGGAGATATAATTATATCTTATGTTTAAGTCACAACTGTATTATTATTGCAATAACATTGCATTTTGCATGTATTAAATTTTGGGAGGTTATTACTTTTTTCCCTTTTTGTGTATGGACCCCAAAGGGCGCATACCATTTATTATGTAATGTCAAATGCTGTATTTTTATGTAAATTCACTTAATGTTGTAAGATGAATAGCATATCCACTCAGCTGGAACTACAGAGTTAGGTTTCCTGTGTGTTGAGTTGGAAGAAGACGGAGTAGATTTTGCTGTCAGAACATTTGCTGAAAGGTACATGTGTGTACAAAATATATTAGCTTATGCAGGTGCATGCTGATAATTGATAGAGTGGAAGTAACAGGAGGGCGACTCACACGGATAAAGACAGCCGAGACTATCATAGCAATGACAACCATAATTATAGATCCCATAGTGGAGCATAACTGTTTATTATAACGTTATTGTAATTGTATTGTTTGCTTGAAGTAAAAGTCGTTTCTTTTGGATCTCAGTTTCAGGGCACCGCATTGCTATAGCAGGATCCCAGTCAGGCAAAGAACGTCACATTCTCTTCGATCTCGCGGTTTCTGAAAGCAATTAGCACCACGAGTTGTCACCTGCCGTAGATTTTTGATAGGGGAATTAAGACTTTGGTTGGTCCATTCTGAATAGGTTAGAACCAGTGATAGCAACAGTGAGAGATAATAATAGAAATAGATTTCCATGAGTGAGAGGGTAGAAATAATAGAGGATGTCCCTGAAATCGAGAATCTTCTCTCCTTCAGCCTATCTTCTACAACAGATCTAGAGGAGTCAGACAGTCTATTATAATATATATTAATATATATCTCCACTCACATACACACACCCATAAGTGACGACAGGTAGACCCACAAACGTGGAAAACTATAACATTGAAATATAGATATGTTGGAACGAGTTGACCGACACGCTTGAATAAAGTTTGTGTAAAATTTATTAACATAAGGAAAATTTACCACAACACATAAATGTTAATATCAAGCATAGAAAATACATATAAGGTAATGAATTACTACAAGTATAATAGACCCATAGGTGTAATCTTTTCCCTCGATGTTTAGCCCACGATCCTGTTAGAAGAAAAGTGATAGCCCCAAAGAGTCACGGATATATACACTATAGTCTCAGATTTCCCTCTAAAGTTGAGAACAGAAGGTATACCCTAATCTATCCTAAGAGGAAAATATCATGTGCAACAATCTTTGCATAAATGAAATTACAAAAAAACATGTGGGTGCACAAATCTATCTCATAAAAGAATCACTCAGTCTACTGTCACTCTGTTCTTTCAGCAGGGGCTCCTGTCTCACTTTTCTTACCTAAAATCTTGCTGGTGTTTGCCGGCTGGCGCACGTTAGTACACACACCGTTTAATCTGTCTGTCTTTTTGATGAAGCGGATCCCAGCTCTGCAGATTTTGGTTTCATCCAATGGGTCCGGGGAGCGTCCTCTTCATGCGATAGTTTTCTTTACAGATTTAAGTTAGTGTCAATTTACTCAGTTCAGGTAAGAATTAGATTTAAGCGGGCACACTGTATCAGAATCACGAGGTTTCCCTTAGTTAGGAAGATGACCGGTTGGTAAATTCTCTCAATACATAATTATTGGTCACACCACAATTTGTCAAAATGTCGGAATGTTAATGTTTTTGTGATTATTTATCGCCACAAGGCTGCATGTACATGAGAGTTTGTGAAGAAATATAACCTGGCTCAATAGGCACAGTATAGGCATTTAGTCTTTAAAAACTGTTAGTGAGATTTGTACTCTGTTTATTTCTGTAGGCAAACACACTGCCAGACAGACGTTAACTTGTAAACCCACGTGGTTAAAGATAAAAAATGTTTCTTCTCTCAGTTGTACTAAAACCGCTGGTAAAAGTTTAGGGCTGACCCAAAACTGTATAAAGAAGAGAAAAGTACAAAATACTTAACCACAATATTATACACACATCCTATCCTCGCGTAAAATATAATATTATATTCATAAAAAAACAATCATCATGAATTAGAAATACATACGTATTTCGTCAATACTCAATGATGAATCAGTGCAGTTATAAGTTAGTTTAAAATATTCTCGACTGATTACTAGCAATATAATTAAATGTATTTACAGCTGTTTGAGTTTAATCTAGAAATAATAATTTATTCTGCTTTCCACTGTAACACGTCAACTAGAGAATATAACACTTATAATTTAATCCCTCTGCACAGAAATCTAACTAGTGGAGAATAAAATAGGCGATTTACCACTTAAATCACTCACAAAATACTATATATAATATTACCTCAACACAGAACTACTTAGAACTATCATCCAATTCGACCAACTAAATGATGCTTCTATTAACAGAGATCTTTAGGAATCAAACGCTAGATGTTCTAGTCTTGACTGCGGAGTACTGAGTGAATGAGATCTAAACTACTGGGGTTTATATCTTATGAAAAGAAATGATTTCCTAATTCTCGAAAACCCGAAATAGTTCCCGTCTTAACACCCACATAAATCTCAGACGACAGCAATAAAACTGCCAGACGCGTTTCACACTTGCAGCTACCTATGGTTATTTCCCAGCGATGCATGTTGGCGCCTTCTCACACCTAAAACCGAGAAACTTAACCAAGAGCACCGTGTCAGATGAAAATATAGACGATTGTCTGCCATCTTCTCTCTGTCGAGAACGAATTTCACACTATTCGCTCTCACCGAGGACTGAGCTTACGCAATAAAAATGCGTTGCTAAATAAGAAAAGAGACAGGCGAAGGTTTGAATGGGAGAGTTATATTTTCACAATCAAACGAATGCGAAAACAAAGAAAAAAGATAAAAGAGCGATAATAAAGTAGAAGACGCGGGTAGAATAGAGAAAAGATATAGAAATTTATTAATCATAAATCTCTCTGCGACATCACCCCCTACCTGAAGTACAACCTTTATCAACGCCCATCTCTCTAATGGGAAATAAGCTCACGCAGTGTGTAACGAGCCATAGCAAATCTGAAAATCGTATTTGGCAGTAGTGGTTTCCTACTCGCCTCTTGATCACCAGTCAGAGCATTGCGGCTTCTAACATATCTATCAGACCAGCGTCTTCAGCAGAATTTAAAAATCACCAGGCTTTTTGTGCTTAAACGGAGCACTCAGTCACAAATAATAGTTCAAGCCAGCCCAACCGGATTTAACACCACGTACTCAGGCCTAATTTCACGCGCCGGGATAATAGCGCAATGGACCATTTGTCCTAAAGTGACCTTGTCTTGGGTGTGTTTCTGGTCATTTAAAACCCCGCACGGATTAGCGGCCAGTCGGATATAGACAGAGTATCTACAACCTTTCTCGTTATTAGGGTGTAACTACCAGTGCATGGATAGTGCCTACAGTGTATTTATTAGGGAAAATTCATCACCTATAGGAGGATATACCTAACGACACTAAGTGGAGTATTGATTGTGGTCCCCCAAAAGCGGAAGGATTGAGGATTTCTTTTGTTTATTTATTTCTCAGGTGTTTTACAGCGGGCTTTGGGTGTTGGTGAATTGTTTTTTTTGTTTTTGTTTTTTTGTCTATTGGTGTTTAATTGGATTTGTAAACTTGATGTGATTATTGATGTTTCTTATGTTGTTGTGCTGATATACATTATTTTCATATATCTTTTCTTCTTCAAGAACCTTTAATAAATTTTACGCATTTATTAACGCGCTGTTCACGACCCTTCATCCATACTTAATATTACAAGCTCTCACTATAGTCTCTATTTTTGACAAGAGAAAAGAGAGAGAGCGGGTGGTGCTTAGACTATTTAAGTATGTTGAGGCTTGGAGAGAGAGATCACTTTTAATGAATCCTCTTCCAGGTTGGTCTCAAGTTCACCCTATTTACACAATATCTATGTGTAATCTATAATTTTGTCAGTTCACTATCATTGTCGATTTCACTACAATTGTCTAACTCGACAAATACTCTTACACTTTAACTCAACCACGACAAAATTCCAGCCCAATTCCAAACCTGACAATAGTCGCCATCTACGACATGCTTAGGATTCCGTGGTCTTATTCTTTCTTTGTCTCTTCAGATAATCCCAGGGAACTACATGGGGAATATATCAGAAGAAGAAGAGGCAGAAGAAGAAGAAGAAGAAGAAGAAGCAGGAGGAGGTGGAGACGAGGAAGAAGGGGGAGGAAGAGGAGGAGGAGATGAAGAAGAAAACAGGAGAAGAATACGAAGACAAAGAAGAAGAAGTAGAAGAATAAAAAGAAGAAGAAAAGGAAGAAGAAGAAGAAATATGGTAATTACAAAATAACAAATTCAACTTTCAACCACCTACAATAGTAAATATTTAGCTGTCGTGATTTTCAACACAAGTACTGTTCTGTACAGAAACAGAAAAGGACATCAGTCTAGTCTGTAATTGAACTTCCAGAAACACGCACTAAATGACTTCAGCACAACATGGTTGAATAAAGTCTCTTTACATTCGTCACATGTAGGGATTCTCTGGACAGTATTTTTATGTCTAGAACATGCTGTCTCTGATATCCTCTGAACGTAAACGTTTAATTTTTAACGCGTACTGAAGCAACGTTGTTTCATTTATGCTCATCTTAGGCGTTGTCAACTTGATATCAAAGAAAGTAACAATATTAGTGGGTGAAGAGAACGTACTAGAGAGTAGTCCCCTTCAGCCATGACTGACTATGGGAATACACCCCTGAGGTGATAGCCCTCAGCTGCTTTTGTTTGCTTGGTGTTCCTTTCGGCGTTTTCTTTTCTACTCTGCTTGTTGTAAGAGCTTCGTTTTGCCCAATCTGAGGTGGCGCTATAGGGAGCATCGCCACTTGGTGTGATCGGCAGCTTCATCTTCCCAGGCTGCTGGATTTATGTCCAGTGCCTACATGTCCCTCTTGCACACACCTTTGAACCTCAGCTGTGGTTGCCTGGCTGTTCTTTTGCCATCTGCACGTTGTCCGTACAAAATGTAATTGGGGATGCGACCACCTTCCATGCTGCGGACATGACTAAGCTAGAGTAGTCTGCGTTCTCTAAGCAGTGTATATTTGATCTGAAGGCCAGCACGTCACATCACCTCGACATTCGCCATTTTGTCCTTCCATAAAACAACAAGGATATGGCGTAGACACCGTAGATGGAAGATATTGAGCATTCTTTTTTTTTTTTTTTTTTTTGCTAAATACCTTTGAAGACAATCGTCAATACACGCTCAGTTTGGTCATTGTTGGACAACTACTGCGGAGCAGGGGAGCCAATCACTTCCCAAGGCAGTCATTGTTCTTGAATCCCCTGTGTAAAGGTGGTACAGGAAGACCAAAGAACACATGAAGAAGAGAACAAGGAAACAAGACATAAAGGCGATGAAGAAGAGAACAAGGAGACAAGACATAAAGGCGATGAAGAAGAGAACAAGGAAACAAGACATAAAGGCGATGAAGAAGAGAACAAGGAGACAAGACATAAAGGCGATGAAGAAGAGAACAAGGAGACAAGACATAAAGGTCTATGAAGAAGAGAACAAGGAAACAAGACATAAAGGCGATGAAGAAGAGAACAAGGAGACAAGACATAAAGGCAATGAAGAAGAGAACAAGGAGACAAGACATAAAGGCGATGAAGATAAGAACAAAGAGACAAGACATAAAGGCAATGAAGAAGAGAACAAGGAGACAAGACATAAAGGCAATGAAGAAGAGAACAAGGAAACAAGACATAAAGGCGATGAAGAAGAGAACAAGGAGACAAGACATAAAGGCGATGAAGATAAGAACAAAGAGACAAGACATAAAGGCAATGAAGAAGAGAACAAGGAAACAAGACATAAAGGCGATGAAGAAAAGAACAAGGAGACAAGACATAAAGGCGATGAAGATGACATGGAAAGACCTTGAGTTGATGGCACGAGACAGGAACACTTGACGTCAATTTGTTAAAGTCCTATGCTCCTTGGGGGACTAAAGGGTAATGATGATGCAGTCATCAACATCTCAGCCCAAGAAATAGAGTTGTCTCACTTGGTCTCTTTGCTCCCGACTGTCTAACACGGTAAATCCTTCTAACAAAAGTTTTTTTTAGAGTTCTCCATTTTAAAACGAGATAGTTGATATTATCGGGGGCGGGAGGCCGTATATACTACTTGTATAGCAGTAGTCAAGTATATGGCTAACAAATTATGTTCAATATAACAAAGATAACAGTACCAAACATGAAAAGGCTTGAACTACTTCAGTGTTCTTTTTAAATAATGTCAATTTTGACTTACCGGGGGCGCAAAGTTAGTCATAAAAATGAAAATGCTTCTTCTTATAAAATATTTGTAAAGGCTAAATAAACATAACCTGGCTTAACTTTGCATTTCTAAGCTAATATTAGCACATGTGGATGTTACCGGCTTTCTTCTACGGCACTTAAGTGTCATTGGATTTTTACTGGTCTGTCGGGCCTGATAATGTGGCCGACGTACTTCTAGATGACGCGAATATATTGTGGTCCGTTACTTCTGTCGTATGATGGTGATCTGGTTAATGAAAATGAAGCTCGGTAACGATATTGTATGGGTCAAGAAGTATGACCAAACTGGCAATGAATAGATGCTGGACTCATTGTAAAAAGTTAGTGACGAAACATATTTTATTGAAGACGATACTTGGACATCAGTAGTTCAGACAATTTTCATCAGCATGGTCATGGCAAAAATGTACATAGTAAATAACAGTCACTACGGACGTTGACCGACCGCACTAGCCGCTATCACATGGATGTTAGCGGAAGCTCTACAGCAGCGGATTGGTAGGATGCATGGGTTTACAAAAATGACCATGTTAGTAGCTTTGAGCATATAAATATTCAATCACGATCCACAATATCTCCAAGCGTTAACTGAACGCACTAGCAGCCGACATAGTTGGTCAGGCTGAAGCTCTGCAGTAACGGTACTGGAGGATATGTATCTGAGGCTAGATACATCAACAAGCCAGTTTTGGCTAAATATTCGCAATAAAAGATTCTTGGCATAATGTCGTAGATTTGTGATAGGTGATTAAGGCTTAGTTTGGTCCCTTCTAAATAGACATAGAGATAAGCGATAGCTCAGTGGGAGGTGGAAAAGATAGAAATAGATTTCACGAGTGAGGTGGGGGGAATATAGTAGATTCTGTCTTTGACACTCGAGAAGCTTCTCTCAGTCAGCCTATCATCTACAACAGAGTTAGATTAGTCAGACAAATCTAATATAATATATATATTAATATATATATACTCCTCACATACACACACACATAAGTGACTACAATAGACACACAGACGTAAAACTATGACAATGAAAAATATAGATATTTGGGAACGAACTGACCGCCACACTGATTAAGTTTAAATGTGAAGTTTAATTATCATAATAAACTTCCATCACAACATATAAAATTACATCAAACATACACAAATAGTCATAAAGTCAATGAATTGCTACAAGAATGATAGACCCATTGGTATGATCCTTTCCCTCGATGTATAGCCCACAGCCCTGTTAGAAGTAAAGTGATAGCCCCAAAGAGTCACGGATACATATGATTTAGTCAAAGATTTCCCTTTACAGGTATGAACAGACTTGGATACTCTGATTTATCCTAAGGAAAAATATTGTTAGCAACAACATTTGCATAAAGAAATTTAAGACAGCAAAAAATGGGTGCCAAAATACAACAATAAAAGAATCGCTCAGTCCTGCATTCACTCTATTCAGTCAGCCGTGATCACTAGCTTTCGTTCGTACTTACAGCTTTGGTAGCAACTTCTGGACAAACAATTTTTAGGACATGCACATACAGAATCTCCAGGGTTAGACATTGGCCAAGGGAACCCCAGCTCCAAAAAGATAGGTTGAATTCGCTTCTTCAGGGAACGTTACCTTGGTATTTCTTATTTAGGGATATCTGGTTCTGTCACATTAAAATTGTCCAGGCACGAACGTTAACAGCGAGCAAAGTGTCAATAGCTTAGATTTCTAGTAACTAGGAATGTCAGATAACTGCCTTCTCTCAGTATAGGATTTTATTTGGTTACACCACATACTAGTCACAACTCCGTCGGAATGTTTATTGATTGTAATATTTTACTTGCCACAAGGGCTGAAATGTACTTGAGGTTTCTCTCAGGAAGAATTAAATCTGGCGCGATAGGCCCGTTACTTTATTTAAATCTTAAAGTTTATGGAATGGATACTCTGTCGTTCTGGATGCCAATGCAATGCCAGACAGGTTTTACTTTATACACCCACGTCTTTAAGAATAAAATGTTTATGTTCTTCACAGATACTACTCAGTAATCAACGCTGGCAAAGTTGGGTCACCCCAGTTTCACTGAATAAAGAGAAAACAACATATAAAATACTTATACATACTATTCCCTCGGTTATAACTTACATTATAAACTGCAAGCGTAGAGCTTGTCTTATCATTTAAATCTCCCGTGAAATAAGTTATATTCACAACATCAGTCATGAATTAGAAATACATACGTATTTCGTCAATACTCAATGATGAATCAGTGCAGTTATAAGTTAGTTAAAATATTCTCGACTGATTATTCGCAGTTTAATTTAATTCATTTACCGCTGCATGAGTTTAAGCTAGACATTATAATATATTCTGCTTTCCACTGTAACATGTCGACTAGCGAATATAACAGACTTAATATTAATTTCTTCTGCACATAAATCTAACAAGTAAAATGAAAATAAGCGATTTATCACTAGATCACTCAACACAATAGATATTAAATATTTACCTCCACACAGAACTACAGATTAAACCACGAACTAGAATCCTTCAATATAATGGTAGTCTAGAACTCGGCAAAATGTTGCCAAGAAACTCAGAACTTTGCAATATACAAGATATTTTCTAGCACGAGTGATCTGTCTACTGCAGATTTAGGAGTATGAATGACTAGTCTAAAACTCTCTCGGGTAGATATATCTTAAACAGACAAAGGATCCCACGTTATTTCGCAAATCCGAAATAGCCTCCCCTTCTCGTCTCTTAACACTTCACATACTAGACGCAGGCCCTAACTGCCATCAACTGTCAATACGCGTCTTAACGCCTCACCCGACTACTCTCATTTCTGAGCGCAGAATATTGGCACCTACTCACACCTAACGCCGAGAACTCAGCCGAAGAAACGCTGTGTCAGGTGAAAATGTAGACGATATGTCTGCCATCATGTCCGACTAGACGAAATATCACACTATACGCTCACATCCCGGGGACTGACCCATGATGCAATAAAATGCGTTCTAACATGAGAAAAGAAACGGCAAAGTCAGAATGGGAAAATATATTTTGTCGCAAACGAACGAATGCGAAAAAACAGGAAAAGGATAAAAGAGCGATAATAAAGTAGAGGACACGGGTAGAAATAGAAAAGAATATAGAAAATTTATTGATCATAAATCTCTATGCGACACATAACTCGCACAAGAATAATAACACAATCTCTCAGATGATCATGCTTAATATCATAGCCGTGTCTTCCCTATACTTGGGATAAGACCACGGGACATATAACGTCTGCTCACGACGAATAATTACTGGATCTGCCTCAAGGACATTGACTGTATCCAAATACATCTATGCGTCATACCGCGACATGCCTAGTTTAATACTGGTGCATGGTCGTACTCAAATAACATTACAAAAAATACCATTGCTTCGCTCAGATGCACGACTGAAAATCCCAGGCGTACATATGAGAGCTTTTAAACATCTATCTGACCCTCAATGAATATAAAGTATTTAACAGTGGACAATTCATAAAAAAGACATGTTAAATGAAAGAACAGGATGAGTACGAGAGATAATGTAAATTATAGAAAACAGTAGTTATAGTAAACTGTCAGACGGATAACTGGTTTTTTTTTAACACAAGGTATTGTAAAACCCAGGCAACAGTTTGTAGCAACATAAATTGTAAATTGTCAGACGGATATTAATTCGTAATAATATGCATAGTAAAGTGTCAGACGGGCACCAATTAACAGTAACAAGTATTGTAAACTGTTAGATACACAAAAATGTGTAACAAATGATATTATAAATGATTAAACAGACAATTTGTAACAAGAGGCATAGTTAAGTCACATAGCAAATTGTCTGGTATTAACGACAGCTAGATTATCACAGTACCACTTGGGAGACGCACAGCTTAATAAAAGCAGGTATCAGATAACCATTATAATCACACCATAGTATTCAAAAACATTAATTATTTCTTCTTACGCTGATAATAGAAGTTTGTCTCTACACCGTCGACTATTCGCCATTGTCTATTTTGTCAAAGTAACAATTAATTTTCGGTGTTGATTCTACAATCTTGACTTCCCTTGACTCCAATTATTTATTTTGTTTCTCTACTGCACTCAAGGCCAAACTGTATCAGCTTTCCCTCAGCAAAAAGGTCACTAGTTTGAAGCTGTCACATTGGTTAATGAGATGTATGGTTATCCCTAAGTCAATCAAACATTATTTTCGGACGATCTAATTCGACAGGATCAAGATTATTGTTTCGCTGACCTATCTGCTCCCAAGATAGTCGTGAAGTTGTTGGGTGATTTCAGGTATGAAATCGAGTAACTCAAGCGGAAGTTTATGGGTAATGATGAAACTAGAGGCCATATTGTTTCCGTACCAACCCAGCGCACTTATCATATACAACCCTTGATCTTAGATATCACTATTTCGAAAAGGAGGTTGGGGAAATGTTAATACAATTGGGCTTTTCCCCCGAAGACAGTAATATGCACAAGTTCAAAAACAAACCCGCAACGTTATTTGTTAATAATACAGTCCGCGGCTATTTAATCTTTCTATCTATCTATCTATCTATCTATCTATCTATCTATCTATCTATCTATCTATCTATCTATCTATCTATCTATCTATCTATCTATCTATCTATCTATCTATCTATCTATCTATCTATCTATCTATCTATCTATCTATCTATCTATCTATCTATCTATCTATCTATCTATCTATCTATCTATATATTTGTCTGTCTGTCTGTCTGTCTGTCTATCAATCAATCTATCTATCTATCTATCTATCTATCTATCTATCTATCTATCTATCTATCTATCTATCTATCTATCTATCTATCAATCTATCAATCAATCTATCTATCTATCTATCTATCTATCTATCTATCTATCTATCTATCTATCTATCTATCTATCTATCTATCTATCTATCTATCTATCTATCTATCTATCTATCTATCTATCTATCTATCTATCTATCTATCTATCTATCTATCTATCTATCTATCTAGCTCTCGATACCTCTCATTCTCCGACTTTACCTATGCTGCATTTCAACCTTGTTGCGCTTCTTTAGATCTCCTCTTCCTTTCGTTAAGGAAAATGATGATGATGCTGATAATGATGGTGAGGATATATACTGTACAATTATCTACAATTATCTGTTTCTTTACTACTATCACAAGTACTGTGACCAACTCTGAAGTTTGTGTCTGTCGACTATATATGCGCGCAGCCTCCATTTTGTCACTTACATTTTTCAATTACTTTCTACTGGTTACACATGCGTAGAGAATTCCGTCAAGTGTTTGCTTATAAGTCAAGTTTTGTATGGCTGTAAAAATGTCATTATATGGCTTTGCTGTTTTCACATTTCAACACATGTTTTCTGCTTTCTAGAACCATCATTTTAAATCTTTTTTGTTTTGTAGTCTGTTGTAAAGTCGTAGTATTTTTTAACACATTGCTTATGTACATACATATATCAAGGCAGCAATATAGGCAATGTTGAAGGGGCAGTAATTAATGTTTAAATAAATTAAAGAAAGGATAATTATAAAGATCAATATAATTTCAGTCCAACACGAAATTTGAGCTTAAATGTCGAGTCAGTATTATTGTAAAGCTCTGAAATATGAAAAACGGCACATACAACAATCAAGAAGTTAAGAGCCTTCATATATGTGTGCTTGCTGAGAATACAAGGATTAAAATGGTACAAGAAGATCCCTAATGTGGAACTGATGACAAGAACAAGATAAGTGTCATTAGAACAAGAGACGAGAAGCAGATGCTGGCAATGGATAGGACACACACTAAGGAAGCCTGATAATAGCTTTACAAGGCCGTCATTGTTCTGAAATCCCAAGGGTGGGAGAGATAGAGCGAGATCGACAAACTGGACTGTGTAAATGATTATATGAAGAACATTTTTTTTTTGTGTTTTTTTTTCAGTGCTTCTGGGCTAGTTTTTTTTTTTTAAAGCGGAGGGTAACATAAATTTATAAACAAACACATAAACAAACACAATAAAGGGTAATAAGATTATTAATTAATATACTTAGTAAACAACAAATAAAAATTGTGGGACATAATTTATCAAGTTTAGGACACACTGTACGAATTGGTTATACATATAGTGACAGAAAAAACAACTACTGCACAAATATACATAAGAAAGTACTTCGCACTTCTGTACACAGTCTGCAGCAAATTGAAACAGTACTTAATACAATCCAAAAACAAGTTCCTTATACAGGACAATCGATCGAACTTCATCGAAGGTCTTGATCAGTGTTTCTCAGTCTTTTTACGACAATGACCACAATTTCATAGTTGTGAAGTTGGCTACCCAAGGTGTTAAACTTTCATATGTAAGACATGAGTACTACCAATCACAATCTACTTTAGCACAATCCCAATCTTGTAGTCCCATAGCAGATAGTGCCGTATGGAAGTTGTGACAAAACGTCTGAACATGCTCTTTTGTGTGGTCTCTCACACCTTCAGCCCTCCAGCAGTATCCTCTCTTTTTTCAGTTTTCTAACATCGCTTTTATTTGGCATAAATCATGCCTTTTCATTTGTATTTTCACTATTTTGCTCTATGCTGGACATAGCATGGTGAAGTCTTTAACACGCCACTCCCCTATGGCAGTATTTGCTACGGGAGTAATTCTTATTTTATTGTGTCGCATTCACGCTTCACGAAGACGTGTTAAGTTACGCCAGGTTATTAGATGGTCAGAGACAGTATATATCACAATATCGGTCTGACCATCTTTTCAAGCGACAAGGAGTGTTGAATAGAACCAGACTTGTTTGCCTGGCGAAACACATGAAGGAGGCGGAACTTATGACATAAGCGCTTCCGGGTCATCCTTGCTACGCCAACATTACCGTCTATGTGACACCTGTGGGCAGACAAGAGTGATATAATCGCTTCCTGTCCCTTGTTAAAAAGTAATCATGGATTTATTACATTTTAGACAATATGAGTCTATAAATGTGTTGGTGAGAGTGTATGCAAGACATCATATTACCATATATGGGAGACGTGACCTTTTGGAAAATTTTCCGTGTAGGAAATATTTTGAAAGTGCCACACCTGACCTGTTTGAAATGATTGGATCTTTCTGATTAGATTCATAACATCATTGGAGGGAATATAGGCTGACCAATTTCACAGTTTTATTTCTCTGTGACTGCACGCTCGCCAAGACAACATCAGACCTTAGCCAGAGTGAAGAACTAGATTCATAATTCCTAATTGTTATCCGCACCTTTTATTGGAGAACCAGATAAGACTTATAAAGCACAGGAAATCTCTTTCAAATTTTAGTAAGGAACACCGGCACCAGGAAACTGAAGAAACACGGAGTCAGAAGGGGCAATCTATTGTAAAATTAAAAGAAATCCCAGACACGTGTAAGAGAAAGATTCGTCTCTTTTATTCATCTGTGCGACAAGTCTGTAGCCAGGATTGGCGTAAGTTGTGATTTAGATTTCATATTTTATTACTAACATGTGAACTAACATATATATGTATATAGTACCATGTGAATTTTATTGTGTGAAACTCGCTATTGGATGTCAAAGTCATTTGAGGCTGGCAACCTCAGCGTATTGAATGATGATTCATGAACCACCATTGCACGGGCTGGTGATTGCTTTATTGATAGTTTCGTAAGAGAGAACTAAAAGCATAAAGTAGTTCCAGGTTCCTAATGGAGCAGGGAGGGAAAGATGAAAGATATGATGTACATTCTAAGCACAAGACTTACATTTTCACAGCAGTGTAAATATCCCTATAAACATATTCACTTTAAAATTAATGTAAGGTTTCACGCTTTAAACGAGCGTAAATGTCTATGTGAAAATATTCATTTTAATTAATAGAAGTTTAAAACTTTTCCACAAGTGTAAATGTAAAGGAAACATAAATGAATTTATATTGTGAACACTTTTCAAACAGTGGAGATGTAAATATAAAACATATTATATCTATACGTTTAGCCTTTTCATTTAAATGTAATGTAAAGCTAAAGCTATTCAGTTTAAATGTAAAGGAAAGTGGTACCAGCAAAAAGTACTATCTCTGGAACCAAGTGAAGGTAGAAGTGGACTGACGTTTGGCAAGACGCCATCATAAGAGGGTCTTATAGACAGACGCAGAACCAACTTAACCATTACTACTTGAACGTTCTGGGAACATGCGGCGCCTGAACTTTGACCAGAGACGAGCGACAGCAAAGTGAAAGGAACTGACCCAGCAGGAGAAGAAACTACCATTGGCAGCTAAGTGCAAATATCCGCTGCCAAAAGTAACCTCCTTTATTCAGTTGAATCCCAATCAAGTGATGAAACTTTTCCATAACTATTCAATGTATTTTCCAACTGGTAAAACTTAAAGTGATTATTAAATTTTGTTATTTGTAGTGTTACAAATTTAACTTCGATTTAATCCTTTTAAATGTACTACATGTTTGTCTCAGTCAAAGTTACTAAACCCACACTCTAACAGAGCTATATACATATATATATATATATATATATATATATATATATATATATATATATATATATATATATATATATATTATAATACATTCCACTGATTGCGGTGGGGGCTTAACGAGCTAGAATAAACCATTGCTAAATTCTTCATAAAAGTGTCGGCAGATTACAGAATTAACGTGCTCAGCAACAGCCAGCGTTGTTTTCGCTTATCTGAATATCTTATGAAGACTCCCATGTGATAGAAGCTTTACTACTCTTCTATCGACATTTCAGCCAAGAGTAATCTTGTGTAAAAATAGACTTAATTGAAGCCTATAATAGATACTCTTGAGTTTTGGCCACTGTTGGAACACTACTGCAAAGAAGGGGAGGCAATACCGTCACAGAAATGAAGTGTAAGAGCCTTCACCATAATAGGTCCAGCTTCGAGAGGTGGGCTGACCATTTCCCTTCCTCGTTGCCTTTTCCATCCCATTTACAGTTAAATAGACTGGAGCGTGACCAGCACTCTAACCACTCTAACCACTCTGTCAATCGAACGATCACAATTTACTTTACCATAATCTCTCAATGCAGAAGATTGGAACTGCTCGCTCAAATATGGAAACTTTATTACCAATATCAGAGCTTTTTTTGCTAATATTGCAGGTAACAAAAGCTTCACGATTTAATGCTTAACAAAGAGAACTGTAGACGGATGGGAATTTAGAAATTTAACAAAAAAATAGAAAGAAAAATGGGATATAATTAAGAGAGGAAGAAACAGAAACAAAAGTACAAGTAGAATTACTAGAAGAGGAGAATGTACAAGAACGAGAAGAACAAGGAGACGATGTCTTAAAGAAGAAAAGAGAGAAGGCAACCTAGACACGATTGAAGTGAAATGCACAAAATCTCGATAATAAACATTGCACACATTAACCCTTATGACACATTGAATTAAAGTTAATAGAAGAAGACCAGTCCTTTAGGATATTATCAACAATGTGCAAGCAACAACAATGTCGTATTTTTTCATTTACAAGCAACAACAATATCGTTCTTTTTTTCATTTACAAGCAACAGCAATGTCGTTTTTTTCATTTACAAGCAATAACAGTGTCGTATTTTTGTTTTCATTTACAAGCAGCAACAACGTCGTTTTTTTTCATTTACAAGCAACAGCAATGTCGTATTTTTTCATTTACAAGCAACAGCAATGTCGTTTTTTTTTCATTTACAAGCAACAGCAATGTCGTATTTTTTCATTTACAAGCAACAGCAATGTCGTTTTATTTTCATTTACAAGCAACAACAGTGTCGTATTTTTTTCATTTGCAAACAACAACAATGTCGTATCTGTCATTTCTGAGCAACAATGCATGTCGCATCTTGTTATTTCAGAGAAACATCAATGTTGTATTTTGTCATTTATTAGCCACGTCAGTATCATACGCTATCATTTGTGAGTAATAAAAAGCCAAATGCTTTCATTTCTGAGCAACCAAAATGTTGCAACTTGTCATTTCTGAGTAACAACAATGGCATGTGCTGTCATTTGTGAACACCAAAGATGTCTTTTGATGTCATTTGTGACCAACAACAATGTCATATGTTGTTATTTCTGAGCAAAAACAATGTCGTATGATGTCATTTGTGACCAACAACAATGTCATATGTTGTCATTTCTGAGCAAAAACAATGTCGTATGATGTCATTTGTGACCAACAATAATGTCATGTTGTCATTTCTGAGCAAAAACAATGTCGTATGATGTCATTTGTGACCAACAACAATGTCATATGTTGTCATATATGAGCAAAAACAATGTCGTATGATGTCATTTGTGACCAACAACATTGTCAAAGGCTGTCATTTCTAAACAACAACATTGTCATGAGCTGTTATTTGGAAGCAGCAACATTGTCGGATTCTGTTTTCGTTTAGAACACAGATTGTGGGCAAAAGACTTACACAACATCTGTTGTTTATATCACGAAATCTTGAAGAGTTCTTCATCGATCGATGAGCCGACTCTTGCTAGTGAATGCTCTTACGTCAAATTAAAATACGAGATCTGTCAGTTTTGACTTCTCAGTTCCAAGTGAATTCTCCCCCTCGGCACGTCTTCTCTCACAGCTTGAGACTTCCAGGCAAGCATGAGCTCTTGATCTAGACATAACGATCTCAGGACGAAGTAAAGGGCTTTTCTACACGGGCCGCCTTTGTAGCAGAGGGCCTGACACTGCGCCCACTGACATTGTGACGTCATCATGTAAGTAATATTGAAGATGCGTCGAAAATGTTTCAGGATTTGTATGTGTCAGAGCGCCCGACTGGCTATGCGTTTATAGAGTTTTGGGATCGAAACCTGGCAGCGGCACGTTGATAAAAACTGTTGAAAGCACCAACAGATGGTCCTTGTTCTGGAACCCCCAGGTTAAGAGAGGTATAGGCAGACCAACGAACATATGGAAAAGATAACTGGAGACACACAATAATGGGATGAATAAGATATGGACAGATCGTGAATGAATGGCACGGGATAGGAAGAACCAGGCATAAGTTTGTTGAAGGCCTATGCTCCTTTTGGAGTTGAAAAGTGAAAGAAGAGGGATTACGCTTTGATATAACTGACGGATTTCGGCCTAGGCTGAAAAAATCATGTTTTTCCAAAATCATGTTGGAATCATGTTTTTCCAAAAGGCAAACACATCAGAGATGGCTTGTACACATAAGTCACTATTGCGTTGTGGCGTGGGGGGAAGGGAAAAGAATATCAGACCTTCTTTCATTTAAAATCTGTACTACCTCTACTGTAAACGTCTGCCCAAGAACCGCCCCGGGGGTCTTTGAAGATACAAAGATAGAATAGGATTACTATCTTCTCAGACATGTCGTACAAGGCGACTAGTATGAAGGTTGTCCATGAGGCTGGTAAACTCATCGTGTAAAACCACCACCGCAGGAGCATATGAATACTTTGTGAAGGCTCCCTACACGGGGACCAACTATAGTGCCGGCTCCATGCTCCGTAAGGAACACAAAGGAAAATGATGATCATACCCCAGAACCAGCCTATTTATTGCTTGAGTTTTTCTGTGGAATTCATGTGGATATGCGGTCTATCGTAGACTCGAAAGAACGCAACCAAGCTTCTGAACAACACAATAGACTGAACTATAACTAAAAAGCAAAAAAACATTATCGAGAGGAGGAATACAGTACAGAGCATAGAGTATACACAATCAAGAAAAATATCATACTAATGAAAACTTCCGATGAGTGTAAATGTGGCTCAAATAGCTGAGATTAAAAAAAAACAAAGATTCAAATAGCCTCAAACTGACTACTGCTTTCTTTGTAAACATTCAAGCAAACGTCTGACGGTGTACGAAGAAGAAAAACGTCGTGATATAACCAACAGTTCCATGTATATGGTAAATGGTGTAAAGAGGCGTGCTACGAAGAAAAGTAGCAAACATTTTAAAACATAGACTGATGTAAGAAGAGCACCCATAGGTTACTCATGTATACACATACAAACACAAGCTAAAAATATCTGGATTACTGGATTATATCAATTTTATATGGATAATAATTAACAACCCTTCATCTTTGTCATCGTCCTCTTCCTCTTGTGACGTGCCTACTGGCATATGCTATCATGTCCAAAAACAGGTTTAATAAAAAATAAAATGGTGCATTTTATCAGCTTAGCAGAAGTGAACAAGTGGTAATCTTCAGACTTCGCATTGGGCACAACATATTGGAATACCATCTATTCAACAAGCTAAAGATAGGAACTACTGATGAGTGTGACTGTGGCTCCGATAAAATGACTGCTGAACATCTGCTTCAAATGTGCCCAACATACAGAGAAAGCGTATATGGCCGTCACCAGTACCATTGCTGGAATTAAAAAAAAACTGTACGGAGATGCCAACAGCCTCAGGTCGACAACTGCTTTCTTTAGAAAATATTCAAGTCGACGTCTGAAAGTGAAGGAATAAGAAGTCCAATATTTAATGGCCCTTGTGATATAATTCTGCTGTTTGACTTTATTTTCGGTGTCATGTGATCTTCTTTCTATGTCAGGATTTCTTAACCTGATGTCCACGAACCTCTTGAGGATCCAGGAAAGGATTCTAGAAGGTACGTGTAAATCACCTAACATTTAAATGTAAATTTTTTAATTATGATTGTAAGTACATTTTTTTCAAGAAGAGGTCCATAGTCTTCATCGTACAATCAAAGTGGTCCATAGTCTTCATCGAACAAACAAAGTTGTCCATTGTCTTCATCGGACAATCAAAGTGGTCCATGGCCTTCATCGGACAGTGAAAGTGGTCCATAGTCTTCATCTGACAATCAAGGTTGTCCACAGTCTTCATCTGACAATTAAGGTTGTCCATAGTCTTCATCGGACAGTGAAAGTGGTCCTTAGCCTTCATCGGACAATCAAAGTGGTCCATGACACTCAAAAGGATCATTCTATGTTATCCTTTCTGTTTTGTTCATGTATTATAGCTATTATCCCATGGTATTTTGACTTCATTCATCAGAAGGCTGTAATCAACTTTCTTTGCAGCGTGTTATGAGAGGAATAAAGCTGGAAAATATATATTAACAACTGGAAAGGTTGAAGGAAAAATAGATAGAGCTCGATAAAGAGAGAAAGATAATGGGCAGCTCGACATTATGGCACGGAAAGTCAACAACAGAGCTGATAAACATTTCTCGATAGAGGAAGTTGTGGAGAGACATGATCGCCTATGCAACCAGGCTTTGTTCTTGAAGAAGAAGAATTATGACCTAATTCTTTACGTCATCATTTCGCTTTTCACTCCCTACGAAGCATGGAGACACCACTGAAGCCAGTCCCCATGCAGTAAGCCTGCACCAAAGCATTTATATGTTCCTGCAATTGTGGCTTCTGCAGTAATTTGTTTTACATGATGCGGTTGTGGCTTCTGCAGTAATTTGTTTTACATGATGCGGTTGTGGCTTCTGCAGTAATTTGTTTTACATGATGCGGTTGTGGCTTCTGCAGTAATTTGTTTTACATGATGCGGTTGTGGCTTCTGCAGTAATTTGTTTTACATGATGCGGTTGTGGCTTCTGCAGTAATTTGTTTTACATGATGCGGTTGTGGCTTCTGCAGTAATTTGTTTTACATGATGCGGTTGTGGCTTCTGCAGTAATTTGTTTTACATGATGCGGTTGTGGCTTCTGCAGTAATTTGTTTTACATGATGCGGTTGTGGCTTCTGCAGTAATTTGTTTTACATGATGCGGTTGCATGGCCTCAGGTTAGTCACCTCTTACGATATTCCTGAAATAGCCGCAGTCCCATTGTTTCCTCGTCTTCTCAGAGACCCCTGGGTACCACACGGAAGAATTCTTTACATTAATATCATCATTTTTCCTTTGGGCTCCTTATGTATCTTGGATCCAACATCTTTACATCAATCAACGAATCAATCAATCAATCAATCAATCAATCAATCAATACCTTTTAGTTCGCAAGGAGTATAGGCCTTCAACAAACACACGCCAAGTCTTTCAGTCACGTGACATCCGCTCAAGTTATTTCTACGTCTTCCTCATCATTTTTACACCTGTCTCCAGTTCTCCTCCCGACGTGCTTATTGGTCTACGTCTGCCTCTCTTTCCCCGGGGATTCCAGAACACGGACTGCCTTGTAATGCTATCAACAGGTTTCCTCAATGTGTGCCCTGTCCGTCGCCAGCGTCTTCTTCTCATCAATTCTTGACTCAACAAATTAAAAATCATGGAATGCTTCTCTCTGATGACAACAGTGTTTCTTCGGCCAATGGCTTCTTTCGTTACATTTTCATTTCTTCACTGTTAATGTAACCTCACGTGGGATTCGTGACATTCTTTTATGAAACTAAATCTGTGGTCCCTAGTGATCGTCTTTTTGTTTTCTCTACTGTTCATCAATGATTGGCTACTGTATGTCAGTATAAATGCAATATCATAAAGATGAACTCACTTCCTCTTTTTCAACCTTACGAATGTTAAATATTCGTTCACAGCCATCAAAGGGAGGTTTCAGTACTCCATGAACTGTATTAACCGGGTTATCGGTTACTCACCGGGACTATCGGTCACTCGTTGATACTTACAATAATTATGTTAGTAGAACCTCGCTAATCCTGGAGATACGAGTACATCTTTGGTTTTAATGAGAAGATTTGTAAAGGAAGTCATGTCACGTCAGATGTGAGATCTGGCTCGTGTTATAATCTCAACGTGGAAATGAGTAATCATGATAATCATCATTATGACTTTTTTTCCCTTATCGTTCTTCCTTTTAACTGGTAAAAGGTAAAGGTAAAAGTTGTCTCATAACAGATAATGCCGTAGGGTAGTGAAGTTGTAGAGACTTCACCAAACTATGCCCAGCACCGATAGGTGGCATGATCAGTTTCCTTCCGCGCTGCTATTTCTTTCTCTACCATTTTCAGCTGGGTAGACTGGATGGAACGCGAAGATACAGCGAATCTAACCCGTCACCTTTGCCGCGAGAGACCAGCGCTAAAAAAAACGTTGTCAATGGTCTTAAACTGTGTTATCTCCTCTTCGGATCTGAGACCTATTTCAAGAAAATCTAGCCCAAAAGCGATCCTGCCTTATCCATCTCTTTCCTTGATGACATCTTGCGTCATATTAATTTATCGTCATTATTTCTCGTTTCGACCCCTATGGAGCATGGAGCTACTAATCCAGCAGACTCCCTTGCTGAAAGCATCAATCAATACCCATTAGCTTCCCAAGGAAAATATGCCTTCAAGAAACACATGCCAAGTCCTCCTGTCACGTGCCATCAGCTCAAGTTCTTTCCACCTTTTCTCATCATTTTTACTTCTTCTGTATTCAGTTCTCTTCTCCGTGTGTTTTTGGTCTACCTCTGCCTCTCTTTCCCTAGGGATTCCAGAACAAGGACTGCCTTGTAATGCTATCAACAGGTTTCCTCAATGTGTGTCCTATCCATCGCCAGCGTTGTCTGGTTATTGTCATCAATTCCACATTTGTGACTTTGTCATTCCATTTCAATCCTACTGTTCTACACAAGCACCGATTTAGGAAAGTCTGTAGCTTTTTGGTTGTTGTTTTTCTTTTTTGTTCTCCATTTTTCAGAGCCGCGCAATAGGACTGACTTGACATTTGACTTGAAGATTCTTATTTTCGTGCTAGACTTGATTACTCTTGATCTCCATACATTTCCCAATGCAGTGAAAGCTCTTCTTGCTTTTTCTATTCTTATTTGATATCGCTGTCTGTCCCTCCAACTTTGTCTATATTGCTGCCAAGATATGTTTACGTTTCTACATCTTGTAGTGGTGTTTCTTTAAGTTCAGCATTATTATCATTTCTTACATGTATTCTCATTATCTTTGTTTGTTCCCTGTATCTTTTCCTTATGTATTTTCAGACCCACTTCTCATCGAGTATTTGCATGTGGTTTTGCATCTGATTACGGTTATGGGACAGAAGCGCCATGTCATCTGCAAAATCTAGGTCGTCAAGCTGTTTAGTCAGATCCCACTTTATTCCGCTTCTGTTTGCTGGAAGCATGCAGTATGGTAGTCATGTGCTCTGCCACTGATGATGTCTGTGACAATTTGTTCTACACACACAACCTATGTTAATAACCTCATACGACTTGCCGGCTACACGCACAACCTACGTTAATTACCTCATTCGACATGCCGCCTACACGCACAACCTATGTGAATTACCTCATATGACTTGCCGGCTACACGCACAACCTATGTTAATTACCTCCTACGACTTGCCGGCTACACGTACAACCTATGTTAATTACCTCATACGACTTGCCGGCTACATGCACAACCTATGTTAATTACCTCATACGACTTGCCGACTACACGCACAACCTATCTTTATTACGTCATACGACTTGCCGGCTACACGCACAACCTATGTTAATTACCTCACACGACATGCCGGCTACACGCACAACCTATGTTAATTACCTCATACGACATGCCGGCTACACAACCTATGTTTATTACCTCATACGACTTACCGGAGAGAGCAGTAGTCGTCTTCTTTCTTTGTGTCCTCCGCGATTACCGGTTAGTCGACCCTAGGTATTCATTCATCACCCTTCACTGCGATTACCGGTCAGTCGACCCTAGGTATTCATTCATCACTCTTCTCAGCGTTTACCGGTTAGTCGACCCTAGGTATTCATTCATCACCCTTCTCAGCGATTGCCGGTTAGACGACCCTAGGTATTCATTCGTCACCATTCTCAGCGATTACCGGTTATTCGACCCTAGGTATTCATTTATCACCCTTCTCATCGATTACCGGTTAGTCGACCTTAGGTACAGTAGAACTCCATTTATCCGAACCCCATGGGACCGAGCATCGTTCGGATAATCAAAAGTTCGGATAATTGGATTACATAATGTATCGAGTACATGTACACATATTTCTAAAAATAATTAACCATCACAAGGAAAATACACTATAAAACATATTTACTTGTACTGTAATAATAATACCCACACTGTATTAGATCACTGTATCACCAAAATCTTTCATTACACTGCAGTGCATGTACTACTTGTACAGTATTATTATTTTTTTTTTTTAAAGAGAAATATTTTCAAAATAACATTACAAACGATTCAAAACCAGGCACAACTTACGTATACATGTACTTGTACAGATGTAGCCCACTATTTAAAATAATGAGGAATCCTCTTTTGCACCAAACTGGATAGTCTCCTTTTGGCTGCTAAGTCTCGCATTCTCTTCAACAGCAGAAGCTGTGTAGGACAGCTGTCATCTTCTTGCTCGTACCAAGCCATCGTTGTTTCTAGTGCTATAGAGGCTTCTTCAGGACTTGGTCGACGTTTTGGGTTATCTTCATAATTTACAAGTACATCATGTACTTCTGAGGAGTCTTCATCATCGGTCACTACATGTATTTGGTTTTCTTCTTGCACAAAAGACAACATTTCTTCGTCATTCAAAAACTGAAAACCAGAATCATTATCATCTTCTAGCCACAAGTGTGCATCATCTTTGTCACAGTCCGAAAATCCGGGCATTGCTTGAAACAGTTCCACAACTTCATTTATACAATCATCATTTGTGTCCACTGCAGTAGTTTCATTGCCTCCTTTTTTTCCCAAGCAATCTATTCCAAGCCTTGTTGAGATTATCTTGTGACAGGGTGGTCCAAGCATCAGCTAACATATAGCAGCAGTCTTTGAGATTAAGCTTTGTGGAAAACGCCACCACACTTTCTTCATCTTCAGCCAACAATAAACGACGCAGGACTTCCTTCTTGTACATCTTTTTAAGCTTTGCTATAACACCCTGATCCATTGGTTAAATCAGTGCTGTTACATTGGGAGGCAGAAAAATTACTTTAAAATTTGCATCAACTGCATTCAATGTATCCGTCTCTGGATGAGATGGTGCATTGTCCAGTAGAAGAATTACTTTTCCAGTTTTCTTTTCTTGTTCTCTCGACCTCTTCACCAATCAAGAAATATTTCACTATTCATCCAAGCACTCTTCTGTGCTTTGTAGCACAATGGGAGACATGTCACACTCTTTAAACAACGTGGTTTTTTTTGGCTTTGCCGATCATTAGCACCGGTAAACGATGACTTCCACTGCAATTCGCGGCTATCAAAATTGTTACTCTCTCTTTGCACTTTTTAAACCAAGGAGCAGCTGCTTCGCACTGAGATGCAAGGGATTTTTGAGGCAAGGATTTCCAGTATAAGCCAGTCTCATCGGCATTATACACATCATCGAGTCAATAACCTTCTTCTTCCAAAAAAAAAGCCAAGAATGTTTCTTTAAAATTTTCAGCGGCAGTTGCATCGCTAGGTAAAGATTCCCATTGAATCTTCAATTCTCGTATGCCATGACGAGATTTAAAGTTTCTTAACCATCCCTGGCTAGCTTTAAATTCAGGAGGACCGTCAAGTTGTTTGTTGAACTGTAGTGCCTTTTCACACAATAGAAAGCCAGAGATAGGTTCCCCTTTGCTTCTTCTTTGCACAAACCATATATACAAAGCCTCTTCCAATTTCAAATCTTTCGCATTTCTCATGGTTTTACGTTTCTTCGACCCATTTTCACTATCCAATTTCGATGCAAAACTCATAATTTTATCCTTGTTACTTTTGATGTCAGAGACGGTAGCTTTCCCAACATTGAAAATCCTTGCAAAACACAATTTCACCTTTTCCAAGTCTCTTGATAATTTCTGTTTTCGTTTCAACTGACAAAACATTGCGGTTCCTTTTATATGCTTTAGGCCTACTGGAAGATGCCATATCTCACAGAGAAATACTTGTACACCAAAATTATTCTGCTGTAGTAGCAGACACAATTATTTTAAGTTGAACTGTCTGTTTATCCAGTGTTCTGCCTAGAACGCACACGTACACTGGATTGGTAAACCAGATATTAACTGACATTATGATCTAACTGACTTCCTGTACATAAACGACCGACCATTAGCCCATCCCATCCTCTACAAATTGTTTGCACAGATTTGAAGCTTGCCGCATCAAAATATTCAGAAATATAGTCAAACGTGACTGGTGGCGCCTGATTTTTTTTTTTCTGGAAAAAGTGTTCGGATAATTGGGTGTTCGGATAATTGGGGTTCGGATAAATGGAGTTCTACTGTATTCATTTATCACCCTTCTCAGCGATTACCGGTTAGACGACCCTAGGTATTTATTCATCACCCTTCTCAGCGATTACCAGTTAGTCGACCTTATGTATTCATTCATCACACTTCTCATCGATTACCGGTTAGTCGACCCTAGGTATTCATTAATCACCCTTCTCAGCGATTACCAGTTAGACGACCCTAAGTATTCATTCATCACCCTTCACCAAACCAAGAGCTCAGGCCATCAACAAACGTATGCCACTTACTCCTACCCCTCGTCATCAGCTCAAGGTCAATCGATGACTCCCTCATCATTGTTATATCTGTCAGGAGAAGCTTGGAAGCAGTTCTGTGTAGGACGTGATGATTCCTTGGGAGAGCCCAGAACCAAAACACAGTATTTTAGCTCTGCATATTTCGAGAGACCCCTTGGATGGCGGGGAATGCACAGTATGCCACGCGCTTCTTCCTCCTGAATTGGGACCTAAAGTAATGATCCTTTAAATGCAAGCCAAGATAGAAAAACCGGAGCTCATGACTTCAACTCAACGCAGTTCGGAATGGCAGCAAAGCCACAGAAAACGCCTAGATCTGCAGTTCATATAATACCAAAGAGTCTTCAACTTGGTATTGACTGCAAAAGAGCACGCTCAGCAGTCCTAGTTAAACAACAACAACAACAACATGTCTGTCCTTGGCTCTCTTTTCCATGTGTTTTTTGGGCTACTTCTACTTTTCCTACATTTAAATGTATAGTTCTGCTACCTTAAGTTAAACCAGAGAGAAGCGATTCCATGACCAGTGTACTTTACGCGTAAAGAGTGACGCGTCAGTATGTGCTTATCAGTTTAGGATCCTACTCACGCTAGAGTGCAAACAGTCTTTTCTAAATTCGATAAACGTTAACAGAAAATGTTGCTCATATTAGGTTAATCCTGTCTTCATATTCACAATTGTGTGGGTTTCACATCCAGGATAGGAGAGTTGAATTGTGGGAGATGGAATGGCGGGGTAATCGGGAGATGTTACAACTGATTACTATTGAAATGGTAGAACACATGTGAATATCAAACATGCCTGGAAATTTCGGCGTTATAACGTCTTTTTTCATATTCTTTCCTCTCTCTCTCTCTCTCTCTCTCTCTCTCTCTCTCTCTCTCTCTCTCTCTCTCTCTCTCTCTCTCTCTCTCTCTCTCTCTCTCTCTCTCTCTCTCTTCTCTCTCTCTCTCTCTTTCTCTTTCTCTCTCTCTCTCTCTCTCTCTCTCTCTCGTTTTCTTTCTTCTCTCAGTTTTCTTTTGTTTTTTACGAGTGATTCTCGTGCTTAAAAATAGTTATTTGTTTACTACTTTACAATGGATGATTTACTAACTTATGACGATTCTTGCAAAGTGATTTGGTTTTTATCACATGACAAAGATGAATGTGGGATGAAATGCCCTAGGCCCCCTATGGTAATGGCTCGTAAATATGAAGGCTTTTTTAGAACTCCAAGACTGAATGAGAGAAAATGAATCCTTACTGAGAATAAGAAGGTTTCAGCACGTATTCTGATCTTCAGCGACAGCTTCACTCTGGGATCACGAAAGAGCCTCTACTTTCGGTTTAGCAGGAAGAAAACAATGAAACACTTAAACACCCACAGCATATATATAGCAAGATGATGTAATCAGTAAAAGTTAAAAAAAAATTACATAAGCTTAATTAATTAACAACGGTCCCTAAAAAATGCCGTGCTGAAGTCGGATGTGTCGACCGAAAGGAGCAGATATCACAGCTTAGGCGTAAACAGACACAACGCAACCACCGTCCTTTTCAGGACAAACGAAGAAGAAGAAGAAGAAAAATTAACAACTTGATTACTCTGAAATTTGAGAATGAAATGGTGACAAATATGATAAAAAATCTTCAGTTCCACAAATAGGTGAACTACACTGGATAATGAAGAAATGTCAAATATACTAAAATGGCAAGATAAAATAAAATAAGTTATGCGTGTTCGACACAGTCTATGACACACTATCACTTTTGGTTAACTACATTTGAGAAGGATATTAGCCATCAAGACTATCTGGCCATTGATGGTTGACTGGGCCAAAGATACTCTGGCTTTTTTGCTCCTCAGTACTATCTGGCGATTTGTGCTGTGTGCATATGGCTGACTTGGTCAATAAATACGACTGGCGTAATATAGTGAAAGACTTAGATGTCTTTAGAATCACCAAGATTTTTGGGGCATACATTGATGCACAGTGGTCTGGGTTACAAGCTATCTATCGAAGGGAGTAGGGAAACTCTTTGTCTCTCTCCATTGACGAGCGTAGTTCTTGCTTATACCGAAGCTGTCAGTTCAATGCCTATCTGTCCGTATTGGAGAGAAAACCATTGCTGAAGAATGACTTGTTACAGCAATTTCTTCTAGGCTCCTCTCTCTCTCTTCACAGAATTTCAAGTCGTTCTCTCGTTCGTTCAGGACATATGGGAAAATGACTCGACATTTACCAGTTTACACACTACGAAATCAGGCTTCGAAAAGATTGTGAAAAAAACTTTTGCAGTTAAATTTATATGACGCAATGTTACATTTATAATATCGAACGTTTAAATTTGCCAGTAGTAATTTTATTGTTAACATTCCACCTAAATTTTATGCCACCAAATGATGCAAGACTTTCCTGATGCATGCAGCACGCAAAACCTTTGATATCACGAGCCATGCGTTTCAGTTTTAACAATTTCGCACAAAAAGGACGGTGGAAAGGGGGGGGGGGGGGGGGGGGTGGGGGGGGGGGGGGGGGAATTCCTCCACACTCTTCTGACGCAATCAGTGTAACACATTTGTCAAATACGAGCGATTCAAATATTATGAGTGAAACGATCTTGATCGTTATATCATAAGACAGATCAATTTGCGTATTTACTGTGAAGGAGGTCATTCATTTCCACATTCCATCATTTGCTCACTCAAGCATTAACCCCGCAATATTCACCCATTGCTTTCTCATCCTTTACTCCATAAAAGGTAAAGGTAAAGGATCCCGTTACACGCCCATTGAGGCATATTGGGAATATGGTGTTAGGCCATTCTCACCAATTTAATCATTTATTCATTCACTCACTCGTCAAGCAGTAACTTACAAACTCCACCCCTCACTTTCTAATCCCTTATTCCATACTCACCAATTTAATCATTCAGTGATTCACTCACTCACCAAACATTAACACACAAACCCCACCCCTCATTTTCTAATCCTCTACTCCATACTCACAAATATCATATATTCACTCACTCACCAAACATTGACCCACAAATTGAGCCCCTCACTTTCTTATCCGTTACTGAATACTCAACAATTTCATCATTTGTGTACTCACTCACCAACTACTGTATCACAAGTACATCATTCTCTTAGTGAATTGTCCTATGGATGTAGAAAAAAAGAGGCGTGTGCTTAAACTGATATTTTGTGGGATTTCATTTGCTTCAGGACAAATTGTTAATCCATTAAAAAAAAAATAATAAGTTGCTTACACAGAATGCGTCCTATTAGTAGAATGGTTAGAGATATTGCAAAGTTACCGGGATCAAAAACCTGGTAGCGTCATGCCCGACTCTACCCAGCTGTAACTGGGTACCTGGTTCTGTTCTTTAGTTAGGAAGACAAAGGCAGCGAGGAAAGAATATGATCAGCCTACCTCATAAATCTGGACCTAATATAGGGATATCTCTAACACTTCACCTCCCTACTGCAATATCTTCTATATTACTACCATTACATTTTACAATAAACGGATAATCGACTCAAGATAACTTTTTCTGTAGATAAAAACGAAACAAATAATTACTCGAGAGGGAACACCAGGAACTCATATTGCATTGAATGATTTTATTTTCTGTCGAAGGAAATATTACCTCAGACATTAAGCGTCATAAATCTCTTAAACTCATACACCCGAAATAATGAAAGCAATCAGCGAATGTCATCTCGACGAAATGATTCATTACCAGATTTTTAAACAGGCTGTATGATGTGAACACTTACGGCTGCGATACCAGCTCATCGTGGTTGACGTTTTTGCAATGAGCTATTAAACAAGGGCAAAAAACTCCATTGTTGAAAACGAGCAATAATTATTAGATTTCTAAATTAAGTCCCCTCAAGGAACAAAGGATTGCATATCGTTACTTTCAGAAGTGATGTTTCGAGACTTTCCTTGAGATGTTATGTACGTAGTAGTAGCCCCTATCAGTTATAACTGATTATGGGGATGCGCCCCTGGGGAGATAGTCTCCAGCTGCTTTTACCTGGTGTTCCTTTAGGCGTGTTCTTTTCTCTTCTGTTTGTTGTGAAAGCTTTTTGCCCAATCAGAGTTGGCGCTGTAGGGAGCATCGCCACTTTGTGCAATCAGCAGCTTCATCATCTAAGGCTGCTGGATTTATGTCAAGTGCCTTCATGTCTCTCCTGTACATATCTTTGAACCTCAGTTGCGGACGCTCGGTTGTTCTTTTGCCATCTCCAACTTGTCCATATAAAATATCTTTTGGGATGCGACCATCTTCCATGTGGCGGACATGGCCAAGCCAGCGTCGTCTGCACTGACTAAGCAGTGTATACGTGCTTTGAAGGCCAGCACATGACAGCATTTCAAATGTTACAGGCGTAAAAAACAAGCAAAATCCTCTTGAAATAGTCAATACTTCTGCAGTGAATGATCAGATGCAGACATCTTCATGAGAAACGCGTTGACCCATGACACTCATTAACAGGTGAGCGGTACGAAACAATAGCACGTGTCATTAAGCCACCTTTTTACATCGGTACAACTTGTCACATAATTTGTCGTTCTCTTTTGCGTATTTTCTCTCCCTCTGCCATTATCTTTTTATATTTCTCATTTTCGGAGCTCAGAAATCTCTGCACCAGTCACTGTTTACATTTTCACACTTCGATTCGTGTCAGGCCAATGCATCATTGACCATCCTTAAGGATTAATTGTAACCGCGTAAGTAATTGCGCCAGTTTGACTTCAGGCGTGAATTGTTTGTTTACGATTGCGCAACCATTTCCTGACAGACTAGTCAATCGGGGAGTGTCGCTTCAGTGTCCATACAAGCGACTAGGTGTGTCTGATTAGTGACGCAATCACTTCCCTTGAAGATACCTGTGATGATAATAACAGATAATATCAATCTGGCGAGACATTTGAAGAGTGAACTTGTAAGTGTGATAATACTGATGGAAACCACACTACCTTATATGGAAGTGACTTTTAAAATTCACATCTTATGTGTCTCACGCAGACTTTTTCCATGAGGAAGTATTGGGATAACCCCATCACAGCACGCATGGTTGAATGTTATTGTCTGGCATTCGGAATGTAAATTTACAACATTCGTGATTGGAGCCTTGTCAGTTAGTAACACAATGTGCGTGGGCCGTGTCATGGGTTGCCTCCCCTTAGCTCTGCAGTAGCGGTCCAACAGTGGCCAAAACTCAAGAGTAACTAATGTGTGTCTTAAAAGGTGTTGTGATAGGAAAGGGAGATAACTGGGATAGAATAACAAGGGATAATTATTGAGTTGCGGGACTTAGTGCAAACGTCATCAGCGACACGGGAAGTCCGTGCGCTGATAGAAGAGTTTTAGTTCACTCTTCACTCGTCGTTTGGCTCAGATAGACAGTTGAGAGCAGGTTAGCATAGACTAACCGTAGCGACCATATCTATAAGATAATGGATAGCTCAGGTACCATTAGATTTACGGTGCCGCTGCAGTTTGCAGAAAGGAAGACAGACAAAAGATGTTTTCATGACAAGTAGTTTCCATGACGAGCTGTGTCCAAGTATGTCGCCAGCAGTTCATTCAGGAAATCTTGGTAGGTAAACTCCCGAATAGTTAATCAAGTGCAGATAATCAAGAACAAGTGTTTAGAAGCAGTGGTCTAGTGTCAGACGCATAGGGCAGACTTTATAAAGATTAGTTCTAGTGGCTAAGAATAAGTTTTCAGCATTGGTGGTGACCCAGCTAATATTTCGAAGCCAAATTGAATATACTGAGAACAGCCCATTAACAAGTATAGAATAGTAGACAGTATTACAGTAGTCAGCAGTGGTCAAGCGTTAATCAACTAGTTCCTGACCAGTGAATTAAATGCTGAATGAAAGTGTCGACGTAGAGGTCATGTGTCTTCTTACTACCTTTATAACCAGGCACGGAGATGGCCAACTGTAAATATGTTATAGTCAACAATAAAGGAATTTTGTTGTCAGCCACGAGTCGATCTGTCATTGCAGTCATCACAGTTGTCTGGTCATTAAGTATCCCTCAGCGGTCTCATTAGCAAGACAAGTCCAATAACTAACGTAACAGACATGCGTACCCAAGAACAAAGAAGGTCACTATCATCTGTGGCCGGGGGAGTGGACGGGAATGGCACCAAATCAAGTTAGATGTGACCGGACTTGGTCACGGTGACAAATCAAGTCTAGTGTGACAGGGTGAGAATGGGGTGGAATCTTTTATCAATGTTCATCTGTTGTTTTACTGGCAACTGCCAGAGATGGTGATTACAGAATAGGAACATAACCCAGGTGATTCTTTTGGAGACTCGTAACTGTGTTTATGTTTTAGGCTGCATGATCGTCGAAAATATGGTAACATTCTTTTCTCAATTACCTGATGTAAACAAACGACACTTCCTATTGACGTTCAGGAAATAAGTTCAAGTTGGATTAAATATGAATGAACACCTTTATTAAGTGTCTGCACACTCTGACAACTTCATAATAGTTCATAAATACATGTGCTTCTGTGGTATACAAACCAGTCATCCCATGAAATAACACACAGCCATCGAACTTACAAGATGGTCCAAACCCCAAAATCACTGCCTCGCTCGTCTCGTGCCTAAAACCAACTTACTTAACTCCCTTCTCTCAAACCATCACTTCCATCCTAGCTACTGAGCAATTCGACCCCAAGTTCGATGACGTCATTCCTGAACACTTTAATTAAATCACTCATAGGATTTGTGACTAGTGCTATTACACTAACTAGACACGCTCAAATACTTAGTGTTTAATCTTGCTAAGTATTCTTACCCTAACTATAATTAAGTGGCAGCACCTTAGTGTTAATCCGACGTAACAGTCCGTACTGTCACACATCATTGGTTTAATTAAGAACGTACACACAACAGGGTCAGTACATAACGAAGAACTTCACAAACTTTGAACCTGGGTTGCAACTACCACAGTGTCTACCTTTGCACAAGATTACTCTGGGCAGAGTTGTAGATAGAAGGATAATGATGCTTCTACCTCCAGGGAGTTTTCACAAGATATTCAGAAAAGCGTGAACAATGCTGCATTGGCTGAGCACGTTAACTCTAGTATCTGCTGTCAACTTTTGTGAAGGATAGAGTTATCTTATATTTCGTTAGCTCTTTCAAGCCCCCAGCTGAGTTAATTCAGCGAATTCCTCTTATTATTATTAAGCTCTCTTTACGTGTATTTAAAAAAATTGTCTGAGACATACAAATACAACACATTCAAAATGATTAAATCAACTTTAAATTTGGATAGATATAAGTAACAAATTTAATAATCAATTAGGTTGTAACAGGTATTAAAAAATTGAATAATTCTTTAACAAAAATTGGTCATCATCATATGATGTTAATGGGGATTAATATAAGGGGAAGTTTCACTTGGCAGCTTTTATTTGTACAATTAGCTGCTGGAATTTCTACTCCCGCTGGTGTTTTGGTTCTTCGCAGATAGGTGACTGGATCGCTCGTGTCCCTGGTCAAGATTAAGACTTGCAGAACGTTCCAAGTAGAATCAAAGATGCAGCAATAGTGAATGCAGTCAGTGACCCATAGCTTGACAGCTTGCATCAGGACCAGCGAACCAGAGCTGGTCAAGACCGTACTCCACCTCCACGTGGTGGTCCTGGAAACAGTCTGCAGCAGTGCAGTCTGGCTGAGCGAGTACGGATCGCAGAGGGAAGGCAAACCCGGTCCCAAAAAATGCCGTGCAGAAGTCGGATGTGTCGACCGAAAGGTGCAGATATCACAGCTACGGCGTAAACAGACACAACGCAACCACCGTCCTTTTCAGGGCGACGAGGAAGAAGAAGAAGAAGAATCATGGAGTAACTGCAAAGCTGGTGCCGCATCTCTAAGACCCGTCTGATGATGGTGTCTCGCGCCGACTTCAGGCCACTTATACCATTACTTTTTCCAAAATAGTACCTGTCGTAGATTTTGGATAGGAGAATTAAGACTTGGGTGGGTCCCTTCTGAATAGCTTGAAATGAGTGAGAGTCCCAGTGTGAATTAGTAAAAAAACAATAGAATTTCCACACAGGTGAGATGATAGACAGTGGTATAGAGGCTGTCGCTGAAAGCGAAAAAGAATTCTTCTCTCTCTCTCACCTATCCTCTACGACGACTTTTACAGAGTCCGACAGTCTATTCCACATATATATTACATATATTTCTATCTACTCACGGGCACGCACATACACGTGACGACAGTTAAACACACAGACTTGGAAAATCTATAACAATGCTTATACAGATAATTGGGATCGAGCTGACCAACGCACTGGTTTTTTGTTCAAGAGAGATATTTTAATTATCATATCAAAATTTCTCACAACACCAAAAAATACATAAAGGAAAAACATATACAAATAGTCATAGAATTCAAGGAAAATGCTACAAGGATGATAGCCCGTTAGAATCTTACTCTAGGTTTAGCCCACAGCCCCGTTAAGAGAACAGATGATGGCTCAAAGAGTTATAGATACATAGGGTTGAGTCTAAGAGGTTTCTTTCTTTCTCGTAAATGTATGAACAGAGTTGGATAATCTGATTTAGCCTAAGAAAAAAAAAACTCTAGCATTTGTAACAAATTCTGCAGATTTAAAAATTTAAGACAGCAAATGGGTGACAATAATACACCGGTAAAATAACACTCAGACCTGTGTACTCTCATTCATCCAGCCATGGCCTTTCTCTCACATATATACTCACAACTTTGCTCGTTGCCTCTGGGAACATAATAATTCTAGGACCTTCGCACAGACCCGAAAAATGCAGTCAGCGACCAAGAAACCCCCAGTTCCAAAAGACGTACTGAACTCTCTGTCTCAGGGAACCGATTCCTTGGGTGTTCTAATTTTTTCTCGAATGTCTGATTAAGTCACATAAAATTTGTCCAGGCACGAAAGTTAGCAGAGCACAATGTCATTAGCTTTGGATTCTAGGATTTAAGGAATGTCAGATCGGTGTCTTCTTTCAGGCAGGTACTATATTTGGTCACCACAATACTAGTCACAATCTCTGTCGGAATGATAATGTTATTCTTGTAATATTTTCGCCGCCAGGCAGCATGTACATTTAAATTTGTGGAGCAATATGAACTGGCTCAAAAGCCCAATATATATTTCTAGTCTTTAGAAACCGTTAGTGGGATTGCTATTACTGTCTCTCTCTGATGGCATATGCACTGTCAGATCCAGTGTTACTTGAAACAAAAAAAAAAAAAACCCACGTGGTTAAAGATAGGAACTGTCTATGCTTCACACAAATATGTCTCTTTACTAAACGCTGGCAAGTTGGGTACCACAGTTTCACTATATAAAAGAAAGAACACATATCAAATAATTTACATATATGTACTCAATATAACTTACATTTTAATAGCAAGCCTACAGCTTGACTTATCTTTAAAACTTCCCGTAAAATAAGTTATATAAAATCAATCATCAGGAATTAGGAATATTTGCGCATTCCGTCAATATTCACTGATGTCGCATCTAGCATTATAAGTTAGTTTTAGAAAAATGTGATCTCGACTGATTATTTAGCAGTAAATTAACTTCATTATAGCTACATTATGGTTTAATGCTAGAAATATAATTTATTCTGCTTTCCACTGAAACGCGTCACTAGAAAATAATACAGACTATATAGATTAAGCACTCTGTTCAAAAGAACTAGTTTAAAATGAAATCGGCGATTTAACACTTAATCACTTCACAAAATTCTAGAGAACTACTATATAATATTTACCTCAAACACAGCACTACAGGATATCGCACAATTAAGAATTTTACGCTTATATTTATGGAAGTCTAGAAGTTCGACAAATTGTCGCAGCAAACTAAGAAACTTCGCTTATACAGCTCTACTCTTCGCGAACCACCTGTCTACTGCGAATTATTGAGACAAGAATGAAAATAAAGTTTCAAACTAGGTTTAATATCTATGAAACGGACAAAGAATCCCACTGTTTCGAAACCACGAAACAGCGCCCGTCTCTCCCCTTCTCTAACACCCTACGTCAGCTTCCCTCATGTCGTAACAGCCATCAGTGCGATTACGCACCTGCGTTAACAAACTGACCGGGAAAAGCGCGTGTCAGTTGCAAATCTCAGACAACCGTCTGAAACTGCGACTATAAGGTGTAAATATTCGCTCCTACTTAAGCGTTCGGCCCGGAAAACCCGCGCGTGACAGGTGCAAATGTAGACAAAAAGTCTGCTCTATGTCCAGCGAAACGAATTTTTCGCACATTCACGTCTTACCTGCGCGACTGACATCTGATGCAATAAGGTTACTAGTCAGTATGAGAAAGAAAAACGATGATGGGAAAGAAATATATTTTTTCGCAACGAGTGATGCGAAAAAATACAGGAAAAACAAGTACGGAAAGATAATAAAATAAAAGGATGCGGGTGAGAGAATAGGAAGAAGAATTACAGTTAAAGTGAATATGTTTTACATTTACACTGGTTGAAAAGGTTAATAATATAACAAGTACGTACATCATTTCTTTCATCGTTCCCTCCCTGCTCCATATGGAATTTGGGACTACCTCTGCTTTTGGTTCTTTATTAGAAACTCGCAATAAAGCAGTCGTCAGCCCTGGCAGTGGTGGTTCATGAAATCATCATTCTATATGCTGAGGTTGCCAGCCGCAAATGAGTTTGACATCCACTAGCAATTTTTACATAATATTCACATGCCATTTATACGTATTAGGTCACATGTTAAAACGCAAAATATAGAATTTAAATGTACAACTAACGCCAATCTTTAGGCTCACGTACTGCTGGCTCAGAGAAATAGTTTAAGGCAGCTTGACGATATTTCTTACACGTGGTCTGGGGTGTTGTTATGTTTGCACAAGTTCTCACTTTTGACTTTGTGTAATAGTGTCCTCAAATTCCGGTTTTCCGTGTTAAAATGGTAGCGTTTTCCTGGGCTCTAAGTCCTCAATATGCTCCAACAAGGTCCTGTCGAGTACTATTCTTAACTCTGGTAAGGTCTGGTTGTCTTCTTGGTGCGAGGTAGATTTTCACAGTGCTTTCAACCGACTAAAGTGTCAGGTTATATTTCCCCTCTCGTAGGGTTTTACCCAAATACTGTATTCCCCCTCTCGTTCCTGGCATGTGTTGTTTACTATTAGACCAGGCCCCTGTGACGAGAGGTTTTTAGTTATATATGTGATAGTAGAAGATAAATAGGATATCCAGGTACTTCAGATTATACCAGGATAGAATGCCAGTCAAGAGTTCTGGTCTAATAAGCAATACCCCAGTCTTAGAAATAAGCACTGGTGTATGGTTGTCAAAGCAATAGTCAGACTGTGAAAATCACTGGCCCAGATGGTAAGAAGTAGTACCAGGATTTAAGGTGTCTCCTCCCCACAACTATCCTATGATAAATTAATGCTAGGGGATAAATGAAATGAATAAGAACTTTAAACACAAATGGTAAAAAGTAAACAAGTCCTCAGGTACAATTAATGAATCATTTAATATTTATATTGATTTTCTTTTTCTGCTGTTTGGAAAAGAGTAATAAAAATATTCACAAAATTTATGTTATCTCTTATCTAGAGTAATTGTAGGAATGTTCTTTCCTTTAAAGTCACTTGGCACTTTAATCAGTAGTAATGTCCTTTTCAATTCAGGATCTGGATTACTATTCTCTTGGTTAGTAAAGTTAATAAACACGTGCTTTACTGTTACTATTATTACTGTTCTTTAAGTCCTTTGACTTTTAACACAAGATTGTCATCATCTGACGCGATACTTGAAATAGAAATAATAGCTGTTATAGCATGTTTTATCTGGTGTTTCATATAAGCTTCTGTCAGTTCCCTTATAGAGAGCACGTATCTTAGTTCCTGGATACTGATGACACTGCACTGTCACTGGAGATTATCATTCTTGGCAGACCCAACAGTAGGGGTACCAAGAACCAGCTGCAGTTCACTCTTTGGGTTCCTGCACGTATGTGGGATTGCCTCTGATGAACGTACACAGGCTTCTGATAGTTGACAGTATGATCGAAATGTCAATTGAACCTGAAACAACATATCGGTCTTGGCTAGTATCTGGCAAGATTTATATATGACTAGCCCAGATGTTAGACCAGTCAGTCATCAGATGCCGAGGTTATAAAGTTATAGTAAGCAAGGACATCATTTCAGTAATACAATACTAGCTTAAACATTTCTATTAGTTATATGTACCAACAGTCATCTTGATTTAACCACTCCTGTACATCCTTAAAAATTTTATAGCTTGATCCTTCCTAATATTAATCACAGGCCTTATATTTTTCCTGCACATGCTTGATCCTTCTCATCAGGTACAAATTTAAATATACTGATGCAATTCCTAGCATCTACACACAAATAATACACATCACATAATAACCTGCAGTAAATGATATACGTGCATGATAGTTTTTATAATTCAGCTTACCCTCAAACTTCAGAAATCACACTGGACATTAATGACTTGTCAGGCTGTACACATCTGCAGATGGCAAAGGCGTAGTGGCAACTCTGTCCTGCGTCCAGTCTGTTTCAAAACTTTATTCAGTGTCGTTCATTCAAATTGCGCTATCTCTTTTTATTGGCCAACGCGTTCCGCTGAGAGAGCATGACGTCACAGGCGTGTTAAGTATGCTTAATTTGTTCGCAAGATGAATGAAATTTTGACTTCAGTGCTAACTATTCCACCTCTTCTTTCGTCGTTCTAGTCTTCTGTCCATTCGATTCTGTCCCATTTAGATCTCATTAGAACCGGACAGTGCACAGCTACTATTCCATCTAACTTTCTTATTCGTCCGACCATTTAACATTCTCCTACATCGTCGAAAGTGTGTAGTAGCCATATCAACTCCACATTTTATGCATTTAACTTACAATATTCTCCGTTCCAAAATCATTCCAGCCATAATACATGTATGTGAATTTAGATGCAAACTTCCAGAATTGAAACATATAAGTCTTTCTGCTATTCGTCCATCCTGGTAGTTATGCCATCATTCAGAAGTTAGAATTAAAACACAGATCCCTTTAACAACAAGGTGGCCATATTTTATGCATTATGACCCTTCTCACTCGCCGTTTCGTGATTGCGTGCTATTTTCAGAGACACCGTCGCATTGCAATAATCGATTCTACAACTGTAGTAGAGACAAATTTTGCCACAGCCCCAATCAGAAATGTAGTTATGTTTACATCTCGAGTAATTTCAAACATGCGTGTTTAGGATGGGGTAATTCAAAATATTTCCACTAGGAAATTTCTGGGCGGTAATGCAAAGATCATGTCTTCTAAATTTGGAATGAAAACATTCGATCGCTCTCTCGGCAATATACAATATCTTACTTTCATCTAAAGTAATGTCTTTGTAACAAGGTGTACAGGAAATTATTATGTCATTCGTTTCCGCCGAGAGCATGCCGACAGGTCTATAATTTATCGCGGGGCACTTCTAGGTAAACATGACACGCGGTCACTATACGAAAAATAACCGGGCCCATCTTGGTTTTACCTGCGTCTTAATCTTAGCAAAGGCGAGAAGCGCAAAGCAAACATGATCAATTATCACTGAAGCATAAAATTAATAAGAAAATAACTAATTTCCGCTTGATAGCAGAGAAAGAAATGGGCGACCACGGATTGCAAGTAATTTAGTACACACAAAAAATGTAACTAAATACTGCCGGAGAGGAAAAGAGATCGACCCAATGATTATGGGACAGGCCGATAGTTGCAATACAATCTGGCACATTCGCCGGTCTACGGCGCTGTGAAATTCAACTCGTCAAGAAGACAGCCAGACAAGCCAGAGTAAGGAATAGGATCAGGATTCCACTTTAAAGGATCGGACAACGTGTCTGAGTATCTTGTGGACTTGTATCCCAGGAAAACACTAATTTCATTTAATATGGAAAGCCCAGAATCCTAGTTACCTGAACACTAAGTCGTAGTGGGATTCTCTTTGCAAAATAATACCCCAGAACACATGTAAGAGGCACCTTAAACAAGTTGCCTTAACTATTTCTCTTAGCCAGAAGTCAGTCTGTATTCCCAAAGAAAGTTGGGGTAAGTTGTACATTTTATAATTCTATATTTTGCATTTATTCACATGTAAAAATTGCTAGTGGATGTCCAAGTCATGTGAGTCTAGCAACCACAGCATGTAGAATGAAGATTTCACGAACCACCACTGCAAGAGCTGGTGACTGCTTTATGCGGGTTTCTCATAGAGAACGAAAAGCAGAAGTAGTCCCAAGTTCCATACGGAGCAGGGAGTGGATGATGACATAAATGATGTACATACGTATTATATTGACATTTTCAACCAGTGCATATGTAAATGTAAACATGTTCAATATAAATGCAATGGATGTTTTCCGCTCACTGGGATTAACATTAATGCTCAGAAAGGGTAAAGTTCTGAGGGAGATGGGATTGTGGAATGAATGGGGGGGGGGCCTGATTTTGAGTCAGGAAACCCAATACTCAGGAGGGTATTTGTTTCTCTCTTATTTCATGATACTAGTTGGTGGTACCAATTGGTGGTACTATCTGTGGAACAAGTGACGGGTATAAGTGTCCTTCAGTCAGAACTAGACAACATCATCGGACAGTGTTGAAGACTCTGGACCAGTTTCGTAATTACTCCATGCTACTTTTGGAACGTGTTACCGCCACCAGACTTGACCAGTGACGAGAGTGAACCAGTCTACAATCTACAAAGAACCAAGCATCGGCTGGAGCAGAAACCAACCGACAATCTTACTGGCAGCTACGTACACACTTAAAAACTGCCAAGGGAACTTTCCCAAGAAGAAAATTCACTTAAATAACCATAACATCAGCTGTGATGAGTTTTTAAAGAATTATTAGTTTTTACACTGTTAAACACAATTGATTATTAAATGTATGTATACAAATTTATAGTTGATTTAATCATTTTGAGTGTACTGCACCCGTATGTCTCAGTCATTTTAAAATACACTTAAACAGAGCTATTAATTTAATATTTTACTGAATTAAATTAGTTGGGGGCTTGAACGAGCTAAAATCATACAAAATATCCCTTCACAGAAGACGCGGGCAGATGCTAAGTTAACTTGGCTAAGGCACATTCAGCATTGTTCTTGATTTCTGAATATCCTGTGAATACTACCTCAAGGTAGAAGCATCATCATCCTTCTATTTGCATCTGTTACTTACTTACTTAGTCGTTCCCCTTCTACCGTGAGGTGTAGAGGTTTGGAAGAGAGAGCGCCAGACTATCCTATCGGCTGTCTTCCTCCTGGCCCGGCTCCACTCCAGTCCTCGGTCCCCCAAAAACTGTCCAATGTTGTCCTCCCAGCGGACTCTGGGTCGTCCTGGGGGTCTGGATCCCTGGCTCCCTGTTTCCCATGCTTGTCGTGGTAGCCGATCCTCTCCCATTCTGCAGACATGGCCAAACCATCCCAGCCGGGACTGTTCTACTTGGGTCTGCAGGGGGTGGGATTTTAGGCCTTGACGTATCGTCTGGTTGCGGACCATGTCTCTTCTTGTTACTTCAACCACCTTCCTCAGATACCTCATTTCTGAGGTTTGGATCTGGCTTTTGTGGGTTGTGGTCATTGCCCATGACTCGCATCCAATGTCAAGACTGGGACATAGGTGGAGCGGTATACAGCCATCTTCGTTTTCTTACCAACCTCTCTCTTGCTGAGGAATCCTCGATTTATGGCCTGAAAAAGTCTATTTGCATCTCTGCCAAGAGTAATCTTGTACGATGGTAGATACCTTTGAACACCCACATTAGATACTCTAGAATTTGGCCATTGTTGGACCATAACTGCAGAGCTAGGGGAGTAAATCCCGTGACACAACTACAACACGTTCCGCGTAGTTCCCGGAAGTCTATTAGGGGACACAGAAAGAAGAGGATCCTTTCATGACTGCGGTAGTGGTCCAGCAATACAAGGTTAACGATGTCACTCAATAGCACCAATAAACGCTTGCTTGCCTCACTATTGCTCCCTATATTGATGACTGCCTGAAATCGGAATTGTTTGCGAATGCAGGCACTGGACGTTGGGACCACAACTGTTTGTTAGACCGACGAACACATGAAGAAGAGAGCTGGCGACATAAATGAAAATGAAAAAGACGGCATGGTACCTTGAATTCATGATACCCGACAGAAGGACTTGGCAAATGTTTGCTGAAGGCCTACGCACCTTAGAGAACTGAAGGGTATTTGTGGATTGGTTGATTGATTAATTTCAGCAATACATTCGTCCTGAGTTATTAAAACAACAGCGAGCCACGAAACAAGCGCACACGTTACTACAACACTTCTGCAACATTTTACACTCAGTTAACTCAAAGCAACTTTTGTTTATAATCTATCAATATTTAATCCTCAACAATTGTTATTTGAAAATCTGTTTTATGAATGAAAGAAGAAAAGTCTATTAATGCCCAAAACGTACCAGAAAAGTTTCATGAAGAAATCAATTGTCTAGTTGAGGTCATCCGCCCTGAAGCTTTCTACTGCACCTAATACTATTTCCTAGTGTAATTATGTGTTGGAGAGTATGTGTAACCAAATGATAGATTGTGCTAGACATTGTAGTGGCTGTGAATTTCCTTGCGAAGTCTTTCTATAAATAGAAGAAAAGTCATTCATTCCTGACATTCTGAAACTTCGAAAGTAAAGTAATCTATACAGAGAAATGTTTCTTTTTTTCTTGTTAAGAAACATGAAGTCATCATTTCAGTTGACCGCCTGGTAACGAGTGTGACCCAAAGTGGGGTCATTATTTCAGTTGGTTCGTAAGAAGTAAGGATATAACCCTCAATCTCAGACCTAATAAGGGTCTTTTATATTTGGACATGCGCCCTAATATAACCGACTAGGTTGAACCGGACGCGCCTCACCAAAACGAGGCAAAACTTTATTTTTTTTTTAAAAGAAGAAAAAAAAGCGGAAGTATGAGGCTGGTTGCTTCAAAGTCTAAATACTCCGTTGCATTAAGTGTTTTAGGCAAATTTCTGAAGATTGATGTCTTCAGGTCATGTGGTATGTGTCTTGTAATTGTATATGTCATAACGTAGATCCGGAATTTTATCCATGCTAAAGTCCTCTAACGCTTCTATCATTTCTATTTTTATATCAACCATGTCTGCCTGTTATCATCTTTCCATTATACTTATTATTTTCTCTATTTCTAATCTGAGAATGTTTGGCATTTATTAATAGATTGTGAACGGACTGATGACGATATTATATAACAGATACCCTCAATTCTACCTAACATAAAAGAGACAACGGAGACTGATGACGTAATTCATAATTAATCTATAAAACAAAAGAAACTTAACATAGATGACACTTTGCATTACATAAACAGGTACATACGAAACTGGAATAATACCAAAAACTCTTTGGTACCAGTTTCCAACGTAATATATTAGAGTAGGAAATTTAACCGACAATCGATATTATCAATATTCGATCATAAGCCATATGTTATAAGCTCTTGGTTTTGGAGAGTTAATGTAGAAAGAAAATGGTGGCATTGTGAAAACAATCGTGTAAATTGAAGGCTTAGAAAAATAAAGATTGACGTTGGATTTTTCTATGGCTTATTGTGGACCTCATTGGATCGTTGAAATAATTAAAGTTCTGCATTCTGTTCGATCATTTATAATTGACAGTGCTACACTATATGCTACTCACAGTCCAAGGAAACCGAATCAATTAAAAACCTGGGTCCCGTAAATTATCGAAGAGAATTTATATCTCTGGTGAACTAAACCAGTATTCTCGATTATGACTCTTCAGAAAGATTATATATATATATATATATATATATATATATATATATATATATATATATATATATATATATATATATATATATATATATATATATATATATATATATATAAAAGATACTTACTTACTTACTTAGTCGTTCCTCTTCTACCGTGAGATGTAGAGGTTTGGAAGAGAGAGCGCCAGACTATCCTATCGGCTGTCTTCTTCCTGGCCTGGTTCCATTCTAGTCCTCGGTCCTTCAAAGATTGTCTAATGTTGTCCTCCCAGCGGACTCTGTGTCGTCCTGGAGGTTTGGATCCCTGGCTCTTTGTTTCCCATGCTTGTCGTGGTAGCCGATCTTCTCCCATTCTGCAGACATGGCCAAACCATCTTAGTTGGGACTGTTCTACTTGGGTCTGCAGCAGGTGGGATTTTAGGCCTTGACGTATCGTCTGGTTGCGGACCATGTCTCGTCTTGTTACTTCAACCACCTTCCTCAGATACCTCATTTCTGAGGTTTGAATCTGGCTTTTGTGGGTTGTAGTCATTGCCCGTGACTCGCATCCATATGTCAAGACTGGGACAAAGGTGGAGCGGTATACAGCCATCTTCGTTTTCTTACCAACCTCTTTCTTGCTGAGGAATCCTCGATTTATGGCCTGATAAAGTCTCCCAGCCGCTGCTTTTCGAGTGGCCAACTCTTCTTTGATGCCCCCCTTTCGGTCTATAATAGCTCCGAGATATTTAAAGTGGTCGACCTGCTCCAGGACCTGTTCTCCCAACTTAATCTGATGTTTTCTTTCTTCTCGTGATATCACCATGGATTTTGTTTTAGAGCTGCTTATGACCATCCCTCTCTTCTCCAGCTCTTCCTTCCAGACTTGCAGGTTGGATTGGAGATGTGTCTCTGATTTAGCAATCAGGACAACATCATCAGCAAATGCTAGCTCTGAAATACAGACCTGTCTCATCTTCCAGTACCCCACTGAATACTTTCTTGTTCTCTCCTTACATGCCTTGATGACATCGTCCATGAGGAGTATGAAAAGATAAGGTGACAGGATATCGCCTTGTCTTACACCAGTGGTGGTCCTGAACTCTTCTGACTTATAGTTTGCTGTCCTCACATAATTTCTGCAAGACTTGTAGAAGCTCTGTATAGCATGAATCAGAGGTGCTGGAATGTTCTTCCTTGCCAAACTGTCCCAAAGTTTGCTCCAGGGGACCCTGTCAAACGCCTTTTCCAGATCTATGAAACAAAGATGGATCTCACTCTTGTACTCAAGGGCCTTTTCACTCAGCTGCCTGAGTGTGAAGATTAGGTCTTGAGTACTTCGGTTTGCTCGGAATCAGCACTGGGCTTCATCCAATTGTGGCTCAGCTAGGTGTGGTGAAGTAGGATGTTATAAATATGTATAGGGGACTTAGTGTACTGACTGAGATCAGCTGTGAAGGTATATATATCTAATAAGAGTAGTGTATGATATATAACCTTACTTGCTGCCACATATGTATACCTCAGTCAGAATTATTCTGGAATAGTGTGATGACTACGTTGTATGTCTAGAGTATGCGTATGATGAAGTGTAAGTCATAACAACAACAGACAGATAAACAATTTAATTTATTCCACCACACTTGACAACACTGTGACACTCACATACACATAACACTCTAAAGGATATCTTAAAGGAGTCACTGATAACTTTTCAAATAACAATATGTATTCATTGCTGTTATGAATGAATATGTGTCCTGATTCAAAAACAAAGGGAACCAGGAATCACAATCAATTTTACTTACAAGTTATATGTACAGAATTTATCAATATGAATATTGTAATGACATATATTATTAAAAGTATCCTATGTGTGTCAGTTGTGTAGTAGTAATATGAGGTAATACTGGTTTTGTTTTGTTCAAGCTCTGTTGGTATTTGTCATCATGACTTCAATAGTTTGTCTTTATGGGAACTATTATTGGAGATGTTCTCAGTTCCTGATATTAACACAATTTAATTCCCCTCTTAATGTTATTTTTACAAGGTCATTTTAAGCTGGGGGTACATAATTTTGAGCTCAGCTGGCCACATCAGCTTATCTTGCGTGATGGCGGCAGGAAAAGACTCATCTGCTCGATTCTCCCCTGGGCTCTGGAGACACCTCACTGATAGCTAAATGGACCAAGGAGTATGCTGTCCGACTCTGGATTCAGCAAAGCTCTGACCAGGTGCTGCTCAATACCATCAAGACCACGGTCCCTGAAAACAAGAAGGATGTACCTTCTACTTCATAACTAATTTATACTCTCTTTTTACACTGAGCACAATACATCACAAACATTGAGTTCAGAGCGTTAGGCCAACTGTCAGCTTCATCTGAAATACTTTATACCAGTATTTACCTCCTTAATGGTTACTACGCCTCTGAACTTCCAGCATTATTTCTGTCTAATCAATAATCTAGGTGTCAGTGTACTGTTTGGCCATTCCATGCAGTTTTACTTTCCTCCGACACCTTCTGTTCAGGCGGGAGCATTATAGGCTTTACATCATTTATCAAGCTTATTTGACTAGTGGTCTCGAACTAACGCTCCTAAGTGAGTATATCAGCGAGTCTAGCCAATGGAGCCACGTTTCGACAAGTGTTTGAAAAAATTTTAACTTCCTACGTCTCCCCTAACAACCAAAGATAGTATTTATAGCCCGACTAATCGTGTGTAGCCTTACATATCATTCCAGCCAATCAGTTCAAATGTAACTTGTGGCCCATTTCCCGTACAATGGTGGATTTTAAAAAAATCTACCACTGAGCGATTCTGATTTTGGGTGTTGTCTGACAGCACCATCATTTTATTTTGGCTATAACTTGTTAATTCCTAGACTATTTGCATAACGTTGTACATATTCTTTGTCAGCAAACCCTAAGGAACCCAAATATATATATTTAATAGAACTAATATGCTGCGTTCAAAATATGCAATTCCTTCTACCTCCTGTTTCGAAGATGTGCTGTCTGGGTACTGTAATGTTTTCAAACGTAAACCCATCTATTGTTATCTTTCCTAATAAGCGTTTTTTGTGATTTTAAAACCTAACTCTGGGAAGGGTAGTGAATTTATCACTGTCCGTCCGAAAAAGTTAGTGCATGTGGCCTTACACGCGTGATAGTAGTAATTGTGTATCGCGTTACGCTTGTTGGGGGTGGCATTAATAGCGAGACGCGTGTTTAATTTTGCATGCGTTCCTGATTTTATTCGCCCCTCTCTCTTTCTATTTGAGTCCATCTGTTCGTTCGTTTTGGTAACGTAATATAATTAATGTTAGGATTAATTTAGGTCATTACGCAGTCTGCCTCTCAATGTTTTTTTTAGAAATACAGCACACGTTTCATTGAAGAAAGCGGGTAATAATACAGTAGGCTTTTACTATCAACGTGAAAGCGTTACAATTTGCAGACGAAGCAGAAAACAAGGGGGATTTCGAGTACTGTCATTGTGACAGCACTGTTATTTTACCATTGCTCTTTTCTTTATTAGAATTTATTTGTTAAGCTTTACATTTACCTTTTAATTTATATATGTGGATTAGAATATTCCACGACATCTCCCCTCTTAAAACAGACATTATATGTCAGTCCTTTATTCTATATACACATAGAGAAATTTATTATTATTTCTGGGGTTTACGGTGATTCTCATCACACGGATGGCGGCTTAAAAAATCCGCTCCCAAATTTGTTTTTCCAGATATATACTCAATGCTAAAATTATATGGAGCCAAAAGCAAGGACCATCGGAGTAACCTAGAGTTCTCATGCTTAGCCTGGGCTAGAAACGATAAAGGTTTGTGGTCTGTTTGCAACTTAAAGGCCTTCCCATACAGATAAATATTGAATTTCTTTATTGCCCATATTACTGCAAGACATTCTTTTTCGCTAGTTGAGTAATTGATTTCAGCTTTATTCAATTTTCTGCTAGCATATGCCACTGGGCTTAATTCCCCATCCAATGCATCTGATTTCTGTAGTAGAGTTGCACCTAACCCAATATTACTTGCATCCGTCCTTACTATGAATTCTTGACTTAAGTCAGGTAATTTCAAAATGGGTTTACTTGTGAGCTTTTCCTTCAATTCTTGGTAAGTCATTTCACATTGTGGTGTCCATGTAATGCGATCTGGATGTCCTTTACGTGTCAAATCAGTTAACGGTGCACATATGGAATTAAAGTTTTTGATATACTTCTGGTAGAAACCACATAATGAGACAAAGGATCTCACGTCCTTCTTGGTTTGTGGTCTCGGGGCTTTCTGTAGTTTCTCTAAATTCTTTGGGTCAGGGGTCATGTTTCCCTGATAAACTGTGTGTCCCTAAAATTCCAATTCTTTACATCCAACGCAACATTTGGTTGGTCGGGCTGTTAAATTTGCCTCCCTAAGTCGATTAAACAGCATGTTCAGAGAGTCAATGTGTTCCTCAAATGTTTCTGTTGCTATCAGGATATCATCCATGAAATTTGTTATACATGGATTATTCAGAGGGTCCAATAATTTTCTCATCATTCTAGAGAAGACACTAGGCGCATTCTTCAATCCAAATGGCAATCTATTAAACTCATAGTGTCCTTCTGAAGTACTAAAAGCTAGGTATGGTCTAACCTCAGGCTTTACTGGAATCTGATAATATCCTTTACTCAGATCCACTTTGGAGAAATATTTAGCTTTATTTAGTTTGGCAAACAGCTGATTTGTATCCGGCAATGGATCCACCTGTCCTTCTGTAATAGCATTCAGTCTCCTGTAATCTATACAGAGTCTATGTTCTCCAGAGGGCTTCCTTAAGAGTACAACACCGGAACTATACGAAGATTCACTGTGCGAAATAATTCCTTCCTTCAACAGATAGTCTATCTCTTCCTTCAAAGCTTTCTCCTTAGCAAACGGAATCGAATATGGTTTCATACAGACAGGTTTGGGGTCTATCAATTTCATATCATATTCCAATAGGTTTGTATGCCCTGGTCGGTCTGTTAACACCTCTGCATGATTATTTAGAACCTGTTGCACTCTCTCTTTCTGAGTTTTCGTTAAATGTGTACTGATTTTCACCTGTGCTGCTGTCTCACAGGGGTGTAATGGATACTCAAATGATGAAAGTGGTTCCTTTTTCATCTCCATGGCGATGGACAAGGTCAACAAGTGTGTCTCTTCCTGATGTTCTCTTTCCAAATATTTCTTCAGGAGATTCACATGATAGATTTTTTCTTTCCCCTTCTTATCTATCTTATAATTTGTTCTAGATACCTTCTCTAAAACTGTATATGGACCCTGCCATCCAATTTGTAACTTATTCTGACTCCCGGGCAAAAGAAGCAGTACTTTCTCTCCCTCAGCCAAATTTCTGTCTTTCGCTTTCCTGTTATAATAGGCAGCATGTTTCTTCCTGGCTTGTTTCAAATTTTCATTGGCAAGTTTCCAACCAGTTTTTAAACGAGTGGTCAGCTCATTCACATATTGGTATGAAGATGTAATGTTTTCTTCTGCCTTTTCATCAGTCCACGTTCTTAACAAAGCTACATATGGACCTTTAATTGTGTGGACCTATTTGTCCATGCACCGGTATGGTCTCTTCCACTCGAAGCTTTATAGTGATGATTTTTCCTCCCAGAATTATCATTCACAAAACGACCTCTACCAATTTTTCTTTTGGGGCTTTCTACCCACTTAAAATTCTTGATGAGAGATTTCCTCTCTACATCCTCTTCCTCCAGTTTGTTTAAGTCCGATTGAGGGATTGTCGGCTTATCCTGGGGTAAGACATCCTTTTGCACTCTCCGCATAGTGGCCATTGTAAAACAGTTAAGTGAAGCTTGTCCGTGAAAAGGGGCTTCCCATTCCATTTGGTCCACTTTATCAAATCTATTTTTCTTTTTATTATCAGGCCTAATTTTGCCCCGTGGCGTGTCCAGGTCCTGATCCATGTTCCCACTTGTGGGTGTTCCCTCATGTGCTATGCTACACCTTTCTACAAAATTCTCAATGTCCCATCTTGCTTTGGGCCAATAATAATTTTGAGCCACCTTTTGAATGATGGTACCTATCTTCTCATGGTCCCCATCTGGTTTCACATGTAGGCTCCTTATTAAGTCTGCCCTATATCTTTTTGGAAGAACCAGCTGTCCGTGACCTTTGGATCTAGCTCCAGTCTTCCTATACATCAACTTGTTTTTCATGTAAAATTCTCCCTTGCCTGGAGTTGTATGACAAGTTGACAATTTTCTGAAACAAGGCTTGAGTGTTTTGTCCTCAGCCTGTGCCTTCCTCATCTCTTCTGGAGTGGTATCTAACATAATATCCTCCTCCTGTCTTGAGGTCGACCTGACCTGAAGGGTTGCCATATACACAGGTTTCCTTCTGCAACGGTCAGTGTCATGATTGTCCATCTGACAATTTTTACACCACCTTTTTCCTTGGTTGAAAGATTTTCTTTCATCATATTTCCTTTCATCGAATTGTGGGAATTTATTTTTATTTTCATACCGTGGCCTATCAAACTGGTGCTTACCTTTATTTTGATCCCTAGGATCAAATTTATTAAAGTTCTGTGGTGCCCTAAAGTTATCCACTGGTTTCTTTTTATTACCTGTTACCTCTGCTTGAGCTGCTTGATACCTTTCCGCAACATTTAGCAACTCACCCAGCCTCTCTGCACCTTGTTCCATGAGAAACTTTCTCAGGTCTGGAGCCATGGACTCTCTTAATTGCTCTATAAGGACCATTTCCTTAAGATCTTGGGTTTTCCCCAGAGAAGTCCATTTCTCCAAGTATGTCTCTATTCGTGCAGAGAACTGGTGATAGGTTTCACCTGACAGTAGTTTAGCATTCCTAAATTTTTTCCTATAGAATTCTGCATTCTTTTCATATCTTAACAAAAGAGCCTGCTTTAGCATGTCATAATTTTCCTGATCACCTCTACTCATTTTTGCAAAAACTTCATAAGCTGCCCCACGAAGTCCCTGAGATAACTTTAAGCTCCACCTTTCTCTCTCTAACCCATACGTGGTAGCTAATAGTTCATACCTATTTAGGTAGCTCTCTATATCATCGTCTTTCTCAACAAAATGATCTAAATGAAAATTCATAGCTGAGGTTGAGGCTCCCTGGCTAGCAGTGGCATCAGAGGCAAAGGGACTGGCACCATTTTCAGGAGCATGGCCTTGAAACTCAAACTCCCTTAGTCGTAACGCATGTTCCCTTTGTAATCTTTTATCTTCTGCTTCCCTTTCTGCAGCTAATTTTCTTTCTTCTCTTTCTGCAGTCAATCTTCTTTCTTCTGCTTCCAATTTCTTAGCCTCAGCCTCAATCTGCAACCTCTTAGTCTCAGCCTCAGCCTCAAATTGTAACCTCTTAGTCTCCCTTTCAGCCTCTAACTTTCTTTCGGCTTCAAACCTTCTTTCTTCGCGTTCAATAAATTTGTCACATTCCGTAGTGACATAGGCAACCATAACTTGCCCATCTAATCCTAACTCCTTTGCAGTCTGAACAGCCGCAGATCGAAATTTGGCCAGGTCCGCCATTGTCTATCAATATATATCTAATGGACAACACAGGCACCGTGAGCTCAACCTTATTTAATTCCACCCAAGGATACCTTTTTAATTCTTATTATTCCCTGAAGTGAATTACCCCCACTATTTTTAATAGGGAAAGATTCAAAATCCCAAGAGCGAGACCCCAATATATGTGGTGAAGTGGGATGTTATAAATATGTATAGGGGACTTAGTGTACTGACTGAGATCAGCTGTGAAGGTATATATATCTAATAAGAGTAGTGTATGATATATAACCTTACTTGCTGCCACATATGTATACCTCAGTCAGAATTATTCTGGAATAGTGTGATGACTACGTTGTATGTCTAGGGTATGTGTATGATGAAGTGTAAGTCATAACAACAACAGACAGATAAACAATTTAATTTATTCCACCACACTTGACAACACTGTGACACTCACATACATATAACACTCTAAAGGATATCTTAAAGGAGTCACTGATAACTTTTCAAATAACAATATGTATTCATTGCTGTTATGAATGAATATGTGTCCTGATTCAAAAACAAAGGGAACCAGGAATCACAATCAATTTTACTTACAAGTTATATGTACAGAATTTATCAATATGAATATTGTAATGACATATATTATTAAAAGTATCCTATGTGTGTCAGTTGTGTAGTAGTAATATGAGGTAATACTGGTTTTGTTTTGTTCAAGCTCTGTTGGTATTTGTCATCATGACTTCAATAGTTTGTCTTTATGGGAACTATTATTGGAGATGTTCTCAGTTCCTGATATTAACACAATTTAATTCCCCTCTTAATGTTATTTTTACAAGGTCATTTTAAGCTGGGGGTACATAATTTTGAGCTCAGCTGGCCACATCAGCTTATCTTGCGTGATGGCGGCAGGAAAAGACTCCTCTGCTCGATTCTCCCCTGGGCTCTGGAGACACCTCACTGATAGCTAAATGGACCAAGGAGTATGCTGTCCGACTCTGGATTCAGCAAAGCTCTGACCAGGTGCTGCTCAATACCATCAAGACCACGGTGCCTGAAAACAAGAAGGATGTACCTTCTACTTCATAACTAATTTATACTCTCTTTTTACACTGAGCACAATACATCACAAACATTGAGTTCAGAGCGTTAGGCCAACTGTCAGCTTCATCTGAAATACTTTATACCAGTATTTACCTCCTTAATGGTTACTACGCCTCTGCACTTCCAGCATTATTTCTGTCTAATCAATAATCTAGGTGTCAGTGTACTGTTTGGCCATTCCATGCAGTTTTACTTTCCTCCGACACCTTCTGTTCAGGCGGGAGCATTATAGGCTTTACATCATGTTTGCTACTGAACTACACATATATACAGGCATAAATTAACAATTCACATTCAATTTTCATTAAAAGATACTGAATGTTTCAAGCTTACCACAATTCATGGAAACAAACACAGATACGTTGATTAGCAATGAATTCTGGCACAACTACAGGCACAAATTCCCATCTGCTTATGTTCCAGGCTTTTATTTAGCAAAAATATGAGCTGGCTTCAACGCACTGTTGCTTTATCAAGCTTATTTGACTAGTGGTCTCGAACTAACGCTCCTAAGTGAGTATATCAGCGAGTCTAGCCAATGGAGCCACGTTTCGACAAGTGTTTGAAAAAATTTTAACTTCCTACGTCTCCCCTAACAACCAAAGATAGTATTTATAGCCCGACTAATCGTGTGTAGCCTTACATATCATTCCAGCCAATCAGTTCAAATGTAACTTGTGGCCCATTTCCCGTACAATGGTGGATTTAAAAAAAATCTACCACTGAGCGATTCTGATTTTGGGTGTTGTCTGACAGCACCATCATTTTATTTTGGCTATAACTTGTTAATTCCTAGACTATTTGCATAACGTTGTACATATTCTTTGTCAGCAAACCCTAAGGAACCCAAATATATATATTTAATAGAACTAATATGCTGCGTTCAAAATATGCAATTCCTTCTACCTCCTGTTTCGAAGATGTGCTGTCTGGGTACTGTAATGTTTTCAAACGTAAACCCATCTATTGTTATCTTTCCTAATAAGCGTTTTTTGTGATTTTAAAACCTAACTCTGGGAAGGGTAGTGAATTTATCACTGTCCGTCCGAAAAAGTTAGTGCATGTGGCCTTATACGCGTGATAGTAGTAATTGTGTATCGCGTTACGCTTGTTGGGGGTGGCATTAATAGCGAGACGCGTGTTTAATTTTGCATGCGTTCCTGATTTTATTCGCCCCTCTCTCTTTCTATTTGAGTCCATCTGTTCGTTCGTTTTGGTAACGTAATATAATTAATGTTAGGATTAATTTAGGTCATTACGCAGTCTGCCTCTCAATGTTTTTCTTAGAAATACAGCACACGTTTCATTGAAGAAAGCGGGTAATAATACAGTAGGCTTTTACTATCAACGTGAAAGCGTTACAATTTGCAGACGAAGCAGAAAACAAGGGGGATTTCGAGTACTGTCATTGTGACAGCACTGTTATTTTACCATTGCTCTTTTCTTTATTAGAATTTATTTGTTAAGTTTTACATTTACCTTTTAATTTATATATGTGGATTAGAATATTCCACGACACTAGGCATCGGATTCTCTGCTCTAGGATTCTAGAGTAGATTTTACCAGGGATACTGAGAAGGGATATGCCTCTGTGGTTTCCACATTGTCAATTGTCACCCTTTTTGAAAATCGGTGTTATGATGGCAATCTCCCAATCCTTTGGTATGGCCTTGTTGCACCATGCTGCCTGTAGGACCCTTAGGAGTAATAGGTCGCCTGATGCTCCCATGTACTTAACCATTTCTGGTGTTATACCATCATGCCCTGCTGCTTTGCCCATCTTGATTTTCTCCAGTGCTACCTTCAGTTCTTCCATCTTTATGTCATCTTCATCACCATTTGTATCCTCTTCTGTGCTAGTGGTTATCATTTCTGATGCTCTACCTTGCTCACCATCAAGGAGTTCTGAGAAATATTCTTTCCATCTTTCCATTACTTCCTTCGGGGCAGTAAGCAATTTGCCTTGCTTGTCCTTTATAAATTTAAGAGGGCATTGTTTTTCCTTCCTCATGTTCTTTGGGGTCTTATAGAACAATTTCTGGTTTTCTTGCGCATCCTTTTCTAGCTTTTCTCTAAATTCTTCCCAGGACTTCTGTTTTGCTGCTAGCACCTTGTTCTTTGCTTCTGTTCTGAGTATCACATATTCTCTATATTTCTCTATTTGTCCTGCTGTGTTTTTAGCTCCTAAGTATTGTTTCCATGCCATTTTCTTCTCTCTTATTTTCTCTTTGACTTCCTCTGTCCACCAAGGTGTCCTCTTTCTCTTGTTCCCAAGTCGGACTTCACCACATGCTTCTGCAGCAGCTGTCTTTATGATGTCCTTGAATTTAAGCCACAGGGTTTCCAAGTCATCAATATAAAAAAGATAAAAATATAAAATAATTTTATCCTGTATGTAAAACGGGTACAAGATGTTGAATGTTTAGTGCCGCCAGGGTCGTTGAACAGATAGATCTCTTACATATTCTGTCTGTGTTCCCGATATATCAATCTCATCAAACAAGATCGTCTCATTCTTTTTCCTGATGCAGCCGCCTCCTTGGAAAAGTGTTCTCTTGTTTGTCAAGTTCTTTATTTCTTCATGAATTATCTGTTGTTTTGTGGTTTATTTCAAGGTCTATAATTTCCTATCATCGTGTTTCTATCCAAGGTGCAAACAATATTACATTAGTAAGAGATAAGCAAGGAAATCTCATCAAGACAGCAGAGGGACAGGAAACAAGATGGGCAGAGCACTTCAGAGAAACTCTGAACAAGGAAATATCAGAGACACAATTGAATGTTCCTGAGGCTGAAAACGATCTAGATGTAAATACAGACATTCCACGAAAAGAAGAAATCATCACAGCAATCAAAGGGTTAAAGAACGGTAAAGCTCCGGGCCATGATAACTTAAATGCAGAGCTATTTAAGACAGACCCTGAGCTAGCAGCAGAACTATTAGAACCACTATTTGCACAAGTGTGGAAAACGGGGACAACACCATCAGAGTGGAACAAAGGAATAATTGTCAAATTGCCCAAAAAGGGAGATCTTGCAGACTGCAATAATTGGAGAGGAATCACTCTGCTCTCATTTCCCAGCAAAATACTAGGCAGGATAATTATACAGAGAATTTCAAAGGCAGTAGACTACAAACTGAGGAAAGAACAAGCAGGATTTAGAAAGAACAGAAGATGTGTAGACCATATATTCACTCTCAGGAACATTATAGAGCAGTGCTCAGAATGGCAAAGACAGCTTTACATAAATGTTGTTGATTTTGAAAAGGCTTTTGACAGCATACATAGGGACAGTTTATGGAAAATACTGAGGGCTTATGGAATTCCAAGCTGCATAGTGTCAATTATAAAAAGCCTCTATGCCAACTTTACGTGTAGTGTTGGGCAGAGCAACCTAACCTTCGAGGTGAAGACGGGAGTACGACAGGGATGCCCCTTATCAACCACTCTTTTTTTTAACAGTCATAGACTGGGTGATGCGCCAGACAACAGAGGGCAGTCCAGAGGAATAAGATGGACTACATTTTCTACATTGGAAGATCTGGAATATGCAGATGACATTGCACTGCTGGCACATTCACATCAACACATCCAGGAAAAAACGGATAGACTTAATAAATTTAGCCAGCAGGTGGGCTTGAACATCAATTTAAAGAAGTCTGAGGTCATGACGCTCAATGTGAGCAACCCTGAGCCCATATCAGTAAGGAATCAGCAATTGGTACAGACAGATACCTTCACATACCTAGGAAGCATAGTAACACCAGACGGTGGGGCAGGCAAAGACATCAACATCAGAATGAATAAGGCAAGAACAGCCTTCTTTAGCCTAAATAACATCTGGAAGTCCTCCCAATACAGCACAAGCACAAAATTAAGATTATACCAGAGTTGCGTGCTTTCTGTGCTTCTCTATGGTGCGGAATGCTGGAGAGTCACAGAGAAGGAAATGTCAAAATTGTCCTCTTTTCACACAAAATGCCTAAGAAAAATTCACCGCATCTTTTGGCCGAATACCATCACCAACCAAGATCTGCTTACTCGTAGCAAGCAAGAGGACATGCACACCATCATAGCTGGCAGACGCTGGAGCTGGGTTGGTCATGTCCTCAGAAGAGACCCCGATGCCATCACAAGAACAGCTATGCTTTGGACCCCTGAAGGAAAGCGAAAGAGAGGCCGACCAAAAACAACTTGGCGGAGGACTGTGGAGGCTGAGATGCAAAGAATGAACCAGAGTTGGGGCACTGTACGAAGGATGGCCACCGACCGTGCAAAGTGGAATCAATTTGTTGTTGCCCTACAAGACGCCACTAGGCGTGATGGCCACTGACTGCTTTGACGGTCGGTGGTTAAGGATCGAAGAAGAAGAAGTGTTTCTATCCACTGTTGTTTTCCATGCCAAAAGATTGTAGATATTGGTTTGTTTATTGTTCTTTATACTGCTATCTTTCTTTCTGCAATTTTAATTATGGTATTCATGCTTATTTTGTTTTGCAACTTTTTATTCTGTTATTTTAAGCTTACTCTTAAACAGTGCAATTTCGAACTTACTTTCTCTTCCGGGAAATGTTTTCTGTATTCTACCATGTCAGTAAGCTTGCATATTGATTTTTAAATTTGATAAGATATGTTTGTTTTATGTATGGATGCTTCACGTCTGATATTTATATTTGAGGTTCTTTTGTTTTCTTCCTTTCTGTATTGTTGTTCGGGGTATTTCCATGTGTTTTTACCCCTTTTATATCTGCTTTCAGTTCACTTGTCCATGTGTTTTTTGGGTCTCCCCCAATCTCTCTTGCCTTGGGGGTTAAGGAGACCAGCCTGCTTTGCAATGCTGTCAACATACTTAACGTTGCTATGGAAGTTTTTTGTGTTTTTTTTTTTTTTTGCATAAATTTACAACCAAACAGGGTAGCCGATCCTACGCTCAATTCTCTACGTCACATCGTTGGTATTTCGGGAATTGGCGAAATCACACCTGTCGAAATGATGTCACGCACTGGCCTTCAAAGCATGTATACATTGCTTAGACAGCGCAGACTATACTGGTTTGGCCATGTCATCTACATGGAAGATGGTCGCATCCCCAACGATATTTTCCACGGACAACTGGCAGATGGCAAAGGATATATATATATGGACAGATAGATAGATAGATAGATAGATAGATAGATAGATAGATAGATAGATAGATAGATAGATAGATAGATAGATAGATAGATAGATAGATAGATAGATAGATAGATAGATAGATAGATAGATAGATAGAAGATAGATAGATAGATAGATAGATAGATAGATAGATAGATAGATAGATAGATAGATAGATAGATAGATAGAGATAGATAGATAGATAGATAGATAGATAGATAGATAGATAGATAGATAGATAGATAGATAGATAGATAGATAGATAGATAGATAGATAGATAGATAGATAGATAGATAGATAGATAGATAGATAGATAGATAGATAGATAGATAGATAGATAGATAGAGCGAGAGAGAGAGCGTCCAAATGACAAAGTTGGTCTCTCACCGCGAAGGTACCAGTTTTGAAACACGAACTGTAAATGTGTACCTGACTCTGCTCGTGAGACAGGGAAAGAAAAACAGCGAGGAAAGAAGCAGGTCACCGCACGTCTCAAAGCTGGACATAGTATAGTGAAGGCTCTAACACGTCACTCTCCTACGGCAGTATCTGCAGTGTGAATACTTTTACCTTTATATACATATATAAAATCTCTCTCTCTCTCTCTCTCTCTCTCTCTATATATATATATATATATATATATATATATATATATATATATATATATAGAGAGAGAGAGAGAGAGAGAGAGAGAGAGAGGGGAGGAAGATACACACACACACATAGGGACTAAAATCCGCCACGAAAGGCTTTTACCTGAAAGTAATCCACTGAAAAAGCTGGAAAATTTCTAAAAACAGAAATAGCTGTCTGAAATTGCTGCACATTTAATCATGACGAATATATTTTTTTTTTGGAAAGGAATCACTGTCAAGATGTTAGCATAAAAATAAATGTCTCTCGCTCAATGGAAATTTCCTTGGGGTCCAAAAATTATTTATAGAATTTTCAGATAAAATGTCAAACCAAGGTGCAGAGGCACTGATAATATTTTCACAGCATCAAAAAAATTAATTCTCGATCTCCGTTTTCCGTCATTAGCAAGGCAGAGTAGTTGTCTTTTATAAAATTATCCAAATGTCATACAAATGATCGGAAATGGACGTGGACACTGCTATGATAAATTAGTATCGTTATCCATATTTTCAAACACACTGAAGGAAACAGATGTTAATGTCATTTTAAGAAATTAGACTCTGCTCCCTAATTTCACATAATACACTGTCGAAACTAGACGTAGACAGTTTTATGAGAAATTTGATTGCCATCAAAACTTTCAAACACACTAACCGAAATAGACGTAGACGTGGTTTTGAGACTCTTCATACGTATATCCTTCGACATTTATGTCCGTTATATTTAAGTTCTACAATGTCTCAATAATGCATGCGTGTCTCAACAAATGTAGGCTCATCGCCTGACATTGTATATAAAAAAAACTATGTCTCCTCTTGACCAGGTGCTCCTTAATCATCTAGTTACACTCTTATCTCTACTTTGATTACTTGCCCACGAGACATAACTGTTTTGTTATAAATCTTTGATTCCAGAAAAGTTAGCTTTGCTGACCATTTTCATGTCTGATTCTGCCAACAATTCCTTCAAAACCTATAACTATTCTTTTATTTCATGGAAATGCAAGTAAATGACAATGATTTTCAACTGTTATTTGAATTGGGCGAAGGTGAAAAAAAAACCCAACGGTTTTAAAAGAATAACTGCAAGTCATCTCAAAGAACCGGAAACCACAGAACTATGACCAGTGATATATATATATATATATATATATATATATATATATATATATATATATATATATATATATATATCGCTCTCTCTCTCTCTCTCTCTCTCTCTATATATATATATATATATATATATATATATATATATTATATATATATATATATATATATATATATATATATATATATATATATATATATATATATATATATATATATATATATATATATATATATATATATATACTACGCTGTCCCAAAAGTAAGTGTACTGATTTGCCTATGTACGACTAGACAAAGTAACACCTCATTGGTGGATATCGGCACATGGGTAGAGACCTTAGCTGCATGTCTAGGCTTGTTTCAACTCGATCGGTTGAGTCATTCCCGCGCTACTGCAGTTTGTGTAAGATGTTTTAATACCTCCTTACGTTTGCGATGGAGCGAAATATCGAACAACGGTACGCTATCAAATTTTGTGTGAAACTCAAGACGTCTGCCACCGAGACTATTGCAAATTTAACCGAAGCTTACGGAGATGCCACTCTATCGAGAAATATGGTTTTTAGGTGGCACAAAGCTTTCAAAGAGGGCCGAGAAAATGTTAAAGACGAACCTCGTTCCGGAAGGCCAATCTTGTCAACAAACTATCAAAATGTGGAAGTTATGCGAGCTGTGATGGCGAAAGACCGCCGATTGAGTGTCAGAATGATTGAAGAAGAAACTGGCTTGGATAAAAATGCAGTTCATAGAATTTTAACAAACGTTTTGCACATGCGAAAAATTTGTGCACAACTGGTGCCCAAAGACTTGTCTGTGGAGGGAAAAGAGAACCGGTTGGAAATTTGTCAGGATTTACTGGGAAGACTCGCCATTGAACCAGATTTCTTGGATAAAGTAATTACAGGAGACGAATCATGGATGTTCGAGTATGATCCCGAGACCAAACGGCAAAGTGAGGAATGGCACACGATAAATTCTCCTCGTCCGAGGAAAGTATGCATGAGCAGATCCAGGATGAAAACGATGATTTTCGTTTTTTTCGACAGCCGTGGAATTGAGCACAAAGAATTGTACCTCCAGGACAGACAGTTAATCAGGTCTTCTACAAAGATGTCTTGGAACAACTTCGAAAACGGGTCCAGCGAGTCCGAAGAGACATTGCAGATGATTGGGTGCGGCACCACGATAACGCGCCTGCACACAGCGCTTTCAATTCTAGAGTTTTTGGCAAAGAAAGACATCCCCACACTTCCACAACCTCCCTACAGCCCGGACCTAGCTCCGTGCGATTTCTACCTCTTCCCTAAGTTGAAATCTAAGTTGAAAGGACATCATTACGGGACAGTGGAAAACATCCAAAAAAATTGTAACCGATGAACTAAGCACTCTTACAGAAAATGACTTTCAGTACTGCTACGATCAGTGGAAAAAACGTTGGAACCACTGTGTAACTTCCCAAGGGTCGTACTTTGAAGGAGATAACTTGTAATTTCAGGTGAGTCTTATATATATTTAAATAAAAAAATCAGTACACTTACTTTTAGGACACAGTGGTATATATATATATATATATATATTCAATTAATAAATCAGACCACAAGGTCTTTTATGTTTGGACACGCAACCTAATATAACCGACAGACCTTGTGTCTAGGTCTAGGTTTTGGCCTTGCCTAAACGCCTTTTAAAAAAACCATTGCTATAATTCATTCATTCCTTACCATTCAGTCTTCCTAGGTGATTAGTTCTTCAATAAACTTATGTCACCACCCCCCCTCCCCCCGTGCCATCAGCGCAAGGTCTTCTAATGCCTTCCTAACCCCTTTCATTTTTGTCTACAGTTCTCTTCTTTATTAATGTTTTTTTGTTTTGTTTTTTGTCTCCTTCTACCTATCTTAATCTGAAGATCCAAAGCAAAGACTTCCTTATTAGGTTTTGAACGCGTTTCTTCAAGGTATATGCTTTGTACTGCCAGCGTATTTCTTCGCGCCGCTTCTTCCAGAGGCACTTGTCTGGTTCTTGTCATCAGTTCCACACTGGTGATGCTATCCTGCCACTTGTGTCCTTCTATTCAATGCATACATCCATTTATGAAGGTATGTAGCTTCTTGGTTGTTGATTTTGTGGTACTCCATGTTTCATGACCATACAATAGGGCTGGACTGTTTTGACATTTGACTTGGAGTTTTTTATTCTTTAAGTTCAATTTCCTGATATAAAAGATGACCTATAACTTGTAGAGCAGCAAAGTTAATGTAAAATTCTGCAGTACTCCTCACCGTGTCATCCATTCAAATTACCGTAGAGGTGAATAACAAGGCATTAATATGTATTTTAACTGTAAAACAATATCTTCTTCTGGTTTTGTTCCTTCCCTTTTCTCCCCTAGTTTATGTCTTCAAAGTAGTTTTCTTGTACTGTTGTCCCTTGGTTGTATGTGTAGATCTTCATTTTTCGTTTTTATTTGTCATCGTTTTGAGATTGCAAAAGTTAGGTCTTGTAGATAATAAGGAAATGCGAAAGACTGAAGTAAGACTATGATAAACGGTAGGATGAAAGAAGGTAAATTGTGTACGTCCTAGTTTACGACCATACATTCTACCCCAGGGACAAACAGGCTAAAACAGTAGAGAAAGGAAAGAGAGACCATACATTCTTCCAAGGGACAAACAGGCAAAAACAGCTAACCCAGTGGCGCGGGAAGTCTTCTTCTTCTGCGTTCGGTTTGTAGTTCAGTGAGCCACCCATGTTGGCATATAGAAGAGATACAAATTTGAGGGACCTCTTAGTCCACAGTCGTGTGAAAACTGTCAACAAAGGCCATTTTTGTTACCCAGCCATGTAACCGGACACGATGCAAGACATGCCAGTATGTAATCCAAAGACGTACAGTGTCATTTCCTAAAGCCATGTTTACTATCACCAATGGCTTTACACGCGAGTCACGTAACGTCATTTATGCTATTATATGCAAATGTTGCAATATTACTTACATCGGCCAAACGGGCACACAACTTTGGGATCGATTATGCAGACACCTCTACGACATTTCTCGGTTGGGGTCCACACCTGTAGCCATCCACTTCAATGGCCCTGGCCACCATGGTGCCACTGACATCCAGGTGACAGCTATCGGATCCTGTTCCTAGGACACCAACAAATTGGCTCCGCCTTGAACAAAGCCTCATCCATCTTATGGGCTGCCTTAAACCCACGGTTCGAACACCCAGCATTATTTTGTCTGAGGCGTCCTTTTTTTTAATCTAGTCCTATTTGTATCATGATTACGATCACCGTTGATTTCCCTCCAATTTTTTTTTAAAATAACTCTTTCTTCCTCTTCTCTCTCCTTATTTATTCCTCTCCGTTTTTTTTTAATAGTACTTTTTCCTCACTAAGTTTTCCAGTCCTTGTTTTCATTATTTTTTATTTATGCTTTGAATTTAATTTCCACTTCCGGTTTCCGGTTCAGTGGCAGACATTTTGTTTCCAACATGCGACACACATCAGGGAGTGTTTTCTCTTATTTTTATGTTCTCCACTTAATTCTCACTTTCTTTCCCTTTTGTTTTTTCTTTCTCTGTCCCTGACGAAGGCCTTATGGCCGCAACGTAGGTTTTTTTCCTGTCCTTTCTCCCTGTAAGACGTATCACTATTTGTGTTTTTTGTTTCCTTTATTCTATAAAGAAAAGAAAGAGAATCTTTACTTACAAATAACAAAAGTACTGTCTAATTTTAATAAAATGAGACTGTAGTAAGACAAAAGAAACACGATGGGTTAACGTTTGACACGTTGTGTACGTCTAACAAGGGAAAAAACGCCTACGTTACGACCATACATTCATAGTCTGAGAGAAACGGACAAACGCAGTTGAGAAAAGATAAGTTACCTTACCAATAACTAATAAGAAAAGATACTCTTTATTTTGATACACACCTCTATTGCCCAATAATCGTTCAGATCAGTAACATATTGGAAGGTTGAGATTATGATTAAATCACAACAGCCTAGACTCCAACAGTAACATATTATGATTAAATCAGATACAGCCAAGACTCCAACAATAACAGATTATGTGCAAGCAAATGACGAGATGTCGCTCACAACGTGAGAACCACTTATGAGGTTATCTTTGCTAATGAAATTATCACTCACTAAATGTTTAGAAAGCACAGATCAGTTGTGCAATTGTGACTTCCTTTATTCATTTACTGGACTGTTCATGGATCCACCACCACTACAGTTGGTCCCCTTTCATGCTGTCTTGCAGCAGTAGTTTTTGTAACAATTTATTTTACATAATGAGATTGCCTGTTCCATCCTCAGCCCTATATTAACTGCCTTATACGAGATGCCTAAGTGTGTAGTAGACGTATTCTTTCTTTGTCTTCACCGCGACACGTGATAACTGCACGAGAACAGTTATGACCACCATTACAACAAAAAATGCCTTCGCGTTGTTGGTTAGAACTAAGAGATGAGTTATGACGTAATACAACAAAATATGTCCTGTGTTATACCGGGGGGAGGGTTCTCAAAAGACAAAACAGTATAGGACTAGTCCAGGGCGACTAACACGAGGTTGTGTTGGGCCTGGCAACCTCAATACTTAAAACAAACAACTACAGAAACCACCGCTACAGAAACCACAGCTACAGAAACCACAGCTACAGAAACCACAGCTACAACAACATTTAAATTCTTGGTTTTTCTGCGAGGGGACCAGCTTCAGTAGTGGTTCCAAGATCCGTAAGGGGTGCAAACGAAAATGATGATGATGGTGATGATGGTGGTGATGATGATGATAATGACAAAAAACTATCTAATATTGTTGGTTAAGACTGTGAGAAAATAAAAGAAAACATGTTATGTCGGATGCGATAATACGTCAGACAGTTAAAATATTCCAAAGGTAATCCCGGGAAAAAAATAAACAAGCCTGCAAAATAGTTGTACAATTTACAGCCTGAATAGCAAATATAAAAGCTACTTCAGCAAAGTACCCAAGGAATGGCTGGAGGCGGCTGACTAAATAACAGACACATAATTCAAGCTTCCAGACATCTCATAAAAACACAGCTTAGGACCGACTTGGGACAAAGGTGTTGAGACTCCAGTGACCTTGGCTGGGAAAGTCTGACACATCAGTAAATTCCTTATTTCTTTAAACTGATATTCTGTGAACCGTATTAGTTGAATTTGTGTCAGCGATGACGCGACTCAGACCATCGATAGTGGATAAGACACACACTGCTAAGACATAGTGCTAGCATTACAAGGTAGTTCTTGTTCTGAAATCCCCAGGGTAAGACAGGTAGAGCGAGACCAAAGAGCACGCGGAGAAAGAACGAAAGAACGAACTAACTTTATTTTCAAAGAGTTGAGAATTGGGCACGCAGGCCCGTCTGACATTCTGCCCTTCCTTTCTCTCAACTTTCATACTGAATTCATTTATTCTCACATACATTTGACATATCAATTTCAAGGAATTCAACGTTGTAAAAGTAAAATAATTCACAGTATCTAATTATTACCATGAAATAAAAAATGTTTACAAGTACAAACATCATCATTGCATATTCGATATTATAAGTACAAACATCATCATTAGACCCTACATTTGATATTAAAGATAATCCGATTTTATTTATTAATTTTTTATTTTTTTTTGGGGGGGGGGGGGGGGGTAAATATAATTGGAACTCATGAAGAATTAGAAAAGTCTACAATTGTAAGACTAGGGACTGACGTTGTTGTTTTAGTGGAAGATAGTTCCAAAGAAGAGCTTCAGAGTACGCTAAGCTTTTCTTGAATAAGTCAAACCTAGGCTTGGGCAATTTTAATTTGTTAAAGCGTTGATTCATTGTATTTGAAAACTGGCCACAGATACGTTGGAGCATCCTGAGACAGGATTTTGTGAAGAAATTTAGCTTTGTTGAACAGAAGGTGCTTTCTTGGGGGCAGTATTTTGAGATCTTTGTATAGATTCACACACTGTATGGCAATCATCAGAAACTAGACGCACTGCGCGCTTTTGTAGTGAGTTGTCACAGTGTGATTAACACAGCTGTGGACTGGCGGTGCTCCGCTGGGGGTGGGTACATAATGTCAGTCGGGTGTGAGAGGTGTTCTCATACACTTAACTTAACAACACGAAACTGCGAGGTCAGCAGGTCAGGGGTGAATGCAAGGGGCGTTCTGATTGGGCAGTGAAGAAGGGAGAGAAGGGAGAGCGACGAGGTTTTGGTGATGATGGCCGACTCGTATTGTCGAATGCAAGAGGATATTTAGTTGTGAGAAGATAAGGCATTCGGTTATCTGAGATTTTCATCAATGTGTTACACTTTGCTAACTACATATATTGTTGTGATTTTGTGGTGATAATTATTTGAATACATTAGACAGAGTTGGGAACATTGCTAGTGTTCGTTATTATTTGAATGCGTGCCACTCCACCCCTCTGTCTCTCATGTGTAGTATTTTTGAGGACTAAGGCATATGTGTATTTAATACAAAATACTCTGTGTCAGGTGGGGAGCTCGTATTTGGGTCCTCATGTTTGATTATCTTTGCACGTCAATGCAGCGCCAGGTCAGAAATCTATTTTAGTTCACATACACTGTAGGCCTGTTTTTTTCAGTCACGTAGTTCTCAGGTACTTTTTTTTGAATAGTGAGTCACGGGTCACGGATTAGCGATACACAGTGAAGTGGGGGATTTATTATGAACAGTACGCTGTGTCAGTGCTAACAAAATGTCAGGGCGACATTGAGCACTCTTCTGGTTAAGAAAACGACGCCGTTGTCGGCCAACGTCTGCGGTGTGAACCAGGTTGTGGCAGGTTCGTTGACATTAATTTTGTTGTCTGCAGGGCTGAGAGGACGAAGATGTTGCTGCTAGTACAGGTTGGACGAACAAGTTGATGGCAGCCTGGGTAGCATTCATTTCAGCGTCTGACTAGTCAAGACTAGAGGCCGCTGCAGCGCCGTTTGAAAGCCAACAGTGGGACAGTGTTGCCACTACACAGTGTTTACTGGCTCAGGAGACGACGTACCTGTAGAAATCAAGTGATTGAGTCTTCTTGTGGAACGGGGTGCATGCCGAACACGGGAACTGGTGCATTACAGTATCAATATTTTACACACGGTCGTTACGGAGGTTGCCAAAAGCTGAACAGTACTAGATTTACGTTACGATCTTTGCCTTATACAAAACACTGCAGTCCATCATCATAAACTGTACTGAACTTTTTCTCACGTAGAAGGCTGCACTACACCTTTGCAAACGGTGGTATCTTTCATGAACTCGTGAGATGTTATTGGAGTGGAGCTGGCAAATCCTCGCCTTATGCTGACGACGAGCTAGTATACAGTTGTGGTATAACTTTGATGCGTGTGGTCTGACTTTTTGCTTGACATCCCTGTGATATTTCAGTGAAGACAAGGCACTATGTGGTGACAAGCGTGGACTTTGTGCCTTACTCAGGGGTCATCCTAATTGACAATATTTGTAACTTTACGTAACTTTGTAACGTGTCGTTCGTTGTGTGGACCATTGGATCATTAGTGACTAAAGTGCTGTAGATATCAACGTCATCATCAGGAACCCAGACCTGCGGAGATCATCAATTTAATTGATTTATAGTTAATTTTTTTAATGTAGTATTATTACTATTATTATATATTATTGGACAATTATTTTTCTTTTAGTACCTTTCTACTTTATAATATTATATAATTAGTAATCATTCTCCTGTGACCTCTTTTCCATTTGGTTGGTGAGTACGTCATCCAACTGGTGTGGTGTTGCAACAAACTACCTTTGGTCACTTCATTGTCTATTGTACGTTTTTGTTGGGTCTTCGTAGAAGTATAATTTTGGTGTCATTTGGTTGTTGTGTGGGTTAAGGATTTTCTCTTTTGCATTGCGGAAAGAGATTATGCTAAACTGTTCTTTAGGACTGTTGCTAGGTGAATTGTGTGCCGGAGCACGGGCACATAGAGCTGACCCTATTGGCTGCCCTGCATAATTCACGTTGCACATTTTAGTGTATTAGTGGTGCAGTTCGGGTTTGTTTGCACGGTGTCATATGTGTAATAGTGTCTCTTTGTCATGTTTAATTGGAGTATTCTCTTGTATTCTTCTTACTATCATGTACATATGTTAATTTCCCAAACTCTTGTTTTCATTTGTTAACAGCTACGGTTTGTAATTAGACATCTGCTGCTGTCTGATGATTTTTTTTTCTTATTTCACCGTACTGTCGTGTTCGTTCGTGTAGTAAGGTCGTCTTGATCATCTTCATTATTGTCATCATTGTTTATATTTATGTTTGTTTTGTTGTAGTGAAGTGTATCTCAATTTCAATTCCAGTACCGATAGCATAAGAGTAGGTTGGGTATTTTTGCTTGTGTAGACGTAGTTATCTCGTTTGGTTGAGAATCACATGTATGTTTATGCCATTAATTATATATTGCAGTGGTGTTTAGTTTCACTGCTTAAATATTATGGGTGTCATGGGTACAGCAAATTATGCTGTTGAATAACTTCACACCATTATACTGAATACACCTATTTGAGTGGTACAGTCAGTATTTCTGACTAGGCATTACATATAATTTTGATTCTTTTTTTTTAGTACAATATCTGATAATTTTCCAGTGGGGAATACTAAAGGCATTTTTTTTTGTACACTGAGTACTGCTTTAAGAAATTGTAATTTAATTACATTATATTACGATGGCTAGCCTCTTAGAATTTGTTGAGGTTGGTAAAGAGCTAGCATTAACAGGCCCTGCTCTACAGGAATGGGCAGAAAAAAAAATGGAAAGAAAAACAGGAAAATGATAGAATGGAACGGTGTGAGGAGAGAGAACTCCAGAAGGAGATGAAGAAGATAGAAGCAGAGAAAGAGATGAAGAAGATAGAAGCAGAGAAAGAGATGAAGAAGATAGAAGCTGACAAATTCAAGATAGAAGCAGAGAAAGAGTTGAAGAAAATTGAAGCTGACAGAGAAATAAATCTGAAGAAGATAGATAATGAGTCCAGGAAGCAGGATTCAGGTGGGAAAGAATTCTCACGTCCCTATAGACTACGGTTACCCAATTTTAATCAAGATTTGGACAGTATGGACGTGTATTTGGAACGTTTTGAAGCAGAAGTTTTGGCTTGGAAGATAAAGAAGGAGGAATGGCCTGTTCTGCTGGGAAATTTGCTTTCAGGATCTGCGTTAGAAACTGTGTATAGTATCCCTTTAACCGACAGAGCAAATTATGACATAGTCAAGGAGAGGTTGTTAAGGAAATTTCGTCTAACGGCGGAAGGGTATCGGGCTCGTTTCCGAGACGTGAGACCAAGCGTCAATCAGGATTTTGAGGATTTCATTGCGAAAATTACTCAGCTATTAAATCGATGGATTGAGATGGAAGGTATTACTAAAGACTTTGATGGGCTTTTCGACCTTATGTTACGGGACAAGGTATTGTCATCGTGTTCATCGGAGCTTATTGCGTTTTTCCAGGAACGCAAGCCCAAAAACATCGGTACGATGTCAGAATTAGGACACCAATACGTAACCGCGCATCCAGGAAAGGTCATACACAGGGAGAGTATCTCTGAGACTTTCTCAGCAAGTATAGGAAAGATTACTAGAAAACCTTACAATCAACATAGATCGAAGAGTGCCGATAGATTTGGCCCCAGAAGATTTAATTATGATAGACCCTACTTTCGAGGAGACAGATCTCCTGCACGGTATGACAATTATCGGGACCATAGATCACCGAGGAAGAAATTTAACTATCAATCTGATAGAAATCAATACAGATATATTGGAGACAGACAGGATAAGTACCTGCGGAATCAGATCCAGATAGATGCGCCAAACGAGCAGGAACAAAGACGATTTCGCAAAAGCTCACCTTACCAAAGAAACAAATCCTTTGAGAAAAAGGAGTCAGACCGAGTAGTCAGACACTCTCCAAACAATAGTCCGAAAAAGGATAGCAATACTCAGCTACACTGTAGTCTTTGTAATGGAACAGGACATTTGGCAAAGGTCTGTGCTAATAATTCAGAACGAGTGAATTCGGCTTGCATATTAGAAACCTTTAACAATGAGAATTGCGAAGGGTGTAGGCCATTATTTGAACCAGACGGTAAGCCTATGCTTATCTGTGGTCACACTCTGCCTTGTCTCTCTTCTCTTGAAGAAAATGGTCATTTGGAATTGCATCCAGGATTTGTGCAAAAGCAGGAAGTGTCTGTGTTGAGAGACACGGGCTGCACAACTATAGGAGTTCGTAGATCCTGCATTGACGACTCATGCTTGATAGATAAGACAGCAAGATGTGTTACTTTCGGGGGTAACATTGAGTATTACCCTCTTGCCATTATTAAGGTGGACACACCCTTCATATCTGGTAGAGTACAGGCCTGCGTACTCGAAGCACCGATAGCGGATTTGATTGTGGGTAACGTGCAAGGTGTGCAAGAATGTACTCAGATGGACATTAGGAAATGGATGGACAATCGTGTGCTTATGGCCAATGCGGTGATTACTAGGGCACAGTCAAAGGCAGATGACGCATTAGAAGCGACGCATCATGAAGCTAAGACATCGGAATTGGTCACTGGAAGTCAGGATACACAGGTGTCGGACTTTATCCAGCACCAACGGTCAGACGGATCATTGCGCAAATTTCACAACTTTGCCGAGAGAGGTGATGTAAAGTGCACGAAGCTGGCCAGACATTGGTTCGAGCTCAAGAATAATGTTCTCACTAGGTGTTTCGCTAAGGGAGTACAAACTCAGCGCCAAGTGGTGGTACCGTGTAGTTTTAGAGCAAAAGTGTTAGAGGTTGCACATGACTCCCCTTTCGCGGGACACATGGGTGTGGCTAGAACGCGCCAGAGGGTGCTGTCACAATTCTATTGGCCATTGTTTAGCAAGGACATTAAACTATATTGTAGGTCCTGTAAGTTATGCCAACAGATGAGGCATAAAGGCAGAACTCCCAAAGCTCCAGTGCAGGTTACGGACTTGTCAGTACGACCTTTCCAGAAAGTAGCGATTGATATTATAGGCCCCCTCTCGGTCACTTCAGACAGGGGATATCGTTTCATTTTAACGATGGTAGATTTGTGCACCAGGTGGCCGGAGGCGGTGCCGATGAAGAGTATTACTTCACAAGCAGTCGCAGAGGCTTTGCAGATGTTGTTTTGCAGGTTTGGATTTCCGGAAGAGATATTATCGGATAGGGGCCGTCAGTTCATTTCGAAGGAGATGTCAGAAATCACTGGGCTGTTGGGTATTGCCCAAACATTCACGAGTCCATATCACCCTCAGTCAAACGGAGTTTGCGAGCGTTTTAACGGTGCGTTAAAACACATGCTGGCAAAAGTGACCGCAGAATCTCCACAAGAATGGGATAGGTTACTCCCAGCGGTCCTGTTTGCCTATAGGGAGGCTCCCCAAGAGAGTACAGGATTTTCCCCTTTCGAATTACTGTATGGGGCAAACCCAAGGGGGCCGATGCACATATTGAAGGATTTATTAACTGGAAAATGTGCAAATAGCACCTCAGTTACGAGTTATGAGTATGTAGTGAGCCTCAGAGAACGTATTGTAAAATCTTGTTTGGTGGCACGTGATTGTTTGGCGGGGTCGTTAGCACGGTATCGGAAGTACGCAAATCGGAACTCCAAACTAGTATCCCTGGTTCCAGGTGAGGAAGTTTGGCTACTTTTACCAGCTAAAGAGGATCGCTTGAGCATTACGTGGCAAGGACCATTCAAGGTGGTTAAAAAAATGACAGATGTCGATTACCTAATTTCGGTCCGAAATAAGGAGAAGGTATTTCATGTGAATATGCTGAGGCCATATGTAGAACGACCTGAGTCGTTGAAAGCAGTCACAAGGGCAGCACAGACTGAAGCAACAGTGGCATGTACAGCAGTCATTGATGACACGGGAGATGAAAAAGGTGAAGGGAATATCCAGTTATCCCTCGTACCCCTGGTTCCTTCGGAGTCATGGAATATGGTGCGAATCGGGGATGACCTAACAGTAGAACAAAAGTCGGAAGTACAGATTATATTAACGGAGTTTAAGGATGTCCTCACAGATCTGCCAGGACGGACAGACCTGATTTGTCATGATATCACTCTGACATGTGATCAGCCTATTAGGGTAAAACCGTATCCATTGCCCATGCATTTCAAATCAGCTGTCGAGAGAGAAATTGGTGACATGCAACGACTGGGGATAATTTCTCCGTCTGATTCACCATATTCTTTTCCAATGGTTGTGGTTCGCAAGAAGAACGGATCTCTTCGTATATGCATTGACTTTCGGAGATTGAACAGCATTACCGTCGCTGACGCTGAACCAATACCTAATCAGGAAGATCTGTTAACACAACTCACCCACGCTACATATTTCAGCAAACTCTATCTGTCTAGAGACTATTGGCAGGTACCCCTCGCAGAGGCTGCGAAACCTCTTACAGCATTTAGCACCCCCAAAGGATTGTTTCAGTTCAATGTCATGTGCTTTGGCTTAGTGAACGCGCCCGCCACATTTGTGAGGATGATGAGAAGATTGTTAGGACATCGTTCAAATATTATTACATATATCGACGATATATGTTTGTTTCATGAGTCATGGGAGGATCACATGATGGGGTTATCTTCCCTATTGCAGTGTCTAAGGCAGCATAATTAAACGGCACGGCCGAGTAAAGTTTGCATAGGTTTTAAAGAGTTAAGTTTCTTAGGACATACTGTAGGTCATAAGCACCTGAAACCGGAAGATGTAACAGTTACAAAGATTTTACAGTTGCAGACACCTAAAACAAAAAAGCAAGTGAAAAGTCTAATTGGACTTGTGAATTTTTATCACAAGTTCATCCCTCAGTTCTCTTCCATTGCAGCTACACTTACCTCGCTAACGAGTAAGGGGATGCCAAATAGGGTCGTGTGGACACAAGATTGCGAGATAGCCTTATCTAGAATCAAGAGGGTGTTCTCTAAGAAACCCATCTTACTGATGCCAGATTTACGCAAACCCTTTGTTTTGCGGACAGACGCATCTTCTGTAGGAATTGGAGCTTGTTTAATGCAAGACCACCAGAGTACCTTACATCCAGTGATGTATGTGAGTCGGAAGCTGTTGCCGGCTGAGACTAGGTACTCCACGATTAAAAGCGAGTGCTTGGCAATTGTGTGGGCAGTTTCAAAGTTGTCCCGATATTTGATAGGTGCACATTTTGTATTACATACAGACCATCGACCACTCTCATTTTTACAGTCGTCGAAATCGACGAGCTCGAAATTAACTCGTTGGGCTCTCTTACTGCAGCAGTACAAATTTACTGTTTTACCCCTAGAGGGTAAGCTCAACGTTGTAGCTGACACTCTGTCTCGTTTGTAGAATGATTGTTTTTTTTTTTTTTCTTGGATTTTTCCCCCACACGATGTTTCAGTGAGTATGCAAGATATGTGAAGACAAGAAGGATATGAATGTATACTTGGCTCAAAAGCTGGATGTTGGGTGTTTGGAGTGCGCCCAGCCGCCTTCCAAAAGAAAAAAAGAAAAAAACTTTGGTTTTTTTTCCCCGGGGGGGAGAGTAGATGTCACAGTGTGATTAACACAGCTGTGGACTGGCGGTGCTCCGCTGGGGGTGGGTACATAATGTCAGTCGGGTGTGAGAGGTGTTCTCATACACTTAACTTAACAACACGAAACTGCGAGGTCAGCAGGTCAGGGGTGAATGCAAGGGGCGTTCTGATTGGGCAGTGAAGAAGGGAGAGAAGGGAGAGCGACGAGGTTTTGGTGATGATGGCCGACTCGTATTGTCGAATGCAAGAGGATATTTAGTTGTGAGAAGATAAGGCATTCGGTTATCTGAGATTTTCATCAATGTGTTACACTTTGCTAACTACATATATTGTTGTGATTTTGTGGTGATAATTATTTGAATACATTAGACAGAGTTGGGAACATTGCTAGTGTTCGTTATTATTTGAATGCGTGCCACTCCACCCCTCTGTCTCTCATGTGTAGTATTTTTGAGGACTAAGGCATATGTGTATTTAATACAAAATACTCTGTGTCATGAGTGAATGGAGTCTTTTTGTGTTGGACTTTGAGCAACCGTCCCAGATTGTGGAGCAATACAGAAGGGAATTGCAGACAGGTATCAAATAGCATGAGGAAAATATGGAAAGACCTTGAGCTGATAGCACAGGATAACAAGACGTGGCATGGGTCTGTTGAAGACCAATGCTCCTTGGGGTGGGGTGGGGGGGGGCTGAAGGCACATTGACGAGGGTATTAGTTGAATTTGACTTCTGTGTTGCAACATCTAGTCCTGATCTGTCCCGCAACATTTAGTCCTGTTTTGTGCCACAATATCTAGTCCTGTATTTTGCCGCAACATCTAGTCCTATTCTCTGCCACAGCATCTAGCCCTGTATTTTGACGCAACATCTAGTCCTATTCTGTGCCGCAACATCTAGCCATGTATTTTGCCGCAACATCTAGTCACGTTCTGTGCCGTAACATCTAGTCCTCTTCTGTGCCCTAACATCTAGTCCTCTGCTGTGCCGTAACACCTAGTACTGTTCTGTGCAGTAACATCTAGTCTTGCTCTGTGCCCTTACATCTAGTCCTTTTCTGTGCCGTTACATCTAGTCCTGTTCTGTGCCGTAACACCTAGTCCTGTTCTGTGCCTTTACATCTAGTCCTGTTCTGTGCCGTAACATCTAGTCCTGTTCCGTGCCGTAACATCTAGTCCTGTTCTGTGCCCTTACATCTAGTCCTGTTCTGTTCCGTAACATCTAGTCCTGTTCTGTGCCGTTAAATCTAGTCCTGTTCTGTGCCCTTACATCTAGTCCTGTTCTGTGCCGTAACATCTAATCCTGTTCTGTGCCGTAGCATCTAGTCCTGTTCTGTGCCATAACATCTAGTCCTGTTCGGTGCCGTTACATCTAATCCTGTTCTGTGCCGTTACATCTAGTCTTGTTCTGTGCCGTTACATCTAGTCCTGTTCTGTGCCGTTACATCTAGTCATGTTCTGTGCCGTAACATCTAGTCCTGTTCTGTGCCGTAACATCTAGTCCTGTTCTGTGCCGTAACATCTAGTCCTGTTCTGTGCCATAACATCTAGTCCTGTTCTGTGCCCTTACATCTAGTCCTGTTCTGTGCTGTAACAACTAGTCCTATTTATTGGTTCAGCATTCTCAATGTAAGAAAATAAATAACGGGGCTGCTGTAAAGCTGGTAAGGGAAGTAATATAAAATTTAAAAAAAAAAGAAAAGGATTGGTTTGGTTATTAAGGACCATCCTCATATCACACGGACAACTCCATCTGTGCTCCGATCTCCTCCCTTAGATCACAGAAGGAGGATCTCAGCACAATGCACGAACTCCGAAGCACCGGCGAGGATCCCAATGTGCGTATACAGGAATCACACATTTTTTGTGGTGGGTATTTTCCTAATTTTAAAATGTGCCAAGGTAGCGGCCCTATGGCCTACTCTTTACGATTTCCACCTGCCGAATCATTTTCTAACTTGCGCAACTTGCACACGTTCCCTTCTATTCTTTCGCCGTTATCCGAGAAGGCTAGGCATCCGATCTCACTACCCAGGGGATCAGTGAGGAATTATGACATCATTAGGAACGACTGGCTCTGAAAACAAATTTCCATCAATTACATTCCCTGTGCTCGGAGCGAACCCAGTACCTTTAGAATTAGAAGCAGACGCTATACCTCTTAGCCACTCCGACCACCACCCCTCGAAATGAAAATAGTATGGTCAGTTTTACAGATGGACGGTATACTCGAAGCACGGGTCTTTTTGCTGTGTTGTCTTTTTTCTCCTGACCTGTCAATATTTCTTGTCTTTGTCGCCAGTTTGTTATTGTGGCTGTCGAAGAATGAACTCCGAAACGTTCGGTGTTTCATAGTTCTCCCATGTTTGACCTTACATGATGAACCCTCAGCATACATCTTTTCTCGTCTGTTCTCGTCTCCCATCTGAGATTCTTGTCAGTAGACGACTGAAGCACCTTTGACATGTAGCATACGTGTGAAATAGATTTTTTTGTTTGTCTCTCTATTTTCTATTTGTAATTCTCCTTACCTCTAGTTCCCCAAGGAGCATGAGCCTTCAATAAATTCATACCACCTATTTCTGTCCTGTTTGTATTGGTATGCACATTATAGGAGGATAGTGTGATTCGCTTGCATAGCTAGGCGGGGTTGTCGCACAGAAGGTCCTGGGTTCGAGTCCTGAGTAAGCCACTCACGTCTGTTGTTTTTCTGTTGTCTAGTTTTCTACTTCTTTATTTCTTACGAGTGCCTGAAAACATACCTTTATGTTTGTCTAATATTTATTTACATTATAGATCACGCCTGACGCATTTTCAAAAAAAGCGGACCAAAAAATGCAACTTAAAAAACAAAGAAACAATACAAAATAACATGCACAATTGCATCATAATTACTGTGTCCATTAACATTAATAAAAATGCATGTCTAGGAAGTAAATTTTAAAAAGAAATAAAGACAAGAAAGAAGAGCAAAGAATGAAAGAATTTACCTTACATGAACAGAGACAAAATTTTAAAAAAATATTAGCACATAGTGAAAAAAAAACCGCAGCAGAATAATTAGAACTGGACACAGTGGCAAGACAATCACAACAGGAAATTAAGACAAAAAAATATTTGTTTAACACAGTTTTCTAAACTCAGTTAAAGAGTTTCTCTCTATATTTTGTTTTTTTACGGCTTCGAGTTTTAACATCATCACTTTCCTTATTCAACGTCAGGTTAATTTATTTCTGCTGTTGTATTTAAATACTGAAGTTTTTGTGTTTTATTTAATCGATTTTGAATTTTCTTAAAACTGACGAATACAAGTTATGCTTTTCAACCCCTGATGGGTTGTAATTATGATATGTGATGGTCATAATTGTAGACAACAGATTCAATATCCACCATGTGCGTACGAGATGCAATCTTCCCAATGAGTTTTTACATACTGAATACCGGTTAATTACAAAATCTAATTGTTATATATATATATATATATATATATATATATATATATATATATATATATATATATATATATATATATATATATATATATATATATATATATATATATATATATATATATGTAAGCACACTTTTATTATTATAAAAAATAAATACATAAGTGAGTAAAGTAAAAGACAAGGAAGTCAAGAAAAGATTCTACATCTTTGCATCTCCGCGTGATGGACATGTAGGTTCCTATTTGTTGTCATATTTATGACTCGAATGTGTATCTTTTTTCGTCATTTCAAAACTCCATTATTTATATATCCCTCTTTTATTTAAGTTTCTTGTAATTTATTTACCAATAGTTATATGCTGATTTCAAAACTACGAGGGACGGTCAAAACAGTAATGCCTCGTAATTTTTAATTTCATTCAATAGGCAAGAAAACAGATACAATTCACATTGAAACGTAGCCCCAAGTCTGAACTGCAAACATTTATTTCTCAATGTAGTCTCCGTTATTTGTTACAGTTTTTGTCCATCTTCTCACAAGGGCATGTATCCCCGCAAGGTAAAAATGTGTGTCCTTTTTCCTAAACCACTGGCGTACGGCGCGTTTAAGGGTCTCGGTGTCCTCAAAGTGATGTCCGCGAAGATCTTCTTTCAGTGGTCCAATTAGATGGAAGTCAGAAGGTGCAAGATCGGGACTGTAAGGGGGATGTTGTAATAATGTCCAGCCAAATTCTGCAGTCGCATCAATAGTGCGTTTAGCGGTGTGTGGCGTAGCATTATCGTGCAACAGTAGTGCAGTTCTCTGATCTTTTAATGGGTAAAGTCGCTGAAGACGACCTCTAAGCTTCTTCAAAGTTTCAATATAACGGTCTGCATTCACCGTGTTTCCCTGTTCCAAGAAGTCGAGAACAATCACACCCTTCTCATCCCAAAACACGGAGGCCATAACTGTCCCTACAGATGGTGAACTTTTGAACTTCTTTCTTGTCGGCGATGTTGTGTGATGCCATTCCATTGACTGCCTCTTGGATTCTGGTTTTAAAAAATGAACCCAAGTCTCATCACCTGTCACAATATTCAATAAAAACTCTTCTCCTTCAGATTCGTAACGGTGCAGTAGGTTGATGGCTATGGTTTTCCTTGTTTCTTTATGTCTGTCTGTCAACATTCTGGGTACCCACCGTGCACAAACTGTTGAATAACCCAGGTCTTTAATGATGTTCTGGACACTGCCTTTACTAATGGACAACATGGAAGAAAGTTCATCCAGTGTTACCCGACGGTCACCACGAATGATGCCATCAACTCGATGAATGTTGTGTGGAGTCACTGCGGTAGATGGACGGCCAGTCCGCTTTGCGTCAACCATTGAGGATTGACCTACTTCAGCTTCGTCACAACGATGTACCCAACGTCGGACAGTGCTAACATCCACTGTTGAATCTCCATAAACATTCTTCAAACGTTCGTGGATGTGAATTTGGGGTCTTGCCTTCAGCATTGAGGAATTCTATGACATAACGTTGTTTTAACCGAACGTCTTTGGCAGCCATTTTTAAACTGTTACAGTGGTGCCACCTGTTACTGAAACAGGCTGGTAATGTTATACAGTGCAGAAGAGTGTTTGAGGAATCCTGCTAAATTTACAAATTGCACACCGATGCAGTATTTACATACATAAAAAATAGGAGGCATTACTTTTTGACCGTCCCTCGTATTATCATAGACTTACCGTATATTATGCTCTTACTACCTGTAATATATTAATTCGCACCTGTAATTCCCGGGGGTCTCTGACGAGACCAAAAAATAATAGGACGACTGCACCCTCAAGCATGTCGTACAAGGCAATTAATATGAGGTTGTCCATGGTCCTGGCAACTTCATCATATCAAACAAATTACCACAGAAACCACAACTGCAAGAGTATATGACTGCTTGGTGCAGGCTTCTTGTAAATTGACCAACTGCAGTAGTCACTTCATGCTCTATAAGGAGCACTACACCTCTGAGACTTCAGTGAAGTACACCGATCTAAGATAATATCACTTATTATTTGATTGTACAGTTGTGTAACAAATCTCTGTAGCCTTATTAGTTCGCGATTAATAATAAATATACATCTACATATTACTAGATGTTTAAGTGAAACGTAATGTAACGAAACTTACTTACTTAGTCGTTCCTCTTCTACCGTGAGATGGAAGAGAGCGCCATACTATCCTATCTGTTGTCTTCCTCCTGGCCTGATTCTATTCTAGTCCTCGGTCCTTCAGAGATTGATTAATGTTGTCCTCCCAGCGGGCTCTGGGTCATCCAGGGGGGTCGGGATCCCTGGCTTTTAGTTTCCTATGCTTGTCGTAGTAGCCGATCTTCTTCCATTTTGCAGACATAGCCAAACCATCTTAGTTGGGAGTGTTCTACGTCGGTCTGCAGGAGTTGGGTTTTTAAGTCATGACGTATCGACTGGGTGCAGACCATGTCTTTTTTTGTTACTTCAACCACCTTCCTCAGATACCTTCTTACTGAGGTTTGGATCTGGCAAACGTTTGTAGTCATTACCCATGACTCGCATCCATACACCAAGACTGGGGCATACGTGGAGCGGTATACAGCCATCTTCGTCTTCTTGCCAACTTCTCTTTTGCTGAGGAATCCTCGACTTTGGCCTGAAAAAGTCTCCCAGCTGTTGCTCTTCGGGTACCAAATCTTCTCTGATGCCCCCTCCTAGTCTATGACAGCTCCGAGGTATTTAAAATGGTTTACCTGCTCCAACGAAACAATAAATACAATTTCTTCCAGTTTTTTATTTGTTTTTTATTTTTTGTGGGGGGGGGGGGGGTGTTAAGAGGGGGGGGGATAAGGGGGGGGGGGAAGAGACAATAAGGAAAAGACGCGCACTGCTCCACAAAACACTTATTTTAAGAGCACGCATGCTTCTCATTTTTTGTCGTGGTGCATTGACCATAAGTTATAATACGTTTGACCGCAAAGATCCAATAAGTTGGATTGGAATGATAATAGTGTCCCATGTTAGATACTGCTGTAGGCGCGTTAAATGTTATAGACTTCACTATTCTAGGTCCAGCATCAAGGGGTGGGGTGACCAGTTCCATTCATCGTTGCCTTTTCGTTCCCTGCCTCACAAGCAAAGTGAAGTACCCCTTTACAGCTGGGTAGACTGAAGCGTGACTTCCCTGTGTTTCGAACCCGGCAGCTTTGCCGCAAGCTGCCAGTGCTCTAATCACTCTGTCAGTCGTAAGCTCTAAATGGAATTGTACAAGAGATGTAGTGACGTCATCAAGGCATGCAGCAGACAGAGCACAATATTGTTATTTCCCGGTCATGTTTTGGCGGGTTACTTTCTCGTCTTATAACTAATGTCTGACAAGACGGTGTCCGTACGCACACATCAGAATTTTCCACAACTCAAGACTATGTGAGTTCTACACACAAAAACAGCGGGTTTCATTTTCTCGGTGTTAAATTCAACAACGCCTTAGTCTCTACCCTTCCTGGCGTAAATAATCGAAATATAATCTACTTATAATCTGCATCAGCAGACAGTAATGAGAAATCTGATTTGTGGGTTTATAAAACATGCCTGGCAGGATTGAAGGCAAACAGCAAAACATAAGCATAATTTTACAAGTACATAATTCCTGATTGGCAGTTCGTACATTCCAAACAAACAAATATGAAGAAAAAAAAAGGATCCCGTTACACGCCCATTAAGTCATATTGGGAATATGGTGTTAGGCCCATATTTTCTTGACCATCGGCACACTATGATGTGGTCAGCATCACGCCGGCCGCCTTAACCTTCCCAGAGTTGCTCTGGTACCCAATTTTTGAGGCTGGATCGACCCCGGAGTCGTTTGCGGCCTAAAAATTCCCACCTCAACTGGGGATCGAACCATGGACCACCGAGCTAGAAAGGCAGTGCACTAACCACTTCGCTACCGCGGCTTCATACAAATATGAGTTGACCAAATATTCTTACAATGAAAATGTCAAGTGATGAAAACAGTTCAACTAAACAATAATGAAGAAGCCGCAGACTTTCATACATGGGTTCTTGCATAGAATTCAGATAAACAACAACGTAAAAGCCACATACATGGGTTCTTGCATAGAATTCAGCTAAACAACAACGTAAAAGCCACATACATGGGTTATTGTATAGAATTCAGCTAAACAACAACGTAAAAGCCACATACCTTGTACATGGGTTCTTGCATAGAATTCAGATAAACAACAACGTAAAAGCCACATACATGGTGTTAAGTCCTTTTTCGCATAGGAGTTAAGTGTGCGAGACCTAACATAACTAGATGCAAGTCTAACTGTGTTAGATGCACTACGTGTGCGCATCTGAGTAAGTATTATAGGTTTAATTTATTACGTACCAATTGTTGCACTAAAGAGCGCAACTTGGTGCAATGGGGTTTTGATTGTTGCCAAACAGCGCTGACGCTGGGAGATGTAAAAAGCCGGTTGATGAAGACAGACGTCTTTCAACAAACTTCGTTGAAAGTCTTTACCCCCCATATCGTGGGAAGACTTTATGATGTTATTTATATGCTACCTTCCAGGGTGAAGTGTTAGCCTTAGCCAATTCTGGCTCGTTTCGTTTGTTTCCAGTATCTTGATATGATGCCTCCTTTAAATTCTCAGCACGGTCTTGGTAGGGCTTCGACACGTCTCTTCATGGCCTGCCGCTAGTGTGTCCAGATCCACTACTGGGATAGTTTTTGAATCATTACACTGTTGAATCTCCAGTGAAGATATCCGGCATTATTAATTACTTATTGAATCGAAATAAGAAATATTTACCGCAATACTCCCGCCGTCCTTGGGACTTCGGTGGTCAGTGAGGTCGGTCAAATTGGCAAGTTGATGATTATAAATGATGTACTTTGCCTAACATGAAATTACGATGATCGTCTGTAATTCGACTACAAATAAATGTACCGTCCTTGGTGTCGAGCCATGATTCCTGTGTGCATTACTTTTCCAGTTGGTCAACCTTATGACCACATCATTATCACGATATTCGTTGGTTAACATTGGTCTATCTTTACGACCCACAATTTGTCGGCCACCTGTAAGCCCGACCAAAGCTGATAATACCTTGTATTTAAGTCAGCAATCGTATTAACAGTTCTAACCGTGCCACCCCTACTCACGTAAAACCGGAGTCTAACACATGGGTTCTTGCATAGAATTCAACCAAACAACAACGTAAAAGCCACATACATGAATTCTTGCACAGAATTCAGCTAAACAACAACGTAAAAGCCACATACATGGGTTCTTGCAAAGAATAGGATTAAAATGGGATGATACGATCTCTAATGTGGAACTGATGACAAAAACCAGACCAGTAGAACAAAATTTGAGAAGAACATGCGGGCAGTGGCTAGAATACTTACTTAGAAAATCTGTTGATAGCATTACAAGCATCCTTGTTCTATAATCCCCAAGATAAAAGAGAGAGAGAGAGAGAGAGAGAGAGAGAGAGAGAGAGAGAGAGAGAGAGAGAGAGAGAGAGAGAGAGAGAGAGAGAGAGAGAGAGACAGAGAGAGAGAGAGAGAGAGAGAGAGAGAGAGAGAGAGAGAGAGAGAGAGAGAGAGAGAGAGAGAGAGAGAGAGAGAGAGAATAGTATGGAGAATAGTACTGGAATCAGAAATGTAAATGATTAGAAAAACCTAGTAATACCTTGACCTGATAGTACGGGACAGGGGGACTTGGCATAATAGTAGTAACTAGAGGTGGGCAAATTGACACACTCAACTGTTTCGAAACAGTTAGCGCAGTGATTTAAACTGTTTCGAAACAGTGAGTCGACACAACGACACAACGACACAATTGCCCGTATCGGGGAGAAAGAAACCTAGTAATACCTTGACCTGATAGTACGGGACAGGGGGACTTGGCATAATAGTAGTAACTAGAGGTGTGGCAAATCTATGGCGTTTCGTGTGACCACAATTCAATATTTTTACACAAGTCTTCATTATGATGTAATAAAACGTAGATATGATGATAGCTGCAGTATATTAATAAAAAACAACAATGTAATAACAGAATAATAACACAGTGATATCGAAACAGAGTAAGCTAGATTTGGTAGACAATGATTCAAATCCACACCGAGTACACATATCAGCAGAGCTAATAAAGTGTATATTACATTTATACGAACACACTGACAGTACATAGCGCCTAAAACGGACAACTGCAACACTGACACAATTTCCAGGTCTATAACTTCTCAGCAAAAATAATATCACTTGTAAAAATCAAGTCATGAGACATCCTTATGACATGTTTGATATTCCATACTAATGTTTTTACATAGGTCAGTGTGTCGCTGCAAAATCTAGCGAGTTTCAGTGTGAAAGAACAAAGCAGGAAGTGTCGAATCGCTCGCTGTTTCGAACATTGTTTTCGACACATCTCATACACACACTTCTTCTGATGTAGTCATACTTGAAGTAGAACCCTTGATAAAATAGAACACACGTTACATTTTATTTGTTGTCTTTGATCTTTAAATAATAAAAAACAACTTCTCCCCGCCATAATGAAGATTAACAGGTTGAACACAAGTTTTTAACACACTGATATCAAAACACGTTTTCTTACGAGGAGCGCCTGAAGTCAGGAATCAAGAGTAAGCTAGATTTGGTAGACAATGATTCAAATTTCACACCGAGTACACATATCTGAAAACAGAGAGACTAATAAAGTGACACCCTAGTATGTAGATTTACTTATTCTCGAGTACAAATCATGGTATTTCGTGACCACTGTTAAGAATTTTAACACAGCGCCATTATGAAATTGCAAGGGGAACATGCTGACAGCTGCAGTAAAAGTGAAAAAAAATTATAATAATAACAGTAATATGACACATTATATAAAACAGAAAAAGGTAATCATCGACTTGATTCAACTCAAACCGAAGACATCAATAGTAGTAAGCCTCTTTCAGTCCTGAGGAATTATTTAAAAAAAAATTATGACTTGTTTGATTTTCCATACTATCTATGAACGCCATATGTAGCGCACGCTTGACACATGAGACAATGATACAGTGTGCCTTTTGCAAAACAGCGAAGCAGACGGGAACTGAAGCTGCTGTTCGAAGCAGGCTATGTGTCGAATCTGCGTGAGACAATGTGTCTCTGCAAAACAGACAGGACGTGACACTGTTTCGACACCGCAAAAATCTGCGCATCGAATCGTTCGGGTACGACGCAGTTTCGACACATTGTTTCGACACATAAACACAGTAGCCATCTCTAGTAGTAACCCCCTTCAGTCGTAACTTTGGTAATACGCCCCTGAGGTGATAGCCCTCAGCGGTTTTTCCCTCGTGTTCCTTTCGGCATGTTCTTTTCTCTTCTGCTTGTTGTGGGAGCTTCTTTTCGTCCAGTCTGAGATGGTGCCGTAGGAAGGCATCGCCACTTGGTGCGATCGGCAGCTTTATCCTCTCAGGTTACCTGATTTATTGCCAGTGCCTCAGCACATGATCTACTCAAACAACTGCACCTCAAGGAGAACAAGAACCAGGACACTTACAAGACTTGGCAACAATGATGAATGAGCCTCGTCCCAGGTTGTAGAATAGCCGTTTCAGGTTATGAGGTTCAGGACATCAAGTTTATATAACATTGCACAATCGCCCCATAGTGAGCAGATTGGATCAAACCAAGCGTTAATATGGAGGTAGTTCAAAACCCAGTGAAACACACGGAGAAGAGAATTGGAGACAGAAGTGAAAATGATGAGGAAAACGCGGAAAAAGCTTGAGCTGGCGACACGCGACAGGATGACTTTGCATGTATTTGTTGAAGACATCTGATCTTTGGGCACCTGAAGGTTTTGACTGATAACAAGGAAGAGCACCTATGTATCAATTTATCATAAGTGGGCTATGTTTCCGTGTTAGAACTTCTTCAGCGCTACGCTTATAGAGTTTGTAGTATCTTCTCTCGTCATCGTTCTCTCTCTCTCTCTTTCTCTCTCTCTCTCTCTCTCTCTCTCTCTCTCTCTCTCTCTCTCTCTCTCTCTCTCTCTTTCTCTCTCTCTGTCAGTCTCTTTCTCTCTCTTTGTAATTTAACTCTGTCCGAGGCAGTTGTTACCAACGGGCTCATCACCCGTTTGCCAGTCACTTCGATTACGGAAACAACAGCAAATGGATTGATTTGCCGTTGCCCTAAAGACGCCAATAGGCGTGATGGGAAACAATGGCAAAGAAAACCTATCTGCTGTTGCCCTAAGACGCCACTAGGCGTAATGGCCACTGACTGCTTTGACGGTCGGTGGCTAAGGACGGAAGAAGAAGAAGAGGCAGTTGTTAGGATATCAAGTATTTTTACCCCAGGTGATGAGGTGTACAACGTGCAGTAAAAACACATTTATGGATTTGAAAGAAAATATAAATATATTTATTTTTATTCATTTATTTTGCGCTCCTTAAGGATCATTTAGCAACCATTGCAGCAGATATCTTTGCAGCAGTAGTTTATGTGGTAATTTGTATTACATGATGAGGTTGTCAGTACCATTGTCAACATCATAGTAGTATAGTCCTATTCTTTCTCTCTCTCTCTCTCTATTCACAGACTCCGGAGTACTACACATAACATAATTAGAATCTGTGTAAATGGGCTGAGGAATATTGCAAAGTGCCGTAACTTATGTGTGCAACAACAATTTTTGGTTTGCACGTAAAGTGCAGACGTGAGGAAATCCGGTTATAACCAAACGGTCGTGCCGGGCAAGTCTGAGAGAATAATGTACAATATTATGCAGCGCCATACTGTTCCTTGTACGGTGTAAAATGCTGAAGAATAACACAAAAGTAAATGTCCGAACTGTCCCCTTTCCATACAACTTGCCAAAGGAAAATACTTCCAGTATATTCCATATTATGGAGCGCCATACTGCTCGTTGTACGGTAAATGCCCAAACTGCTTCCTTTCCATTCAACTCGACTAAGGAAAATTATTCGAATTTTCTGACCGAATACCGTGACCAACGAAGAGCTGCTAACTAGGATCATTCAAGAAGATATGCAGCGGGTTGACGCTAAAGTCATGTACCTTTCATTACCGGGCATAAGAAAAAAAGAGTGAAATCCCGTAACCTAGGAGGTTGTCAAAGTCAAAGTCAAGCGGGTAGACGCTGAAATTGGGTGTGCCACATCCTCAGAAAAGACTCTGGTACCATCACCAGAACCCCGGAAGGAAGGCGAAAGAGAGACTGACCGAAATCGATTAGACGGAGAACTGTGGAAGCAGAGATGTGAAGTATGAACCAGAGATGGAGCACAGCACGATGAATGACCACCGGCAGAGCAAAGTAAAGACAAGTTTATTGCTGCCCTACAAGACGCCACCAGGCACGACGGTCACTGACTGGATCGTCAGTCAGCGGCCAATGACCAAAGAAGAAAAGGAAGATACAATGCGTGGACTAAAAATAGTAAACAATTTATTGAAAAGATTTTTCTTTCAAGACGCTTCAAATAACATTGTGACAACTTCTTCATGTTAAAAAAAATAAAATTATTCTTACATCTTTACTCCTTTAAGAATTTGTTCATTAGCTATTTAACAATCTTTAGCAGCGGTAGACAGCCTGCGAACTGTGGGGATCAACTTTAGAAACACCGAATTTTCTAAAGATCTTCTTTTATGAAATCATGTCTGTTTTTAGGTTTCATTGATTTTGGAATTTGGAATAGTGAAGATTTTGTTAAACTGTCTTCCTGTAATTCCATTGGCACGGCCGTAGGAAATTCAAACTAAAAATGACATTTTGCCGAATGTAAACTTGACTTCAAAGAAAATATCTCACTGCTATCTAGAGCATTTCAAGAACAAAGTGAATTTTAGTTAGCTAGCTCCAGGGTTGTCACTCAGAACGCGGGGGAAAAATAATTTGTCCTGTGGATGTCGCTCTTTTAAATGTCAGTGGGAGAGAGCAAATCGAAAAATTAAACATTAGCTTAAATATTCTTTCATTTCTGCCCTCCGTCACCTAGAGGTGTAGTAGATAATGCCTTGTGATCTACCGGTAGATCGCAAGCAACTGGTTAGCTGACCCCCTGATCTATAGGATTCCTGACATTTCTCATTAAATATATAGATGTGGCCGTTTGTGATCTTCGTTCTTTGTTTAGTCAATGTCCACGATTCACTTCCTTATGATTGATCGATTCTACGCGACAAAAGAAAACTCTTTTCCTTATTTAAATGGTTAAGAATTAGTAACATATTTCTTTTTTTTATTTTTATAATTGATGTTTGGGGAGAAATCTATTGACGTTTTTGTTGCTGATTTGCCCCTTCTTATTTTAATATTCGTGTTCCAGCTAAATCAATGGATGTGTCCGAAGATTGCCTTGTTTTAACGTTGCGAACCGAAGGATTTTATCTACAGCTGATAACGATACCCGATTATTACTGATGATATTTCTGCATTTAGTTCAACAATATTTTTGTCTGCCATTAAAGCAGTTACATTAGCAGGTAACTCTTAGCCAGATACAGTAATGCAAAACTGAACTGTAATGTAAATTGTTCCCCTAATGCGGCGCTAATCCACGGCTTTCAAAGAGCTGTAAATGTAATAACGATAGACGAACACATCATGAAGTCAATGATAAGATTAATCAAGTCAGACATGCAGCGAACTCCCATTATGGAACATCGCACTTTTCTTCAGAAAAAATCCCGACCAAGCCAATATATTTAGTTCTGATCCTTTTTAAACCTTGTTTCTCTAATATTTAGATTCCCATTATTTTAGACTCTGGCGATGTTTATCTTCCTAAAAGATGTTTGTTTATCTCTTCATTTGAAATTTAATAAAAGTAATAGAAGATTACCTGGTTGTTCTTGAAACATCAGCCTTTCAGATAGCAGCCGAAAGCATTAACTTACTGCGCCACAGAGATCCATTTACACTGACAAACAACATTTTTCTTTCTTATATAAGAATAAGTGTTCTTAGGTCAGTTTCTTGAGCTGATTTCAAATTTGAAATCCGTTTATCTCTATCGAATTTTGTACGATAATTGAAAACGTTATTTGTCACTAATTTTAAAAATTAATAAAATGCAAAATTTTTTGTTAAAAGATGTCCTCCAATAGTTACATGTGACAAATAAGTTCTAGACAAATTTTGATTATTGTTTGTGCGGATTACCAGAAAAAACACACCATTACTAAAGAAAGCATATGAACTTTATTTCGATTCGAAAGTTGATGAAGCAAATAAATCTTGGAAGCCAAATGCAGTTTGTTCGACTTGTGCAAATACATTGGCAGGTTGGTTACGAAAATCGCCGAAGCATAAGTCGATGCCTTTTGGACAAACACAAACATCACGCTACTGCTTCTGCTTGACAAAATCCTGTTTTTTTAAAAACTAGAAAGTCTGGGTGGTTTATCCAAATATTGGGTTTTCGAAACCAGTTTGAAATCACGTGTCTGATCCCATTCCACCAGAACAATTCCGTTGGACGTGAATGAACAAGAAAGTGATGAGAAACTAATTCTGCATTGTTGTGATGATAAAATTTCAGATCTAATACGTGATCTCGCTCTTACCAAAGGACAAGCGGAATTACTCAGTTCGCGACTCAAAGAATGGAATCTTTTAGCGCCCAATACTCCGATATCTAAATTTCGTCATAGACACAGAGAACTTGTTCAATACTTTGAGATGGATGATGACATTTGCTATTGCAAAAATGTAAACGGTCTAATGGTGCACCTCGGTCATGAGCACATAGTCAACAAAGGGCGACTTTTCATCGACTCTTCCAAGACTAGTTTAAAAGCCGTGTTATTGCATAACGGAAATTTATTTTCATCAATTCCAGTCGCCTACTCTGTTCATATGAAAGAAACTTATGACAATATGGCTATACTTTTGGCAAAAATAAAGTACAATGACTACCAATGGCGGATTTGTGGAGACCTAAAGGTCATTGCAATTCTCACGGGCATGCAGACTTTAACTAAATTTTTTCCTATTCCAACAGACAGGAACATTATGCAAGAAAGGTGTGGCCTATCAGGGATCGTATGCAGCTCGAGCATAAAAATGTAATACATGAGCCAGATTATCAAAGGACAGCATCATTTTATCACCGTTACATATAAAGTTGCGGCTTATGAAGAATTTCGTAAACGCGTTTAGATTAAATGCAAAGCTTTCGCTTATCTGCGAGTAAAGGTTCCGCAAGTTAGCGATGCAAAGATAAGGTAAATCTAAATTGTAGGACCTCAAATTAGGGCAGACAAACAATTCGAGAACTTTACATGGAGTGTAAATTCGCGCATGGATATTCAAATCGATCGTCGATAACTTTCTGGGAAATCACAAATCTGTCGACTATGTGCATAAGATTAAGCAGTGCATAGATGCATACAGAATTATTGTCCCTCAAAATCCATTTGCTCGATATCTTCTTTTTCTCTGACTCTTGGTGAAGTCAGCGATGAACATGGAGAACGATTCCATCAAGATATCGCCGTAATGGAGTCACGTTATTAGTGTGACCGCTTGCATTGATGTTTCATCGCGATCCTCGATGTACATAACTGTTATACTTCTTGTACGAATGATGTTATAATACTGTATGCGTTGTTAAAAAACTTCAATTGCGTATTTCTCGAGATCCCGACCTGATAGAGAAAAACGGTTTGCAGATTTAAAAACAGCGCATTAAAATTGACCAGAAAAACATAGAAATGTTAGAGAAAGAAAAAAAAATTTTTTTTTGTTAGCCAGTGTTATCAGGAGAAATGCTATCCAATTTCGTACGATAATTGAGAAGTCACTAATTTTATTTTTTTGTTATGTCCTCCCATGTGACAAATAAGTTCTATTTTATTATTGTTTATTACCAGAAACAAATAAGTAAATAATAAAGAATCTAAAATGGCCAAGAGACAAACACAAACAGCAAAAATCATGTTTTTCAGACCGGATTTAAAACTGCTATCTTACGTCAATGTGACAGAGCATGTTGTGTATAAAATGATAGTTCATTTTGACTTTTTTTCCACACATTAATTAGATGGTGTGACAGAATGGGGCGACCCCTCTTAATCTCTCTTTCACTACGGCAGTACTCAGTTCATTTGTTGTACTGATTTAACTGAGTTCTTTTCAATAGTAGCACCATTTCTTTCTGCTGTGTAGCAGATATTTTCTCATTTTTAAATATTATTACACTCTTCTCAGCGATAGTCGTCATGCCTGTGTGTTTACCTGTCTATCCCTGCTGATAGAGTAGACGGTGATGCAAGGTTGACCGACAGAAATCCTATTGTACCACAGAGGTGCGACTGTTCTCGCATGTAAATGGCCTAGCGAGTTTACGTAGCGCTGATATGGCTCGTCTGATCGACTAATTATTGTAGTGATAAGACACAGCACAGATGGTCAAACAGGAGTTTGTATTTGCACAAGGAGCGCCGGTCAAGTATCGACCTGGTGGGATGACAGACACACCTGAGCGGAAATGTTGTAATATTCCTGGGTGGATATAAGAAGTTATATGTAATAATTGACGAGAATATTTGAATGTAACGATTGTCATATATGGAAAACGTGACCTTTACATTACGTTCAATATTTTTCCATGTCAGGAATATTTTGATACCGCCCCCTACCCACATTTTGTTTGAAACGATTGGCGCTTTCTTAGCTTTGTTACAAACAGATGCGGAGGCAGTACATTGAATATAACCTGACGCTTCAGTCAGTCAAAGATACTGTGAAGATCGCTTGCCAAGATACCAGACTTGCCAGCAGTTAGAATTCAGAAATTCCATTTTATCAGGCCAGACCTTTTATTGGAGAATCTTGACGGACTTACAAAAACAGCCCAGGAAATCTCTATCATTTTAATAAAGAAAGTCGCTGTCTGAGGAAACTGAAGGAAACACACGGTGTCACAGAGGTAATTACAGTTAAAATTAACGACCCCAAGTACAAGCGAAATAAGGCATCTGCCAGTGCTTTTTATTCCTCTGGGAAAAAAGGTCTGTGAGCCAGGATTGTCGTAAGTTGTGATTCTACATTCTATATTTTATTACTAACATATGAACTAACACACGCGCACGCGCACGCGCACGCGCACGCACACGCACACACACACACACACATATATATATATATATATATATATATATATATATATATATATATATATATATATATATATATATATATATATATATATATATATATATATATATATATATATATATATATATATATATATATATTGCCATGCGAATATTAATATGTGAAAATAGCTAGTGGATGTCCAAGGCATTTGAGGCTGGTAACTTCAGCACATAGAATGATGATTTCATGAACCACCGCTGCACGGGCTGGCGACTGCTTTATTGCTAGTCTCTTAAAGAGGGCTTAAAAGCATAAGTAAGTCCCAAGTTCCATATGGAGCAGGGAGGGAAAGATAAAAGAAATGATGTACATTCTAATTATAATACTTACAGTTTCAAAGCAGTGTAAATGTCGATGTTAACATCTTCACTTTAAAATTAATGGAAGTTACAAACTTTTCAAATCATGTAAACATAAATGAAAATATATTCAATTTATATTGTGAACACTTTTCAATCTGTGGAAATGTAAATGTAAACATATTTTATCTGTACTATTAACCTTTTAATTTAAATATACTGTAAAACTAAAGCTATTCAATTTAAATGTAAAGAAAGTTTTATCCCGAGGGATTAAATTTAATTCTCATCGAGGGTAAATTCCGAGTTAAATGGGATGGTGGAATAGAAGAGGGGGGCACTTAACTATGTGTCGGAAAACACAATACTCGGGAGATCGTTTCGTTTCTATTCTTTATCATAGTTATTGGTGGTACCAGCAGAAAGTACTATCTTTGGCACAAGAAGGGAACAGTGGCCTCCGCTTTAAGACGAGGGACCAACTTTCGTAGACTCTCCCTGACATTTCTGGGAAACGAGCTACACCCGACAACCTTGACTAGCGATGAGCGTGAGCAGTGTAAAAAGAACCAACCGATCAGAAGGAGCAGAACCATCATTGGCAGCTAATTTCAATATATATGCTGCCACTTGAACTTCTTGTAAAAAATTTACATCCCATCACGACCGTGATGATAACTTTTTCTTGATCCATAACTATTCAAATTATTTTCAAACTGTTAAAACGTAAGTGATTATTAAATTGTGTTATTTGTAATTTTACCAATTTAACTTCGATTTAATCCTTTTAAATGTACTGCATGTTTGTCTCAATCAATTTACTAAACATACTCTAAACAGAGCTATACCAGAATAATAAGAATTCCATTGAGTAAATCAGAGGTGAGGGCTTGAACGAACTAAAATTAATCATTGCCTAATTCTTCACAAAAGTTGTCGGCAGATTCTAGAATTAACGTGCTCAGCCAAAGATGCATTGTTTTCGCTTATCTGAATATCTAGTGGATATTAACTTGTGATAGAAGTGTCATTACCCTTCTATCTACATCTCTGCCAAGAGTAATCTTGTGTGAAGGTGGTTGGTTGTTCGTCCATCACGGGTGATGAAGACCACTCTGTTCATCCAATTATTTAAGAATATGTTAGGTTAATCTATGGGTACGAAGGTGACTGAAGAGCCCGATGCGGGCCTGGAAAGATCTTGGACAGTGTGGGCAGGGAATGTTTGCTTCATGTGAAGGTTTTATTTCACGGTCCTTTCTAGCTTGTCTCCGCTGTTCCGCTGCTGCTCTTCTGGATGATTCGCATGCTGCTGCACCTTTACGAAGAGATGTGCGCCAAGCAGTTCGGTCTTGCGCAGCAGCTTCCCATGTGTCTGGGTTTATGTCAAAGGTTTTCAATGACGTCTTTAACGTGTCTTTGAAGCGCTTCTTTTGGCCACCATGGGAGCGTTTACCCTTCTGCATCTCACCATAAAAGAGTATCTTTGGCAGTCGATGGTCTGGCATGCGGACTACATGACCTGCCCAGCGAATTTGTGACTGCATCAGAATAGTATCAATACACTAGGGATACCAGCTCTGTCAAGAACGGCGGTATCCGGGATCTTGTCTTGCCATTTGATGTTCATTATCTTCCTGAGACAGACTGTATGGAAGTGGTTTAGCTTCTTTACGCGGCGCCTGTATACAGTCCATGTTTCACATGCATATAGCAGCACTGGAAGCACCGCAGCTCTGTACACCTTCAGCTTTGTCTGTAGACTAATGCCACTTCGATGCCAAACGTTGGTGTATAGTCTGCCAAATGTGCTGCTGGCTTTGGAGATCCTGGTGTTCACCTCATCATCAATGACAATGTTCTGGGATAGTGTGCTACCAAGGTATGTGAATCTGTTCACAACATTCAGTTTCTCACCATTAACCTTGATGACTGGCTCAGTATAAACTGTGGCAGGAGCTGGTTGGTACATGATTTCTGTTTTCTTCGTGTTGATGGTAAGCCCAAAGTTGGCGCAGGCTTCGGAGAATCTATCCACACTATGCTGCAGATCAGCCTCTGAGCCAGCATTGAGGGCACAATCATCAGCAAACAGAAGATCTCTGATGGTGTGTGATTTGACCTTGGTTTTTGTTTGAAGCCTCCTAAGGTTAAACAATTTTCCATCAATACGATAACTAATGTCGATTCCTGTGTCCCCGTCTCTAAAAGCATCAGTCAGCATAGCAGAAAACATGATACTGAACAGAGTCGGTGCAAGTACGCACCCTTGTTTAACTCCATTTGAGACGGGGAAAGGCTCTGATAGCTCACCGTTTTCCTGAACTCTAGCCTGCATTCCATCATGCAGTTGCTGCACTATTGTGATAAATTTCTTTGGGCAGCCGTATTTTGCCATGATCTTCCATAGACCCTCTCTACTGACCGTGTCGAACGCCTTTGTCAAGTCGATGAAAGCTGTGTACAGGTCACAGTGCTGTTCTTGGCATTTTTCTTGTAGCTGTCTTGCAGCGAACACCATATCTGTGGTTCCACGTTCTTTCCGGAATCCACACTGACTTTCAGGTGAATGGATGAAAGAGTGACTTGCGCGGTGATTTGGATTAAAGTGAGGAAGAGTTGCGCAATTCGTCGACCTCAGTCTCTCGCCTGGGTCCATCTCAATCCAGTGGCAAGACAAGTCAAGACGACTGGAGATGAAGTCAGGTGCAGTGGATGACCAGGGCTTTCTACGTGCCTCGCCGTGCTCCTTACGCTCCACAGCGCGTTGCTGGTAATCGCCGTCATGCCCGTTGAACCAACAGGTGGTTTCTTCCGCGCAGTCTATCGAATCCAGTCTTCGCATGCATGGGTAGGCAGACCCTAACTCACCCTCACCTAGTTTAGCCGGCCTGTCAAAGCCGTTGTCCGGGGGTGGCCGCTGTCGCATGCTGACAGCTACGAGGAGCCACAGGTGAGAGCTGGATGCCAGGTTTGGACCAAAGGTGGCTGAGCTGCCCTGAAAAGGGCATGACAGCTCCTTCACCAGAGGTACTACCAATACCTGACTTCCCAACACCCCCAAGGTGTGAAGGTAGACACCTTTGAAGGCCCATATTAGATACTCTTGAGTTTTGGCCACTGTTTGACCACTACTGCAAAGCACGGGAGGCAATACCGTCACAGATGGTAAGGAGTCAAGAAATAACAATTTAAAAAATAGAAAATTACTTTTCAATCACCCTTTATACGAAGGTTGCTCAGAAAGTAATGCCCCACATTTCCTTTCTCATCCCAGAATAAAGATAGCAAAGCGAAAATTTACACATAGCAACACTGATGTTTCCCGCGTACTTGTGCGTAATTGGACGGTCGTCCGACAGATAGCGCCGCTGTAGTAGTCTGTGAAAATGGCGTCTGTGTACGACGCGCGTTACAAACAACGAGCTGTAATTGAATTCTTGGTGGCGGAGAAAGAAAGTGTGGGGAACATTCACAAACGTTTGTGTGTTTTGTATAGAAGTTGTGCTGTCGATAGGAGCACTGTTGGACGCTGGGTTCAGAGAGGGAAGACTTCAGGAAGTGGAGAGACGGAGCTGCATGATCGGCCTCGGTCTGGGCGTCCTGCCACAGCCACCAGCCCAGACATGTTGCAGCGCGCCAATGCCATTATTCGTGAGGATCATCGCATCACATCGACAATTGGCCCTACAGATTTCAGTCAGCAATGGAAGTGCGATGGCAATTATCGACGCTCTCGGATATTTGAAGGTATGCGTTAGATGGGTTCCTGAAAGTCTCACAATCGAACACAGACGTCAAAGGAAAACCATCTGTTCTGAATTGTTGGAGTGTTTTGATGCTGAGGGGGAGGCCTTTTTGTCCCGGATCGTCACAGGTGACGAAACCTGGGCGCACCATTTTGAGCCGGAGACGGAAAGGCAGTCAATGGAGTGGCATCATCCGCAATCACCACGGAAAAAGGAATTCAAGACAACTCCCTCCGCCGGAAAGGTCATGATCACCGTCTTTTGGGACACTGATGGAGTGATTCTTGTGGATGTGATGCCCAGAGGTGAAACAATCAATTCAGACGCGTACATCAAAACCCTCAACAAACTCAAACAGCGCTACCGGCGAGTGAGGCCTAACAGGAATGCAGTAGACATTTTGATCCAGCACGACAATGCCCGCCCTCACACAAGTCTGAAAACTCAGGAGGCAATCGCCAAATTTGTTTGGACTGTGCTCCCCCATCCCCCCTATAGTCCTGATCTGGCGCCCTCCGATTTTCATCTTTTTGGGCCACTGAAAGATGCACTGCGCGGGACAAGGTTTGAAGATTACGAGAGCGTGATTCGTGCAGTGAGGACATGGCTACGTCAACAGGAAACGAGCTGGTACAGGGAAGGCATGCATGCCCTTGTTTCGCACTTGCATAAGGCCGTAGAAGTGGACGGAGATTATGTGGAAAAATAGCATATGTAAAGGATAATCCAGTTATTCTGTGCGTGAATTTCATACATTGTGAATAAATTTTTTCCGAGAAGGAAAAAAAATGTGGGGCATTACTTTCTGAGCAACCCACGTATAATCATTCCAGTGTACATTTTAAACAAACTTAATATTCGTATTGATTTATTTTTTATCAGATTTGTTTTCTTGTATCTGGGAGGCATCTGTACAATTGTTGTACAGACTCCGTGCCATCGCCAATGATCCTCGAATGTTTAGATGTCTAAATTTGAACTTGGTCAATCGGCATCGCCCTTTTCCATCAGGCACTTTTGAAAACAGAATCCCCAAATGGCTGCACCCATATTTTCAGCGTCACACAATGAGATCACCGCTGACATATTTACACGTCACGTAAAGATACAGAATTAAAGATTTATGTCCACAGAGCTGGTCGTAGTGATACTGAAAGACAACTTTCCATTCATGAGACTGTGATTGAAAACGTCAGTTGTAAATTCTTTTCTCCTGTCACTTAAATTTCGCACGCATTAGACTCTGCAGGGTTAGTGTAGCTGGAAACATGAGAAAAGTGGAAACAGCTTTTGGAGAGCTATATCATGTGGGTTACCGAGAAGACATTCTCAAACGGGAAATGGGTCACAGTAAAACATCTTTTTTTTTCAAATTCTAAAACTAGAATAGTATATAGTGTTTAATTTTTCTTTAAATAAAGAATCAGTTCGACTATTTGAGTGCTGGCTGTTTGTCCGTGAACAACTTAAAACCATTTGCAACGAGTTTTTTTTTTTTTTTTTTAGCTCAGATATAAAATATATGAGCATTCGATTGGCTAAGCAGATAGAGCTCTTTCGTCTAGCGGCATTCCGGGTTTAAAACCCGGTACCGATACGTTCCAGTCTATTCAGCTGTAAATTGGCACTTGAAGCTGCTCTTGAGTTAGGGAAGGCAAAGGCAGCGAGGAAGGGAACGGGTCACGTTAAAATAGTGAAGCTTCTATCACAACTCCCCTACGGCATTATTTAGTATCTTTATTACTATAAAATGTATATCTCATTTATTTGCTTAAGGCACTATACCTTGTTGTGACCTGGACTATGTGGTGTATAAAATGTTGGACGGACTTGTTTTTAACTGTTCACATTTTGATAAACGTACTTTACCTAATAAAATACCTTTCTGGTCATAAGATTGTACCTGAAAATACAACATTTGATTTTTTTGCGCTTCATTAAAGGAATCCAATCACACAAATTGTGGTTTCTTTCAACATATATTGTTATTGTCTTCTTAATTAACGGCAATGACCAGGTAACAGGGCTTCACGCGCTTATACACTATGTCATCTTGTTTACATCATCACCACCCTTCCGCTCCCCAACGAGCATAGGTCTTCAAAAACGTATGCCAAGTCTTCCTGTCCTGTGCCATCAGCTCAAGATCTTTCTTGTTGATTATCTAGCTAACATCGGTTGTCAATGATTACTGTTATCGTTATACCGCTCGTTTGCTGGCATTGACGAAGAAGTACGCTTGTTAAGTTTAAATACCAAATAATTCAAGGTAGAAATTGAAAAGCGTGACACGTTGTCAACATGGCATATAAAGGTAATATGACCGAACCTCCATTATAAACAAACACACAAGAACCCATAAAATGGTTTTGTCGTTTTGTTAGTGTTCAACCAGACCACACAGAAGAACGATCTTTTGTAGGAGGCATCGGAAGGAAAAGATAACTCTCCGTCTGATATAGCGTTAAGGTTTGACTCGGGCACAAAAATTGATACCAGTTCTTATTTATTTAATAACGTTTTGCCTCGTTTTGGCGTGGCGCGTCCTGTTCAACCTAGTCGGTTATATTAGGGCGCATGTCCAAATATAAAAGACCCTTAGGTGTGAAACAGTAAGTAGAAGAATAGATACCAGTTCTTTCCAATCAGTAAACATACATTTTTTATAAGACAATATCCCATAACTCAGGGGTTAGCAATTGGTCGATCGTGTTTTAACAGTAGAGTATATGAGAAGGTTCGGTAGATCACTATTTTAAGAAAGGGGGGAAGAAAGAAATAGTCTTTAAGCTAGGGAAATTTTGAGTTAACCCTCTTCCGCCCGCATTTAAAAGGGTGTTTCCCCAGTATTATAACTGTCACATAATTATTTTGGATCGATCTCTGCTTCACTACGGCAGTAATCAGTTACATTTGTTGTAATGATTAATAAACATGCTTTTAAATGGTCGGCACCTCTTTCTTTCTCTGCTATGTAGCAGATATTTTGTATTTTCAAACATTCTTTCACTCCTTTCAGTAATAATTCGCCTTGTATGTTTATCTGACCGTTCCTGCTGAGAGAGTAGACAGGTGATGCAATATTGAACCGACAACCATGTTGGTTAATCTTGGGTGTGGCCGACATCAGACTACAGATTAACACTAAAATCGCCCAGCCTTTTGCTTAATCGCTGATAAGACCAGGGTGCGTTCTTCGCCAAGCTGGTAATACGCTGAAAGTTTGATAACCAATACGAAGAGATAACTTATTTGTCAGCGCACAGGAATGACATAATCGTTTCCTGCACACCTTGAGGAAAATAAGATGTAATTGTATGTATTTGCAGAGAAGGCAATCGGATGTTTTATTGCCATATATGGGAGACGTGACCTTTTGCATCACGCACAGAATTTCAGGCGGAAATAATTTCGAAATTACACCACAAAACACGCATGTTTGAAACGTTTGGAACTCTGCTTAGCATCGTAACAAACAAATGCGGAAGAGGACAGGCAATTTAACCTGATCTTTTTGCAATTTTAAGACACTGTGAAAATTCACTCGTGCCAAGAAGATCATCAGCCTGCCAGAGTTAGAATCAGATTTCATATATATCAGACCGGACTTTGTGGAACATCTTGAGTTATATAAAGAGCCCAGGAAAACCCTTTTAATAAGGGAAACCTGGATCTGAGGAAACTGAAAACACGGAGTCATAGTGGGAATCCATTGTTAACATAACAACACCCCAGAAACGTGTAAAAAGGCATCTGCTAGTGCCTTAACATTATTCCTCTGAGGAAACAGTTTGTGAGCCAAGATTGGCGTAAGTTGTGCATTTTACATTCTATATTTTTCATTACTAACATGTAAACTAATATGTATATATTGCCATGTGAATATTAATTTGTGAAAATTGCTAGTGGATGTCCAAGTCATTTGAGGCTGGCAACCTCAGTATATAGAGTGATGATTTCATGAACCACCACTGCAAGGGCTTGTGACTGCTTTATTGCTAGTTTCTTAATGAGAACTAAAAGCATAGGTAGTCTCAAGTTCCATATGGAGCAGGGAGGGAATGATGAAAGAAATGATGCACATTCTAATAATAATATTTCCATTTATAAACCAGTGTATATGTCTATGTAAACAAATGCACTTTAACATTAATGAAAGTTTCAAGCTTTTCCACCCGTGTAGATGTAACTGACAACATATTCAATCTATATTGTGAACATTTTTCAACCAGTGTAAATGTAAATGTAAACATATTCTATCTATACTATTAACCTTTTCATTTAAATGTAAAGTAAATATAAAGCTATTCAATTTAAATGTAAAGAAAGTTTTATCTCGAGGGATTAAGCTTAATTCTCATCGTAGGTATAGTCTGAGAACGATGGGATCGTCGAAGGGGAAGAAGAAGACTCATAACTATGTGACGGGAAACTTAATATTCAGAGGGTATTCGCTTCTCTTCTTTTACCATACTAGTTGGTGGTACCAGCTGAGGGTACTAATCTCTTGAACAAAGTGAGGCTAGAAGTGGACTAAAGTGGAGCTAGACACCATCATCAGAGGGTATAATAGATGCAGGACCAGCTTTGCAGTTACTCCCTGATCTTACTTGGAACGTGTCACGCCTTTAATCTTGACCAGAGACGCGAGAACTCCAGTGACCAATCTGCACAGAACCCAAAAACCCAACGGGAGCAGAAACTACCATTTGCAGATAAGTCAAACCTAAAAGCTGCCAAGTGACTTCTTACATAAAACACCAAACCATCATACGATAATGAGTATTTTCTGTTAAAGATTATTCAATTTTTTTAAACTGTTAAAACTTAATTGATTATTGAATTCTTTTATTTGTAAATATACAAATTTAACGTCGATTTAATCATTTTGAAGTTACTGCATGTTCGTCCCAGTCAATTTACTAAATACACTCTAAATAGAGCTATACCATAATAACTTAAGAAGAATTCCACTGAGTAAATCAGGGTGGGGGCTTGAACGAGCTGAAATTAATAATTGCTTGATTCTTTATTAAAGGCGGCGGATCAGATAAAAGTTAACAAATGCCCTGCCCAACGAAGCATTGTTCTTGACTTCTGAAATATCTTAAGAACACTGCCTTGAGATAGAAGCATCATTATCCTTCTATCTCCAACTCAGCCAAGAGTAACCTTGTGCGAAGGTAGACACCTTTGATGACCCATATTATATACTCTTGATTGTTGGCCACTGTTGGACAACTACTGCAAAGCAGTGGAGGCAATTCCGTGACAATAACCTCAATACCTCACGGTAGAAGAGTGATGACTAAGTAAGTAAGTATCCCCAGTATTAAAAGTACTTTGTCCGCGTCCCTAGTTCAAAACCCACCAGCTACCTTACTAAAATTCACTTTATATTTGAACTACATGAGGTAGAAATGCAATCTTTCCTTTCAAGTAAATTAATCATTCGGTAAAATATCACTTAGTTTGAATTTTTCACTGCTCTATTGATATAAATGCAGGAAGCGGATCGCCAGTTGCATATCATCATCATCATCAGCTGCCATCTCTACAACGAAGGTTGGCTGTAATTGATCTCCAACGTCTTCTGTCTCTTGTCTTGATGGTGCACTTTGATGGAGTCTTTCCTGTCCATCACTTGAAGTTATCTTCCCGCATATAGTGCTGTCTTCCCCTTGCACGTTTGCCTCAATTGCATATAGGCTTCACTTATTAAACATATACATAATCTGAAACCTGAAAGCTGACATGATTTGATACAGCAGGTCTTTAGGGAGCTCAGTATTTCTAAAGTAGATTCATGCAGCTGTTGGGTTGCCTACTTATGCCACAACGTATGTGAAGGGGTAAAGGTAAAAGATCCCGTTACACGCCCATAGAGGCATACTGGGAATATGGTGTTGACAACATGTACGATAGCTGTAAATTTGTTGAAAATTAAAAATATTTAAGTGTATTTTGAATGTCGTAATTAATACTTTTGTTTAATAATTTTTTTTTTTTAAATCACGTGAGAGCGTCCGATTGACATACTGGCCTCAAGCGGCAAAGTTACTGGGTTCCGGGTTCGAAATCTGGTAGCATCACGCGCCAGGTTACCTAACCGTGAATCGGTACCTGACTGCTCTTGAGTTAGAGAAGCCAAAGACAGCGATGAACGGAATCGAGTACACCCACCTAATAGAGCTGAGACCTAGTATGGAGGAAACCTCTAATACTTCACTCCCCTGAGGCAGTACATACTATGCAACTATCTTTTTTCAAATGAACAAGAAATAACATAATAATACCCAAGACATGCAGTCGTAAAAATATAAAGCAGACGATCCAGAGTATATCAGTAGGCATGATTTACAAGTAGCCATAAGTAACAAGAATCGGCAGTGCCCGTATGTGAATCTATGCATGAAGAAAGCAATTTTTCCGACTCTTACCGACAGTATTCATGCGTACCCCGCAAAAATCAATCAAAACCACTGCTAAGTCTTATCCGATTGCAATGTGACCTTCTTGATGTCCTGTACTTTTATCTCATCTACTGAGTTAGTAACTTATAGCATGCAATTTACTTTGAATATTCAGTGGTGTACAGCTGCTGGTACAACATCAATGGATAGCATTTTTTTCCGCACACTCCCTTAACTCATGTAAGTGAATGAGTCTATAACTGATTCATTTTAGGGTACTGTATTCCATAATTGCGTATTATGTCGTGAGAATGACCATCACCAATGAAACACTCTTTTGGTGCTTCTTAGTTGGCCGTGTGTTGCTTCATGTTTCACCCTCGCGAAATGATGGCACTGTTCAGATGGTAACTGGTTCAATTGCCAGGTAAGCCTATCAGTTCCGTTGTCTAGAGTCTTAATTCTTAGCCATATTTTCTACTTTATCTGTACTAGTTTATTATTTAGTGTGGCAGTTCAGTGATTTCTTTGTACGAGTAAGAGACGTTCCGGATTCATTTCCCGGTCACGATTTTTAAGTGTGCATTGGAGCGTTTACGTGTGTTCGTTGAGTTCTATTTTGAGCGTCATTTTTTGAACTTTTGATATCTGATCATTTTCGCGAAATATACTGAGGCACATTAAAAACGTACCACCTGTATAATCCAGGAACAGAGTGTGAAATGTAAATATAAGTGTTTACAAGTTTAAATATTTGTAATCTTTATTCATTTTCCTATGAATCCATGCTGATCATTAATTTGTACATTTGATTGTTATGAAATTCATTGCATTCTGTGCAGGCAAGGGAGAAAACCAAAAATGCAACCAATAAAAAAATTCATTCACACTATCCTCAGTATCTGGTATGTCCACCGTGTGCTTGCAAACAAGCTTGGCAGCGGCTCCGCATGGAACGCACAATCTCTGAAGGAAATTCCGGGGAATCAAGTCCCATTCACGTGTAAGAGCAGCTTCGAGCTGTAGCAGATTAGCTGGAGAACCTTGCCTGTAGACTCTGCGTCCAAGCTCGTCCCACAAATGATCTATAGGGGACATGTCTGGTGATAGGGCAGGACAATCAATCTTCACAATGTTCTGCTGCTGTAGATATTGCTGCGTAATGCATGCCGTGTGCGCACGTGCGTTATCCTGCTGGAGAAGCTGCAAGTCTGAACAATTTGTGAACGCAGGAGCAACCAATGCATCCAGAACCTTATCTCGATATGTCACAGCATTAACATTTCCACGAAAGACGTGAAGAGGCAAGCGATGGTGAAAACTGAATCCTCCCCAAATGTGAATACTGTCAACTCCAAATTGGTTGTGCTGACGAACACAGCAATCTGCAAAGCGCTCTCCACACCGTCGCCAAATCCGCATACGTCCATCAGCAAAGGATATGTTGAATCTGCTCTCGTCTGTGAATAGGACAGCATTCCACTGCAGTCTAGTCCATCTGACATGTTGCTCTGCCCATTGCAGGCGCTGCTGACGATGTCTGTGAGTCAAGTTTGGCCCAACATAAGGTCGTCTTGCAGTAAGGCCTGTATCTCTGAGTCGTCGTATGACTGTCATTCGACAGACTTGCCCACGTCTACCCACTATTGCTCTTGCTGTTTGACTTGCCGGGAGAGAACGATTCCTTAGGTGACTCAGCACAATATGACGATCTTGCGCAGGGGTAGTAACTCGTGGCTGGCCACTCCGAAGTCTATCCCGGGCACTGCCAGTGGTTCCGTAACGTTCATTGAGACGTACAATAGTGCTGTGGTGGCAATTCATCCTTCTGGCAATGGCCCGCGAGCTCATTCCGGTCTCCAACATACCAATGGCTCGTTGGCGGTCGTTTTCAGATAGTCGTGGCATTTCAAGCACATGTACTGGGTGTTTTGTCTCAACGGCCTTTTTATACCGAGTATACTGCCACAACGCGTACACATTTTCAGGGTCATAGCTGTTGGGAATCGCGTTGCACGTGTAACTTTCATTGTTTTCATGTAGTCTGTACACAAACCCGTAAGTTGAATCATGGACTTTCCATTCCAGCAGCCATTCGCTCTCTACCTCATGACAAACACGGGGAAAATCCATTCACACACTTTTTTTTTCCCAGCTTCTCGGCATCAGTATATATAATAGTTGTGCGTTTTTAATTTTCTTCAGTATACCGAATATATAATCCGTTATGCACGATGTGGTTCCCGGGGGTCTGTGAGAAGATAAAAAAAAAGAATAGGACTGTCGTCAGAAGGGACTGATATGAGACTGTTCATAGTGCTGGTAACCTCATCATGTAAAACTACTATAGAATCCATCACTGTATGATCACATGACTACTTTGATGTGGACTGTCTACAAGTGGATCAGCTGTGGTTGTGGCTCCATCCTCCATAAGAAAGATGTTGGAGTGGCTAAGAGGTATGGCGTCCGCCTCGAATTCTAAGGGTTCCAGGTTCGACTCCCAGTAGAGGGAATATCATATATGGAAATTTTTTCAGAACCAGTGGTCCGAATGATGTCTTACTCCCCCCTGGTCTCCTGCGTAGTGAGATCGGATGCCTAGCCTTCTCGAAAAATAGGAAGTCCTTTGTGCAAGTTGCGCACGTTAAAAATCTCACGGCATTTGGAAATCGTAAAGATTAGGTCATACGGCCGCTGCCCTGGCAAAATTTAAAAATGAGAAACCTACCCACCTGTCGCATAGAGATTCATGATCAATAAATTTTCTATATTTCTTTTCTTATTCTACCCGTGTCCTCTATTTTATTATCGCTCTTTTATCCTTTTACTGTTTTTCGCATTCGTTCGTGTGCGACATAAATATATTTCTTTCCCATTCTGACTTTACCGTTTTTCTCATACACTGGTAACGCATTTATTGCATAAGATGTCATGGTAACGAATAGTGTGATTATTCGTCCAGTCAGACATGATTTCAGACATATCGTCTGGTATTTCCATCTGACACGTAGCTTTTACGGCTAAGTTGCTCGGTGAGGTGTGGAAACTGCCATCTAATGAGACATACCGTCTACATTTTCCACCTGACACAGCGTTTCTTCGGCTGAGTTCTTGAAGTGTGATATGACGCTTATGCATTGCTCAGGAATGAGAATAGTTAGACGAAGGTGTGAAGACGCACTCTTGGCATGTTATGGCAGTCGCCCTATTTAACTTAAGTGTTAAGAGAGGGGGAGACGAGGGTTTTGAAATAGAGCACATCCTTTGTCTGGTTTAAGTTATAACCAGAGTTTTAGATTTCAGTCACTCAGTAACTTCGCAGTCAAGACTCGAACGACCTCGTTCGATTCCCAAGAATCTCTGTTGATAGTAGATGGCAATTAGTTGGTCGAAGTGGTTTAAGTTCTTAGTAGTTCTGTGTTGAGGTAAATATATCATATATCTAGTATTTTGTGAGTGATTTAAGTGTTTAATCGCCTATTTCATTTCCACTAGTTAGAGTTTTGCGCAGAGAAATTAATTTATAAGTTTGTTATATTCTCTAGCGGACGTGTTTCAGTGGAGAGCAGAATAAATTATAATTTCTAGCTTAAAACTCATGCAGCTATAAATAAATTTAATTTAACTGCTAATAACCCGTCGTGAATATTTCAACTAAATTATAAATGCCCGATTCATCATTGAGTATTGACGAAATACGTATGTATTTCTAATTCATGATGACTGATTTTATGAATATAACTAATTTTACGGGAAGTTTTAAACGATAAGTCAAGCCTCCGCTTGCAGTTTATAATGTAAGTTATAACCGTAGTACATAGTATGTATAAATATTGCCCATGTTGTTTTTTCTTTATTCAGTGAAACTGGGGGGATCCAACTCTACCAGCGTTGTAGTACAGAGAGATATCTGTGAAGAACTAAAACATTTTCCTTAAAGACTTGGTGTATAACCTTTACAAGAACTTTAACGGTTAAATGAAATAACGGGCCCATCGAGCCTGATTCAACTCTTCCAGAGAAAAACCTCGAGTACATTTTCAGCCTTTGTGGCAAGTAAGATATTACAATCAATAACTTTTCCGACACTGTTGACAAGTGGTGGTGTGACCAACTAAATTCCTATACTGAGATAAGGCACCCGACGTGACATTCCTCATTACTAGAAACCTAAGCTATTGACACTGTGTTCGCTGTTAACGTTCGTGCCTGGACAATTTTAATGTGACAGAACCAGATATCCTAACATAAGTAGAACCAAGATAACGTTCCCTGAAGCAGTGAATTCAACCCGTCTTTTTGGAACTGGGGTTGTCTTGGCCACGGCTACCATTGAAGATTCTGTATATGCATGTCCTAAGAATTGTGTTTCCAGAAGTTGCTACTAAAGCTGTAAGTATGCATGAACGCACGTGATCACGGCTGACTGAATAGAGTGAATGCAGGACTGAGTGATTCCTTTATTGTTGTAGTTTGGCACCCATTTTTTGTTGGTCAGCTCGTTCCAAAATATCTATATAATCATTGTTATAGTTTTCCCACGTCTGTGTGACTCACTGTCGTCAATTGTGTGTGTGCACATGAGTTGTAATATATATATATATTAATATATGTAGTCAATAGACTGTCTGACTCCTCTAAGTCTGTTGTAGAAGATAGGCTGAGAAAGAGAGAAGATTCTCGATTTCAGAGACAGCCTTTATTGATTTCTACCATCTCACTCGTGGAACTCTATTTCTATTATCATCTCTCACTGTGGCTATCACTCATTCTAATCTATTCAGAAGGGACCAAACTAAGTCTTAATCACCTATCACAAATCTACGACACCACCACAAAAATGTTTATAGAAAGTGTGATTCCTATATACACACATTGGGATTCTCGCCGGTGCTACGGACTTCGTGCACTGTGCTGAGATCCTCCTTGTGTGATCTAAGGGAGGAGATCGGAGCACTGATGGAGTCGTCCGTGTGCAATGAATATATCCTTAAAACAAATCAAACCAAGAAGATCAGTGTGTTCTACTGAATAGAGTTGATGTTAATGTCAGTCCATATCTTGCTGCATATGAAATAAAGAAACAGTACAAAATGAAAACATCACTCCCCGATCCCATTTCCCAACATTCCATATTATATCGCCTTTTGTACCTACATTAATCGAGAATGATCGACTAGACGCGACCCGGAACCCAAGGAAATACCAACAATATTAATTTTTTTGATGTGAGTTAACACCACTACCACAACTTCTGCCAAAGAAGTGCCTTAATACCCAGAGGCGGATCTACTATGAAGCTAATGAAGCTTGACCTTCAGTGCGCCCAAGTAGAACAAAGAATAATTTGTAAAGTTAGTCAAATAATATCAGTCATTTACTAGGATAGGCCTTAATAAACAGATTATAATGTTTATCTTTTTGTTGTTTTTCTGTTTATGAAGTTTCCAGTTTTCTCTATATACTGTAGATTTGTTTTCCCATTCCCGCAACAATTTGTGTGCGCGCGTGTGTGTGTGTTTGCGCGCGCGCTTGCGTGTGTGTATGTGGATAGAAGGGACCCCTCCAAGAGTTCTTGTTTCAAAGCCTCCAAAATGTAGATCCGCCACTGTTAATACATAACACTCGTGTGTCTGAAGCGACTTTCTACAATACCATCATCATTGCCATTGTTCACTTCCCATAGAGCTTAAAGCCACCACTACAGCTGGTCAACCTGCAGGGAGACTGCACCAACTATTCACATGCTCTTGCAACGGCTGTTTCTGTAGCTGTTTCTTGTGTATGATGAGGTTTTCAGCCTCATGCACAACCGTAGATTAGTAGCCTTGTCTGAGGGAGTAGTTGTCCCATTCTTTCATCAGAGACCCCCCCGGGGAGACACACGAGGCCCTACTAGTATTTAGTTTTTATTAAATATGCCTTTTGCTTAGTTACCACTGCTGTTACTACTACTACTACTTCTACTAATACTACCACTACTAATACTACTACTACTATTATTATTACTATTAAAACTCTGCAAATCCTGCTACTGCTGCTACTGTTGCTTCTAATTTTTTTTACTATACTATCACTAATAGCTGCAACAGGAGAAATATTGACAATAGATTTCCTTGTTACACTGTAAATTGCCACACCTTCAAAATAAACAAGCTCCCGGGTAATTACAACCTGTAGATACCACCAAGACTTTTATTTTTGTTAAAATTTTTTATGCAATACCACTATTACTACTTTTACCACCACCTTTACAATTACTACAAATTCTGCTACCACTGCTTATTACTATTGCTGCTAAAACTACTAGCAGTACAACTATAGTGAATATTCACTACGGCTGTTACTATTTCCTCTACTTCGATAACTATACTAGTAATAATACCTGCAATAGTGGAAATACTGACAATAGATTTTCTTGTTACAATGTACAACGCCACGCCTTGAAAATACACGAGCTCCCAAGTAATTACAAAGTCTGTAGTTAAATTATGTTTTGTTCTCTTTCAGCGATAACTATAATAGGAAATTTTAATTGGACCTGAGTAAACTCATTTTCTGGCGCGCGTGAGACACGCCTGTCATCGGCTGTAAGAAAATCACTTTACAGTAGCCGGTATATTTGTTTGCTCTTGTCCGTTTGTGAAATATCGTTAACACCCTTTCTTGTTGTTATCGTCTTGTCATTGTTATCTCCATCATAATCATAGCTGCCAACAGGAACTAGATCCAAAAAGAGAAAAAATGAAAAAGAGAGAGAGAGAGAGAGAGAGAGAGCTAAAGAGAGGGAGAGACATAATGAGGTACAGACAATGATATCAATATAAGAATACACAAGGCTAATGAAGCTATCCTTGCATTGCGAAATTTACGGAGATCAAGAGAAATCAAGTGTGCAGCGTAAAATCTTCAACACAAATGTCAAGTCAGTTCTATTGCATGGCTCTGATACACGTAGAACCAGAACTGTCAAGTCAGTTCTATTGCATGGCTCTGATACACGTAGAACCAGAACTAAGAGAAAAAAAAAATACAAAAGCTACAGACTTTCATAAATAGAAGGATTGAAATGGTATGACAAGATCGTTTTTGTGACATTATTAGGTCGATCTCTGCTTCACTACGGCAGTAAATAGTGACATTTGTTGTACTGACTAATTACATGCTTTTCAATAGTCGACCCCTCTTTCTTTCTCTGCTATGTAGCAGATATTTTATATTTTCAAACATTCTTACACTCCTCTCAGAGATAATTCGTCTTGTCTATTTACCTGACCATCCCTGCTGGGGAAGGAACTGATAAGATAATATTAATCGACAACCATGTTGGTTAATCTCGGGTGTGGCCGACATCAGGCTACAGAGTAGCATCAAAATCGCCCAGCGTGTTTGCTTAATCGCTGAACAGGCCAGGGTGCGCTGAAGTTTTGATAGCACTACGGGGAGATAACTTATTTGCCAGCGTACAGGAATGACATAATCGTTTCCTGCACACCTTGTGGCAAAGCAAGAAAGTAAGATGTTATATCTGATACATATTGTCGAATGACTTTACAGATGTGTTTGTGAGTTTGCATTCAAGGCATCGGATGTTTTATTTCTATGTATGGGAGAGGTGACCTTTTACATCACGCACATTATTTCGGGAGTAAATCATTTTGAAATTACCCCACAAAACACGCATGTTCGAAACGATTTGAGCTTTCTTAACATCGTAACAAACAAATGCGGGGGAAGAGGGGCCAAATAAACTGACCTTTTCGCAGTTTTAAGACACTGTGAAAATTCACTGTGAGGATCGCTTGCCAAGAGGAAACCAGACTGCCAGATGTTAGAATTCAGAATTCTCTTTATCAGACCGGACTTTGTGGAACATGGTGAAGGACTTTTAACTCATTCTGCTCCAACGGGCGTATGGCGCGCCAGATAGGCCTTTCGTTATACCCAGGGCGTATGGCGCGCCAAGGTGATATATGCCGCATTTGAGCAGAAAATTATAGAATATCTGGCGATAAGCCAGGTTTTAGGGTTTAACCTAAATGACTATTAAATATGCAATGTGTAAATATAAAAATTTAATGATTTAGTAAGTTTGAATGTACTGCATGTTTGTCTCAGTCAATTTACTAAATATACTCTAAACAGACTTATACCAGAATAATAATAATTCCACTGAGTAAATCAGGGTGGGGGCTTGAACGAGCGGAAATTAATAATTGCTTAAGTCTTCATAAAAGGCGGCGGATCAATATAAGTTAACAATTGCCCTGTCAATGCAGCTTTGTTCTTGGCTTCGGAAATATCTTATAAATGTTCCCTTGAGATAGAAGCATTATTATCTTTCTATCTACAACTCTGCCAAGAGTAATCTTGTGCGAAGGTAGACACCTTTGAAGGCCCATATTAGATACTCTTCAGTTTTGGCCACTGTTGGACCACTACTGCAAAGCAGGGGAGGCAATTCCGTGACAGTATTCATTGCAAGATCCAGTACTAGAAGCATTCATTGTTTGAGTTTATTTTCTCACGTTCCTTACTTATCATTCGCTTTATTTCCTTTCCCTGACGAAAGCCTTGTGGTCGCAACGTAGGCAATTTTCTTTGTAGTTTGTCCTTGTAAGACGCATTATCGTTTTTTGTTTTAACCCACTCTATGACAAGATTACTCATATGGAACTAAAGACAAGAACCAGACAAGTGCCATGGAACAAGAGTGAGAAGAAGACCCTGTAGATTGATAGTAGACACATTGAAGAAACCTGGTGATAGCATTACAAGGCAGTCCTGATTCTGACATCCCCTGGCTAACAGAGGTATGCAGAGACCAAAAAACACAGAGAAAATAAGTGGAGAGACAAGAAAGGGGTGAGGAAGACGCGGAAAAACCTTGAGCAGACGGCACGGAACAGAAAGACTTGGCATGATGAAGGCCTATGTTTCCATTGGGCAGTGTTTCTCAACCTATTTGTGTTCATGGCACACTTTTCAATTTTCTAAAAATTTGCGCCACACCTATCTGACCCCGCGCCTGAATAAAAAAATTACAGTAATATACACTAATTAAATACACTAAATTGTGGTACTTTATAATAAAGAAAATTCTCAATTCGACTTTATTTTAATTGTTTAAAAAACTTTGAATATCTATTTTTGTTCAAAGAAGTTAATAGCTGCAATTATTATTGAATGAATTCAAGTTGTAAGATCAGTTTTATATTACATGATCACTAAAAATATAGTTCGAGTAGTAAATTTTCAAAATTTTGCGGCACACTTTGATAGGCACACCGCTTGAGATACACTGCCTTAGGAGGTGAAGGGTGATAATGATTGGAAAAGTAGGAAGAAAGGATCCTGTCGATGACGCTGACGTAGATTATGCTTGTGTCCCTCCTCCAAGACGAGTGTCATATGACCTTAAAAAGAAGGCATACATTTGCAACGGAGTGGAAACTACAAGTAACAAAATAAAGCATAGCTAAGAAGAACATTAAAGTACAATTTAAAAGAAAACAATATGTACATTTTCAGCGTAGTGGAACAAGTAACAAAATAATATAGCCAAGAGGAACATTGGAGAGCTTTTTCAAATAAAGCTAAATGTTTTCAACGTAATGGAAATGTTAACGAACAAGATAATAAAGCTAAGAATGTCAATGAAACTTATTTTTTTTTAAAGATGTAAGTTTATAATGGAGTGGAAACTATAACTAACAAGGTGAAATAAAAAAGAAAAATGTCAAAGAGTCTTTTAGCAAGCTGATATATGTTTTCAACGGCATGGAACTTGAAAGCTACAAAATAACGTAACCAAGAAGAATAAAAAAAAAGACTTTTTAAAAAGAACATATATTTCTCAAACTGCAAATAACAACATAACATAGCCAAGAAAAACATAAAGGATCTTTTAAAATGAAGATACGAGTTTTTAACGGAATGGAAATTTTAATTACAAAATAATATAGCCCAAAAATAATAAAATTGAATTTTTAGAATGAAGATGAACGTTTCAACAGAATTGGAATTGCAAATAACAAGATAATATAGCCAAGAAGAACACGAGGGATCTTTTAAGAAGAAGGTGTAAAATATGTTTCAACAGATTTGAAACTACAAGTAACAAGACAAAATATCCAAGAAGAATCTCAAAAGACCTTTTAAGAATAAAATATAAAACATTTTTAACAGAGTTGAAACTACAAACAATAAGAAAATGGAGTAGAAAGGAATGGAAAGAACCTTTTAAAGAAAAGAGAAATAACATTTTTAACAAAGATAACTTCGCGTAATACTTCGTTTGATAAAGGGATCCCGTTACACGCCCATTGAGGCATATTGGGAATATGGTGTTAGGCCCATATTTATTTGACTATCGGTACACTAGGGGTGATGTGGTCAGCATCACGCCGTCGTTTGATAAAGCTTGTAGTACAAACACTACAACCTTCAGTAATCTCTGGTATACACCAGTAGGCCTTCTTTGTTTGTTTTTGTTCCTCCGTACCGAATGTTTAAAATAAATAATATACACAAAGACGTATGTTTCAGGCACTCGTAAGAAATAAAGAAATAGAATTATTGAATGATTAAAGGTCGATAGAAAATCACAAAAGTTACTGAGAAACAAATACTCATTGTTTTCGTATGAAGATTCGGATGACCGCGATTAATAAACGTTCACACGCAACCATGACAATCATTCTCAAATACGCGTCCTAGGAGCACAATCTTTCTTGTCTTTACTGGCCAGGTGAGAGGGGAAAACCACTTTTGCAAGGATTATGTGAATTTGTTAAATCAGGGTTGATATTTGCTAGTTAGAATGTTGTTCATTTTTAACAATAGGAACATGTTCTGCACAATCTGGATAAAAATGCAATAGTTAAGTCGGAGACATTGTTTCTGTAACCATAACATATTTGGTAATTTTTTTTTTTTTTTCCCCGAGGAGGTAAGTTGTTCATCAATTTTAAATACAAGAGACAATAAGCCAACGATATAATTTAAAAAAAAAAATAAGTTTTGAAAAAAATCAAGTGATAACGTACAACAAGAAAAATCTGCAGCAAAATATATGCGTTACGTGAGAAAAAAAAAACCCCCAAAAAGCTGTACTTTAAATTCTAAAAATGTTAAAGTGTATTCAAAAATACTGAAAAGAAAAACAGAAAAAAAAAATCTTCACGGTGCTGCCGTTTTGAATGAATACAATTGTATAATAATTTAAAAAAAAATAAGTATAATACAGTTTGTACAACAAAAATTTACAGAGATATACAGCCAGACCAACTTACCAAACTGCGATAAGGTCAGAAGGGCGATAACCGTCAAAATGACACTTGAGGGTACGAGTAATGGCCGAAACATTGTGGAAAGTACCGAAATGGATGAAAGATGAAGCAGAAGTTAAGAATGTCACTACTAAAACACGTGTAGTCGACCTTTAGCTAGAGCTAATGTCCAAGTCAGCGTTGCACAACTGGATGAGGTCGCCAGACGAGGACAGATTCTGCTGGCTGTCGTAAAACAGATACTGCAAGCACACGGTGCGCTGTTTGTGTTCAGTTTTGTGATCTAGTCTGAAAACGTCTCTAGTTAATATTACACACAAAAAATCGTTTACTGATGTCGTAAAGCTGGCTTGAAGTCATTAAGCAATATTTTTTGTCCTGCTACTCCAGTTATTATCTTATGTTTTACCTATTTTTTCCCGCCCAGAAGTGGACGAACTTTCGGTAAATGTTGCAATAACTTTATCAAGTAATTACACCGTAGTCCAAAGTTGTGCCCGTTCAATTTTAAGGACAGGGCGATTCAAATAGGTGTATATTCAAATTTTTCAATGCTTGAGTAAAAAGTGTCAAAGTACATCTGAGATATATGTTCAATATTATCGACTTGTTGCTTTAATTTACTGCACGGCTATTGAAAAAATGTTTAATACTATTTGAAAGCCTATTGAACTATATTAAGTCTAACGTTTCTGTACATTCAACAGATAAGACAGCAAAGATGCCTTCTGTAGGCAGGCTTCCTAGAAATGCACAAATACCCCTTTATCTTCCCCTCATTTCAAGCGCACTCGCTCTTTATGTGGGCGGTAAATTCCTACCCTCGTCTCTTCATCCGCACCTTCTGATTGGTGGAATCGATCTAGTCCTGTATCCCTACGCCATGCTCTCGCTGACTGCATATTGAAGTGTTGTGTGGGAAATAAAAGCGTTGGAGATGACAAAAACTGTGAAGGCGGTGGTGCAGGTTCAAAGTTCGCCACATAAATGACTTGTATTTCTGGGAGAGGTACTGTTTTCTTTTTCTTCCTTTCTTCTTTTTTTTTCTCATATCTTCGTGCTCTTCTTAACTTCTTCTTCTTCCAATTTTCTCTTCTTTCTTCTACTTTTTTCTCTACGAGTTCAACATTCCGATCGTTCAAGTTCTCAGAATCTTACTGGCTCACACAATCCCACTTCTATTACTTATGTACTTTACAAACTCTGTTCAATTTACGTTCTGCCGCTTTCTCTGTTCCATGGCTCCACTGCCCATTCATCTTTCTTTTACATGTAACTTTTTTTCTTTGAAACGGAGGATCGACGTTCTTTATTTTTCCTTGTATTGCCCCTTCCAACTGTTTAACTTACCTGAACTATCTCTCACGTTAGATCTCATGGTATTGAATATTGGTGGGGATATGTATCAGGTAAGATCAGCTGACATCTCCGCATGAAAGGTTGACTACAATTAATCTTCAAAGTTCTCTTTTTTCTCTTGCCTTGAGGGACTGATTCCTTTCAATCTGTATGATGCTATCTTCCCACCTACAGCGCTATCTTTCCATCTTTATGGCGCTATCTTCCCACTTACAGCGCTATCTTTCTGTCTTTATGACGCTATCTTCCCACTTACAGCGCTATCTTTCCAGCTTTATGACGCTTTCTCATTTACAGTGCTATCTTTCCAACTTTATGACGCTATCTTACAGCACTTTATTTCCATATTTATGACACTGTGACAAAATGGGGCACCTCTCTCGATCTCTGTTTCACTCCGGCAGTAATCGGTGCATTTGTGGTACTGTTTTTGTTGCGTGCTTTCAATTGCATCCCTTTCTTTCATTCTTTCTATACTATGTAGCAGATAGTTTATATTTTCAAGTATTCTTTCACTACTTTCAGTATATTGTGTCTTATCTTTTATCTGCCACTCATTGCGGATGCTAAACACCTCACATTTGCAGGGAGAGGTAGAGATAATATTACGAGAGGTAGGTTGGTAAAATTCCCTTGTACCAAACTTGGCTTCGGCAGATTAATACATACGTCGGCCAGCGCTAACCGCCTAATCACCGATAAGACGGGTGCGCGCATCATCAAAGTTTGGAATACGGGGAGACAACTTATGGACAGACACCGATAAGAGATTACTTTCTGATAAAGAAATGAATTGTTACTTTTGGAACACGTCATCATATGAGGTTAATGACATGTTCGCGAGTCTGTACGCAAGGCATCGTGTATCTTTTTTGCCATATATGGTAATACGTGAACTTTTGCTTTACGCACATTATTTCACGTGGAATATTTATGAAATTACCACACCCTCACCCGCCTGTTTGAACATAATTGGAGCGTTTATTTACCTCCATGACAAACAGATGCGTGGGAGACCGGGAATATAACCTGACACGTTTCACTGTTATTTCACTGTGAAGATCGATTGCCAAAATACCAGACATTGCTAGAGTGAAGCCTAGAATTCAAAATTCCTTCTTAACATACCGGACACCTTTTATTGGAGAATTTAGGATGGACTTTCATAGCCCAGGAAATCTCTTTCATATTAAATAAGGAAACCGGGACTGGGGAAACTGAAGGACCTCACACGAAGTCAGAGAGGGAACTTATTAAATTAACGACACCCCAGACGCGTGTAATAGGCCGATTCAAGTCTCTTTTATTCATCTGAGCAAAATGTCTGTGAGCCAGGATTGGCGTAAGTTGTGATTTTACATTCTATATTTTATTACTAACATGTGAACTAACACACACACACACACACACACACACACATATATATATATATATATATATATATATATATATATATATATATATATATATATATATATATATATATATATATATATATATATATATATATATATATATATATATATATACATATATATATATATATATATATATATATATATATATATATATATATATATATATATATATATATATATATATATATATATATATATATATATATATATATATATATATATATATATATATATATATATATATATATATATATATATATATATATATGTAACCATGTGAATTTTAATATGTGAAAATCACTAGTGGATATCCAAGTCATTTGAGGCTGGCAACCTCAGCGTATAGAATGATGGTTCATGAACCACCACTGCACGGGCTGGTGATTGCTTTATTGTTAATTTCTTAATTAGTATTAAAAGCAGAAAGTAGTCCCAAGTTCCATACGGAGCAGGGAGGGAAAGATGAAAGAAATGATGTACATTCTAATCATAATACTTACATTTTCAAAGCAATGTCCATATAAACATATTCACTTTAAAATTAATGTAAGTTTTCAAGCTTTAAACCAGTGTAAATGTCTATGTGAAAATAATCATTTAAAATTATTGAAAGTTTCAAACTCTTCAGATCAGTGTAAACATAAATGAAAACATATTCAATTTATGTTGTGAACACTTTTCAATTAGTGGAACGTAAATGTAAACAGACTCTATCTGTATTATTAACCTTTTCTTTTAAATGTAATGTAAAGCGAACACTATTTAATTTAAATGTAAAGAAAGTTTATCCCGAGGGATTACATTTAATTCTCATCGAGAGTAAATTCTGAGATAAATGGGATGGTAGAATAGAAAAATGGGGGGAGGGGGCACATAAGTATGTGTCGGGAACCGCAATACTGAGGAGAGCGTTTCGTTTCTATTCTTTATCATACTTGTTGGTGGTACCAGCAGAAAGTACTATCTCTGGAACAAAGTGAAGGTAGAAGTGGACTGACGTTGCGCGAGGTGCCATCATAAGAGGGTCTTATAGACAGACGCAGGACCAGCTTGGCCATTACTCCTTGACGTTCAAGGAACGTGCTGCGCCTTTAATCTTGACCAGCGACGAATGAGAGCAGTGTACCCAGAACTCATCAGCGGGAGCAGAAACTACTATTGGCAGCTAAGTGAGAACTAAACGCTGCCAAAGTGAACTACCTTCATAAGAATTCTATCATCTATCACTGATAAATCCTTTTCTTTTAAACTATTCAAATTATTTTCAAACTGTTAAAACTTAAGTGATTATTACATTTTGTTATTTGTAATGTTACAAATTTAGCTTCGATTTAATCATTTTAAAGTTACTGCATGTTTGTCTCAGTCAATTTACTACACACACTGTAAACAGAGCTATACCAGAATAATAAGAATTTCACTGAGTAAATCAAGGGTGGGGCCTTGAACGAGCTGAAGTTAATAAGTGCTTAATTCCTTCACAAAAGTTGTCGGCAGATTCTAGAATTAACGTGCTCAGCCAAAGCAGCATTGTTTTCGCTTATCTGAATATCTTGTGACTCCCTTTGTAATAGAAGTGTCATTACCCTTCTATCTACACCTCTGCCAAGAGTAATCTTGAGCGAAGGTAGATACCTTTGAAGCCCATATTAGATACTCTTAAGTTTTGGCCACTGTTGGACCACTACTGCAAAGCAGGGGAGGCAATACAATAACAGATACTATCTTCCCACTAACACCACTATATTTCAAACTTTATGACGCTATCTTCCCGCTTACAGCCTTAGCTTTCAAACGTTATGACGCTTTCTTCCCACTTACAGCACTACCTTTCCACCTTTATGACACTATCTTCCCACTTATAGCACTATCTTTCCAACTTTATGACACTACCTTCCCACTTACAGCGCTATCTTTCCATTTTTATGACACTTTCTTCCCATTTACAGCACTATCTTTCCATCTTTATTACACTATTTTTTTCACCTACTGCACTATATTTCCCTTTTTATGACACTAACTTCCCACTTACAGCGCTATCTTTCCATCTTTCTGACACTATCTTCCCACTTACAGCCCTATTTTTCCAACTTTATGACGCTATCTTCCCACTTACAGCCCTATCTTTTCAACGTTATGACGCTATCTTCCCACATACAGCACTGTCTTTCCATCTTTATGACACTATCTTCCCACTTACAGCACTATATTTCCATCTTTATGAAGAAGCACGAAAATTGTTCTATATATCTCATATACAAGCAAACCTTGACTATTGCTCCACAACCTGGGATAGTAGCTCAATGTCCAACACAAAGAGCTTGCAGTGCGTCTAGTCTCTGACAACTGCCTAACTCAGTGTGTAGATCTACATAAATATCTCCAAATACTGCCCTTAAGAAAGCGCCTTCTGTTTAACAAAGCTAAATTTGTTCACAAAATCCTGTCACATAATGCTCCAGCATATATGTGGCCAATGTTCAAATACAATGAAAGACGCAGTCAACGCATTAACAAATTGCAAGTGCCCAAGCCTAGGCTTGACGTATTCAAGAAAAGCTTAGCGTACTCTGCTGCTCATTTTTGGAATTGTCTTCCACATAACCTAAGAAACAACCTCAGTCCCTATTCATACAATCGTAGACTTCGAATACTTTATGAGTTCTGATTACATGCCCCCCTAATCGGATTATCTTTTCTTATAATATTAAATGTAGGTTCTAATGACGATGTCTGTTCCTTTTCAACATACTTTATGTCATGCTTATAAGTAGTTAATGTTAATATGAGTGTGCTATTTTATTTTACTTTATAACGTTGACTTCCTTGAAATTGATATGTAAAATGCATGTGAGAATAAATGAATTCAGTATGGAAAGTAAGAGAAAGGAATGGCAGAATGTCAGAGGGGCCTGCGTGCCCAATTCTCAACCCTGTGAAAATAAATTTCGTTCCTTCGTTCTTTATGACACTATCTTCCCACTTACAGCACTATCTTTCCATCTATATGAGACTATCTTCCCATTTACAGCACTATATTTCCAACTTTATGACGCTATCTTTCCACTTACAGCACTATTGTTCCAACTTTATGACGCTAATCCTCCCAATTACAGCACTATATTTCCAACTTTATGACACTATCTTCCCACTTACAGCGCTATCTTTCCATCTATATGAGACTATCTTCCCATTTACAGAACTATATTTTCAACTTTATGACGCTATCTTTCCACTTACAGCACTATTGTTCCAACTTTATGATGCTAATCCTCCCAATTACAGCACTATATTTCCAACTTTATGACACTATCTTCCCAATTATAGCACTATCTTTCTATCTTTATTACACTATTTTCCCACCTACAGCACTACCTTTCCATCTTTTTGACACTATCTTCCCACTTACAGCGCCATCTTTCCAACTTTATGATGCTATCGTCCCACTTACAGCCCTATTTTTTTATCTTTATTACACTATTTTCCCACCTACAGAACTCTCTTTCCATCTTTATGACACTATCTTCCTACTTACAGCACTATCTTTCCATTTTTATGACACTATCTTTCTACTTACAGCGCTATCTTTCAATCTTTATAACACTATCTTTCCACTTACTTGCACGTTTGTCTTCAAAATTTCTCTTTAATATGGCTGTCAACATAGTGTTATATCTTGTTATATAGCCAGTTGTTTTAATCTAACTTTGATATCATTCATTATCTATCCATTAGTATCTGTTCTATGATTTCTTCATTTGTTTCCTTCTCTTTCCATGAGGTATGCCCCATTAGTATACATATCAATATGTTCGCCTATTTCTCTACTTGTTTTTAATTTTCCATGCTCTGATACAAAAATTGTTAAAAACTACAAAAATTCTTCAACGTTTACTTTGTTACAAAATAATTATATATTTTTGCTCTACTGAAAGTGCAACTACAGCATGGGTACCAAGGTTCTTATTTCAAACATCTATTGTCTTACACTTACATCACTCTACAAAATCTATATTCTTTTAGAAGCTCAACGTTAGTGTGGGTTCTGAAATCTGACCACTGGCATTAGTAGGTGCTCAGTGAATGCCCAAGCCTTCTGGCACAATTTTCTTTGTTTCGTATTTTCTCCAATTATGTTTTCCATTATCACAACGCGGCTATGAGATTTTAGCTTTTGGGAATGCCAGTATTTTGAATCTTTGAGCTACAGGCAGTTACGAGTAGGGTTCATGACATGGTTACTCGCAGAATAGTAACAATTATACAGAAGACCTTACGCCCTCGCATGTTTAGCGACATTTCAGAGCGAAGATTCCACGCTTGTCTGTACTTTTAATTAGGTGCCACAGACCTGAGGCTCTCGTCTAATGACGGAATTTCAGGACTGTGGAAGCCTTTCATGCGACATGCATTGCGAGAAGTTTTTGTTCTTTTGTTTGTTTTAATTAATAAACGAATACAAATATCTTGTTCAACCGTTCTTCTTCTTTGATCACTGACCACTGATTGGCAAATAACCAGTTACTATCACGCTGGTTACGTCTTGAAGAACTTATTTGTTCTTCTTCTTCTTCTTCCTCGTTCGCCTTCAGACCTCCACATTTATGACTCTAATAAAGGCAGTGGTCAACCCAAGGTTCCCGACATCTCCAAACAGTTTTTCGTTGACAGAAGTGGGTTGTTGCCATATGCTACTCCGTTCATTTCTGTAGGTTGGGCAGTACTGCAGCAGGTGTTCGACTGTCATCGGGCTGGTACCGAAGGTGCAGAGATCTGTTGCACCAATTTTGTATTTGTGGTATAGATGGTATCTCAATCTGTTGTGTCCAGTGCGTAGCCGAAAAATGATGACCTGTTCTTTCCTGGATAGTTGATGATATGCATCATTTTTCAAATGGCCCGGGTGCTCTCTTTCCCATTTGGACTTGAATGTAGCCTTTATAGTAGTCTTTGCCGTTGCGTAAGTTGTCTCTATATCATTTTGTTGTAAGGCACCTCCTTACTTATCAAGTTTGTCTGCCTCCTCATTTCCTGGTAAGTTGCAATGGGCTGGTATCCACTGGATAGTGCACTTGTTGAAGCATTTGGCCAGTCTTTCAAGGGAGATTATCAGATCTTTCAATCCTTTAGTTTGGTGGCTCTTCAGCGCTGATATTACTGAGAGGGCATCTGTAAAGATTACTATCTGTTTTTCTGCCTGTGCTTTGCATTCAATAAGAGTTTCAGCTGCCTGTTTCAGGGCTTCTGCTTCAGCACTGAAGTTATTGCAGTATTTGCCAGTGGCAATTGCCATAGAGTGGATTCTATTCTTTAATTTTATGAGGATGCCGGCACCCCCATTTTCAACTGCATTTTTTGCTGAACCATCAGTATATGCATGTGTCCAAAGCTTTGCTGGGAATTTTTGGTCAATATACTTGGTTGCTATACACTTTCTTTGTGTTTCTGCCTGTGTTCCCTCACTTTCAATGCCTGGAATATCAGATATTAACTCAGGAAAGCATCTTATTTTCCACAGTTGGATAGTTGAGCTTGTTGGGATTTTCTTTGCAACTAAGCTTGCTAGCATGGTATTTTTGCTAATTTTTTCTTTTGCTTGGGCCACAAAGTTAGTTCGCTTGAGCCTGCCTCTTCCTAGCCTTTTCATTCTTTGGAACATGGGGTGTCCTTCGAGTCTCTTACATTTTTCAGCTTGTTGTAGGACTCTGCTGTCACGTCTATCCACCATTGACTGTAGCCCTATAATGTTTTCCATATGGTTGATTTGTGTGGACTTTAGGGCCCCTGTTATAATACGTGCTGCTTGGTTTTGGAGTCTGTTTACTCTGTCAAAATTTTACTTTGCTGCCGTCGACCAAGCTGTGATGCCGTATTCCATAGCAGGTCTGACTCTGCCTGTGTACAGCTTTTTGAGGATATTCTCATCAGCACCCCATGTGGTACCAGCTACCTTTTTCATGATGGCCATGCGATGTTTTGCCCTTAGCTGTATTTTGTTTATCTGTGATTTCCACGTCATTCGGCGGTCTAATGTGATTCCTAAGTATGTTGGTGTTTCATCTTTTCGTACTGCCTGCCCATTTAGTTATAGCTTTGCTTGCTGTGGTTTATTTGACAAGATAAAAATAGTGTGTGTAGTTTTTTGTTCATTTATTTTGAGCAACCACTTTCTGGACCAACTTTCAAGGGCTAGCAGTGAAACCTGCATGCGCACTCTTGCTGTGGTGATGTATTCTTCTGAAGTCCACATGGCCAGGTCATCAGCATAGAGGGAGTTGTGGACATTCTTGTGGATGTTTTCTGTTATATCATTTATATATATGAGGAAGAGTGTTGGGGACTCCATATTTAAGCATTTTAACTCTTAGCCCATCTTTCCAAACTTTTTCAAATGCTTTCTCCATGTCTACTGTAGCGGGAGGTTAATTAAAATTATGATCTATGTGAGAATCCAGGTATCTCATAGGCTACCAGGATAGTATGCCAGCAAAGAGTTCTGGTCTTACAAGTAATACCCCAGTCTTAGAAATAAGCACTGGTGTATGGATATCATAGAAATAGTCAGACTGTGAAAATCCTGGCCAGTTGGTAAGAAGTTGTACCAGGATTTAAGGTGTCTCCTCCCTGTGACTATCTTATGATTACTTAATAATGTCTAGGGAATAAATAAAATGAACATTCACTTTACCCACAACTGTAAGAAGTGAATAATTCCTCAGGTACAGTTAAAATATTTTAATATTTACACTAATATTCTATTATTGCTAGTTGGAACAGAGCATTAAAATATATATATAATTAAGTCACACAATTACTATTATTGTCTATTTAGACTGCAAGATCTTGGATAATAAAGTTACTGAAAACTGCATTCATTTTAAATATATCACTGTTCTTAGTCCTCTGATAACTGTCATCAATTGACTATTAGCTGTTTTTCATTTATGGGTGGTCAGTGTCTTAAATGACACTTATCTTTCAACTTGACAATGCTGACACTGGACTGTCTTTTGTAGCTATCAGTATTGGTAGACCCAGCACTAGGGATATCAATGACCAGCAGTCGTTCACCCTTTGGGGTCCTGCACTTTTGTGGGATTGCCTCTGATGAACAACACCGGCTTCTGACACTTGACAGTCTGGTTCGAGTTATTTCATGGAACCTGAAACATCATATTAGCCTTGGCTAGTATCTGGCTAGACTTGTAGCTGACTAGCACATATGTCAGACCAGTCAGTCATCAGATGTCACCATTATACAATCATAGTAAGTAAGGACATCATTTCAGTGATACAGAAGTATTTACATTTCAGTTAATTGTAACTGACTAGCACATAAGTCAGACTAGTCAGTCATCAGATGTCAAAGTTATACAGTCACAATAAGTAACAACATTTCAATGATACAGAATTAGTATTAACATTATCAGTAATAACCATCATCTGGTTTGTTCCTCTCCTGTACATCCTTTCATATTCTATAACTTGATCTTCCCAAATCACATCAGGTACAAATTCAAATACTAATGCCATTCTTAGCATCTACACCAAATTTATACACAATTAAATAAAGTGAGCCCCCGACTGCCCAAACGATCAGGTTGCTTTCTTCAGAGTACCATTACATAGTTGTTGAATTGAAACTGGCTGTGGACCACTCCAGTTTACCAGCTGTAAATGGGCACTCAGTTGTGCGCTAGAACTAGGAACGGAAAAGGCAGCGAGGAAGGGTACTAGTCACCTAACCTCGTAAAAGCGGTATCTTCCATGATGAAGCTTCTAACACTTCATTTGCCTATGACAATCTCTGCCATGGGACTGCCTTTATCTCCGTACGATATACAGCATTAAATGGTAAATATTATCTACATTTGGCTGTGGGGCTAGTTTTGATACGTTTTTGTACAAACAACAATCATCCACAAAGCACATGTTTAAATCATATTCAAAATAGCAATACATTATATTAATGAATATTATACAGGCATATTTTGTTAACTCTATATATGAACCTGAATTAAAAAACAATATTATGCACGGTAGTTATCCTAATTTCGCTTACCCTCAGACTCCAGACACTGACTGAAACTTCTGGCGATCCGCTCACACTTCAGATGGATTTAGCGTAGTAGCGATCTCTGCCGTCAGTCTGTCTCAAACCTCTTTCGTTGTGTGTGTCTCCAGTTTTCCGATACGCTATTTATAAGCCTAACGCGGCCGTATCGGAGAGCAGTGACGTCACAGCTTAAGACTCGGCTGAAATTTCTTTCCGAAACAGCGATTTCATCCGATCTGTGCGTTGACTGAAACTTTTCCTCTCTCATCCTTGCCTTATATATTATCCATACTGTTCCATCTTATCTTGTTTTATACAGTCGATATCTCTCTATATTCCTATCCATGTAATTTCCCAAACTGTTATTTGTTGAATTTAATATTTAGAACAGAAGTGGGTTTACAGGCTTTCCGCGTAACTGTGGGCAGCCGAAATACGCATATATTTCCGTAAAGGATAACTTCCTACCGTTTCTTCTTATACACAGTTGTACACAATCCTTTCCTGGACTAAAATGTGAAATCCTTTTCACAATGATTCCATTATGCTTTTATTTATAATTGCCGATTTCGATGTATCGTCTACAGTTTGCCGATATACCGCCATTTTGATAGCGGCCGCTTTGTTGACAATCGATCGGTGACTTTAACTGTAAACTCCTCGACCACGTTTGCAATGTATTGAAACCAATTTTGCGACATCTACCTGTCGTGGAATATTCTAATCCACATATATAAATTATTAGGTAAATATGAAGCCTAACAAATAAAATTAATAAAGAAAAGAGCAATGGTAAAATAACAGTGCTGTCACAAAGAAGGTACTCGAAATCCCCCTTGTTTTCTGCTTCGTCTGCAAATTGTAACGCTTTCACGTTGATAGTAAAAGCTTACTGTATTATACCCGCTTTCTTCAATGAAACGTGTGCTGTATTTCTTGGAAAAACATTGAGAGGCAGACTGCGTAATGACCTAAATTAATCCTAACATTAATTATACTGCGTTACCAAAACGAACGAACAGATGGACTCAAATAGAAAGAGAGAGGGGCGAATAAAATCAGGAACGCATGCAAAATTAAACACGCGTCTCGCTATTAATGCCACCCCCAACAAGCGTAACGCGATACACAATTACTACTATCACGCGTGTTAGGCTACATGCACTAACTTTTTCGGACGAACAGTGATAAAATACACTACCCTTCCCAGAGTTAGGTTTTAAAATCATAAAAAAACGCTTATTAGGAAAGATAACAATAGATGGGTTTACGTTTGAAAACATTACAGTACCCAGACAGCACATCTTCGAAACAGGAGGTAGAAGGAATTGCATATTTTGAACGCAGCCACGTAGCTCTTTTAAATTTGGATATTTGGGTTCCTTAGGGCTTGCTGACAAAGAATATGTAAAACGTTACGCAAATAGTCCAGGAATTAATAAATTATAACCAAAATAAAATAGTGGGGATGCCTGACAACATGAAATCATTTCTGCTCATAAAATTTTTTTATAACGTGTTTGAAAAAACCTTACGTTACAGAAATAGCCTACCATGTAAACTCCAAATTGATTGGAGCGCAACAAATGAAAGACTAACCACGATTGGTCGGGCTATAAATACTATCTATCGTTGTTAGGGGAGACGTGGAAAGGTAACATTTTTTCAAACACTTGTCGAAACGTGGCTCCATTGGCTAGACTCGCTGATATACTCACTTAGGAGCGTTAGTTCGAGACCACTAGTGCAAATAAGCTTGATAAAGCAACAGTGCGTTGAAGCCAGCTCATATTTGTGTTAAATAAAAGCCTGGAACATAAGCAGATGGGAATTTGTGCCAGTATTTTGTGCCAGAATTCATTGCTAATCAACGTATCTGTGTTTGTTTCCATGAATTGTGGTAAGCTTGAAACATTCAGTATCTTTTAATGAAAATTGAATGTGAATTGTTAATTTATGCCTGTATATATGTGTAGTTCAGTAGCAAACATGATATAAAGCCTATAATGCTCCAGCCTGAACAGAAGGTGTCGGAGGAAAGTAAAACTGCATGGAATGGCCAAACAGTACACTGACACCTAGATTATTGATTAGACAGAAATAATGCTGGAAGTGCAGAGGCGTGGTAACCATTAAGGAGGTAAATACTGGTATAAAGTATTTCAGATGAAGCTGACAGTTGGCCTAACGCTCTGAACTCAATGTTTGTGATGTATTGTGATCAGTGTAAAAAGAGAGTATAAGTTAGTTATGAAGTAGAAGGTACATCCTTCTTGTTTACAGGGACCGTGGTCTTGATGGTATTGAGCAGCACCTGGTCAGAGCTTTGCTGAATCCAGAGTCGGACAGCATACTCCTTGGTCCATTTAGCTATCAGTGAGGTGTCTCCAGAGCCGAGGGGAGAGTCGAGCAGAGGAGTCTGTTCCTGCCGCCATCACGCCAGATAAGCTGATGTGGCCAGCTGAGCTCAAAATTATGTACCCCAGCTTAAAATGACCTTGTAAAAATAACATTAAGAGGGGAATTAAATTGTGTTAATATCAGGAACTGAGAACATCTCCCCTAATAGTTCCCCTAAAGACAAACTATTGAAGTCATGATGACAAATACCAACAGAGCTTGAACAAAACAAAACCAGTATTACCTCATATTACTACTACACAACTGACACACATAGGATACTTTTAATAATATATGTCATTACAATATTCATATTGATAAATTCTGTACATATAACTTGTAAGTAAAATTGATTGTGATTCCTGGTTCCCTTTGTAATTGAATCAGGACACATATTCATTCATAACAGCAATGAATACATATTGTTATTTGAAAAGTTATCAGTGACTCCTTTAAGTTATCCTTTAGAGTGTTATATGTATGTGAGTGTCACAGTGTTGTCAAGTGTGGTGGAATAAATTAAATTGTTTATCCGTCTGTTGTTGTTATGACTTACACTTCATCATACACATACCCTAGACATACAACGTAGTCATCACACTATTCCAGAATAATTCTGACTGAGATATATATATATGTGGCAGCAAGTAAGGTTATCTATAATACACTACACTTATTAGATATAGATACCTTCACAGCTGATCTCAGTCAGTACACTAAGTCCCCTATAAATATTTATAACATCCCACTTCACCACATATATTGGGGTCTCGCTCTTGGGATTTTGAATCTTTCCCTATTAAAAATATTGGGGGTAATTCACTTCAGGGAATATAAGAATTAAAAGGTATCCTTGGGTGGAATTAAATAAGGTTGAGCTCACGGTGCCTGTGTTGTCCATTAGATATATTTAGAGATTAAATTGTTGGTTAGACATTGTAGAAATTTACCTGATAGACAATGGCGGACCTGGCCAAGTTTCGATCTGCTGCTGTACAGACTGCAAAAGAGTTAGGATTAGATGGGCAAGTTATGGTTGCCTATGTCACTACGGAATGTGACAAATTTATTGAACGCGAAGAAAGAAGATTAGAAAAAGAGGCCGAAAGAAAGTTAGAGGCTGAGACTAAGAGGTTGCAAGCTGAAAGAAAGAGGTTGCAAGCTGAGGCTGAGACTAAGAGGTTGCAGATTGAGGCTGACAAAGAGGCTAAAGCATTGGAAGCCGAGGAAAGAAGACAGGCTGCAGAAAGGGAAGAGAAGAAATTAGCTGCAGAAAGGGAAGATAAGAGATTAGCTGCAGAAAGGGAAGCAGAAAAGGAGGAGAAGAGATTACAAAGGGAACATGAGTTACGAATAAGGGAGTTTGAGTTTCAGGGCCATGCTCCTGAAAATGGTGCCAGTCCCTTTGCCTCTGATGCCACTGCTAGCCAAGGAGCCTCAACCTCAGCTATGAATTTTCATTTAGATCATTTTGTTGAGAAAGACGATGATATAGAGAGCTACCTAAATAGGTATGAACTATTAGCTACCACGTATGGGTTAGAGAGAGAAAGGTGGAGCTTAAAGTTATCTCAGGGACTTCGTGGGGCAGCTTATGAAGTTTTTGCAAAAATGAGCAGAGGTGATCAGGAAAATTATGACATGCTAAAGCAGGCTCTTTTGTTAAGGTATGAAAAGAATGCAGAATTTTATAGGAAAAAATTTAGGAATGCTAAACTACTGTCAGGTGAAACCTATCACCAGTTCTCTGCACGAATAGAGACATACTTGGAGAAATGGACTTCTCTGGGGAAAACCCAAGATCTTAAGGAAATGGTCCTTATAGAGCAATTAAGAGAGTCCATGGCTCCAGACCTGAGAAAGTTTCTCATGGAACAAGGTGCAGAGAGGCTGAGTGAGTTGCTAAATGTTGCTGAAAGGTATCAAGCAGCTCAAGCAGAGGTAACAGGTAATAAAAAGAAACAAGTGGATAACTTTAGGGCACCACAGAACTTTAATAAATTTGATCCTAGGGATCAAAATAAAGGTAAGCACCAATTTGATAGGCCACGGTATGAAAATAAAAATAAATTCCCACAATTCGATGAAAGGAAATATGATGAAAGAAAATCTTTCAACCAAGGAAAAAGGTGGTGTAGAATTGTCAGATGGACAATCATGACACTGACCGTTGCAGAAGGAAACCTGTGTATATGGCAACCCTTCAGGTCAGGTCGACCTCAAGACAGGAGGAGGATATTATGTTAGATACCACTCCAGAAGAGATGAGGAAGGCACAGGCTGGGGATAAAACACGCAAGCCTTGTTTCAGAAAATTGTCAACTTGTCATACAACTCCAGGCAAGGGAGATTTTTACATGAAAAACAAGTTGATGTATAGGAAGACTGGAGCTAGATCCAAAGGTCACGGACAGCTGGTACTTCCTAAAAGATATAGGGCAGACTTAATAAGGAGCCTACATGTGAAACCAGATGGGGACCATGAGAAGATAGGTACCATCATTCAAAAGGTGGCTCACCATTATTATTGGCCCAAAGCAAGATGGGACATTGAGAATTTTGTAGAAAGGTGTAGCATAGCACATGAGGGAACACCCACAAGTGGGAACATGGATCAGGACCTGGACACGCCACGGGGCAAAATTAGGCCTGATAATAAAAAGAAAAATAGATTTGATAAAGTGGACCAAATGGAATGGGAAGCCCCTTTTCACGGACAAGCTTCACTTAACTGTTTTACAATGGCCACTATGCGGAGAGTGCAAAAAGATGTCTTACCCCAGGATAAGCCGACAATCCCTCAATCGGACTTAAACAAACTGGAGGAAGAGGATGTAGAGAGGAAATCTCTCATCAAGAATTTTAAGAGGGGAGAAAGCCCCAAAAGAAAAATTGGTAGCGGTCGTTTTGTGAATGATAATTCTGGGAGGAAAAATCATCACTATAAAGCTTCGAGTGGAAGAGACCATACCGGTGCATGGACAAATAGGTCCACACAATTAAAGGTCCATATGTAGCTATGTTAAGAACGTGGACTGATGAAAAGGCAGAGGAAAACATTACATCTTCATACCAATATGTGAATGAGCTGACCACTCGATTGAAAACTGGCTGGAAACTTGCCAATGAAAATTTAAAACAAGCCAGGAAGAAACATGCTGCCTATTATAACAGGAAGGCGAAAGACAGAGATTTGGCTGTGGGAGAGAAGGTACTGCTTCTTTTGCCCGGGAGTCAGAATAAGTTACAAATTGGATGGCAGGGTCCATATACAGTTTTAGAGAAGGTATCTAGAACAAATTATAAGATAGATAAGAAGGGGAAAGAAAAAATCTATCATGTGAATCTCCTGAAGAAATATTTGGAAAGAGAACATCAGGAAGAGACACACTTGTTGACCTTGTCCATCGCCATGGAGATGAAAAAGGAACCACTTTCATCATTTGAATATCCATTACACCAATGTGAGACAGCAGCACAGGGAAAAATCAGTACACATTTAACGAAAACTCAGAAAGAGAGAGTGCAACAGGTTCTAAATAATCATGCAGAGGTGTTAACAGACCGACCAGGGCATACAAACCTATTGGAATATGATATGAAACTGATAGACCCCACACCTGTCTGTATGAAACCATATTCGATTCCGTTTGCTAAGGAGAAAGCTTTGAAGGAAGAGATAGACTATCTGTTGAAGGAAGGAATTATTTCGCACAGTGAATCCTCATATAGTTCCGGTGTGGTACTCTTAAGGAAGCCCTCTGGAGAACATAGACTCTGTATAGATTACAGGAGACTGAATGCTATTACAGAAGGACAGGTGGATCCATTGCCGGATACAACTCAGCTGTTTGCCAGACTAAATAAAGCTAAATATTTCTCAAAAGTGGATCTGAGTAAAGGATACTATCAGATTCCAGTAAAGCCTGAGGTTAGACCATACCTAGCTTTTAGTACCTCAGAAGGACACTATGAGTTTAATAGATTGCCATTTGGATTGAAGAATGCGCCTAGTGTCTTCTCTAGAATGATGAGAAAATTATTGGACCCTCTGAATAATCCATGTATAACAAATTTCATGGATGATATCCTTATAGCAACAGAAACATTTGAGGAACACATTGACTCTCTGAACATGCTGTTTGATCGACTTAGGGAGGCAAATTTAACAGCCCGACCAACCAAATGTTGCGTTGGATGTAAAGAATTGGAATTTTTGGGACACACAGTTTATCAGGGAAACATGACCCCTGACCCAAAGAATTTAGAGAAACTACAGAAAGCCCCGAGACCACAAACCAAGAAGGACGTGAGATCCTTTGTCTCATTATGTGGTTTCTACCAGAAGTATATCAAAAACTTTAATTCCATATGTGCACCGTTAACTGAATTGACACGTAAAGGACATCCAGATCGCATTACATGGACACCACAATGTGAAATGACTTACCAAGAATTGAAGGAAAAGCTCACAAGTAAACCCATTTTGAAATTACCTGACTTAAGTCAAGAATTCATAGTAAGGACGGATGCAAGTAATATTGGGTTAGGTGCAACTCTACTACAGAAATCAGATGCATTGGATGGGGAATTAAGCCCAGTGGCATATGCTAGCAGAAAGTTGAATAAAGCTGAAATCAACTACTCAACTAGCGAAAAAGAATGTCTTGCAGTAATATGGGCGATAAAGAAATTCAATATTTATCTATATGGGAAGGCATTTAAGTTGCAAACAGACCACAAACCTTTATCGTTTCTAGCACAGGCTAGGCATGAGAACTCCAGGTTACTCCGATGGTCTTTACTTTTGGCTCCATATAATTTTAGCATTGAGTATATATCTGGAAAAACCAATTTGGGAGCGGATTTTTTAAGCCGCCATCCGTGTGATGAGAATCACCGTAAACCCCAGAAATAATAATAAATTTCTCTATGTGTATATAGAATAAAGGACTGACATATAATGTCTGTTTTAAGAGGGGAGGTGTCGTGGAATATTCTAATCCACATATATAAATTATTAGGTAAATATGAAGCCTAACAAATAAAATTAATAAAGAAAAGAGCAATGGTAAAATAACAGTGCTGTCACAAAGAAGGTACTCGAAATCCCCCTTGTTTTCTGCTTCGTCTGCAAATTGTAACGCTTTCACGTTGATAGTAAAAGCTTACTGTATTATACCCGCTTTCTTCAATGAAACGTGTGCTGTATTTCTTGGAAAAACATTGAGAGGCAGACTGCGTAATGACCTAAATTAATCCTAACATTAATTATACTGCGTTACCAAAACGAACGAACAGATGGACTCAAATAGAAAGAGAGAGGGGCGAATAAAATCAGGAACGCATGCAAAATTAAACACGCGTCTCGCTATTAATGCCACCCCCAACAAGCGTAACGCGATACACAATTACTACTATCACGCGTGTTAGGCTACATGCACTAACTTTTTCGGACGAACAGTGATAAAATACACTACCCTTCCCAGAGTTAGGTTTTAAAATCATAAAAAACGCTTATTAGGAAAGATAACAATAGATGGGTTTACGTTTGAAAACATTACAGTACCCAGACAGCACATCTTCGAAACAGGAGGTAGAAGGAATTGCATATTTTGAACGCAGCCACGTAGCTCTTTTAAATTTGGATATTTGGGTTCCTTAGGGCTTGCTGACAAAGAATATGTAAAACGTTACGCAAATAGTCCAGGAATTAATAAATTATAACCAAAATAAAATAGTGGGGATGCCTGACAACATGAAATCATTTCTGCTCATAAAATTTTTTTATAACGTGTTTGAAAAAAACCTTACGTTACAGAAATAGCCTACCATGTAAACTCCAAATTGATTGGAGCGCAACAAATGAAAGACTAACCACGATTGGTCGGGCTATAAATACTATCTATCGTTGTTAGGGGAGACGTGGAAAGGTAACATTTTTTCAAACACTTGTCGAAACGTGGCTCCATTGGCTAGACTCGCTGATATACTCACTTAGGAGCGTTAGTTCGAGACCACTAGTGCAAATAAGCTTGATAAAGCAACAGTGCGTTGAAGCCAGCTCATATTTGTGTTAAATAAAAGCCTGGAACATAAGCAGATGGGAATTTGTGCCAGTATTTTGTGCCAGAATTCATTGCTAATCAACGTATCTGTGTTTGTTTCCATGAATTGTGGTAAGCTTGAAACATTCAGTATCTTTTAATGAAAATTGAATGTGAATTGTTAATTTATGCCTGTATATATGTGTAGTTCAGTAGCAAACATGATATAAAGCCTATAATGCTCCAGCCTGAACAGAAGGTGTCGGAGGAAAGTAAAACTGCATGGAATGGCCAAACAGTACACTGACACCTAGATTATTGATTAGACAGAAATAATGCTGGAAGTGCAGAGGCGTGGTAACCATTAAGGAGGTAAATACTGGTATAAAGTATTTCAGATGAAGCTGACAGTTGGCCTAACGCTCTGAACTCAATGTTTGTGATGTATTGTGATCAGTGTAAAAAGAGAGTATAAGTTAGTTATGAAGTAGAAGGTACATCCTTCTTGTTTTCAGGGACCGTGGTCTTGATGGTATTGAGCAGCACCTGGTCAGAGCTTTGCTGAATCCAGAGTCGGACAGCATACTCCTTGGTCCATTTAGCTATCAGTGAGGTGTCTCCAGAGCCGAGGGGAGAGTCGAGCAGAGGAGTCTGTTCCTGCCGCCATCACGCCAGATAAGCTGATGTGGCCAGCTGAGCTCAAAATTATGTACCCCAGCTTAAAATGACCTTGTAAAAATAACATTAAGAGGGGAATTAAATTGTGTTAATATCAGGAACTGAGAACATCTCCCCTAATAGTTCCCCTAAAGACAAACTATTGAAGTCATGATGACAAATACCAACAGAGCTTGAACAAAACAAAACCAGTATTACCTCATATTACTACTACACAACTGACACACATAGGATACTTTTAATAATATATGTCATTACAATATTCATATTGATAAATTCTGTACATATAACTTGTAAGTAAAATTGATTGTGATTCCTGGTTCCCTTTGTAATTGAATCAGGACACATATTCATTCATAACAGCAATGAATACATATTGTTATTTGAAAAGTTATCAGTGACTCCTTTAAGTTATCCTTTAGAGTGTTATATGTATGTGAGTGTCACAGTGTTGTCAAGTGTGGTGGAATAAATTAAATTGTTTATCCGTCTGTTGTTGTTATGACTTACACTTCATCATACACATACCCTAGACATACAACGTAGTCATCACACTATTCCAGAATAATTCTGACTGAGATATATATATATATATGTGGCAGCAAGTAAGGTTATCTATAATACACTACACTTATTAGATATAGATACCTTCACAGCTGATCTCAGTCAGTACACTAAGTCCCCTATAAATATTTATAACATTCATAATCTTGAGGAGGGCTTTCTTGGCATTAGGCCCTAGCCCTTTAAGCATGTCATTTGTTACCCTGTCTTTTCCAGGTGACTTTCTTTGTTTAAGGGATACAATGGCTGCCTCTAGCTCTCTCATGGTGAGGTTTGCTGTCATGTGCTCTTCTGGAACAGTTGATATATTTTGGTAAAGGAAATAGCCCTACAACAAAATGAGAAAATACTCACAAAGAAAGAAGCAGCTAATGTTTTTGCTCAAAAATTCTCACTTGAGAGCCAGATAAATGTTCCACCTGACAGAAAACAGGAAATTACCAAAGAGCAAGAACTTATTTGTTCAACCCTGATGTGTTATTATTATGACAAATGGTGTCGATAATTGTTGACAGCATATTAATTTGTTGCCATTTCCGTTCTGTTAACGTCTGTACTTACAATGTAGTTCCAAGAGATAAGGCGATTAAACCGAGGTTGTGCGCAGGGTTGGCAAACTCGTCATGTCAAACAAACTTCCACATAAACAACCGCTACAGGAGCACGTGAATGTTATGATGCAGGCTTCCTCCTAGGCAACCAGCTACTGTGATGGCTCCATGCTCCATAAGGAGCGTTAAGGAAAATAATGAATACTCCCTATTGTTATACAGGTTAATCGAGATAGTCCAGTTGTCCATTTCTGGAACATCTTAAATGTTAACTGAAAACAATGACAAGATGCAACGTATGCATATATATATATGTGTGTGTGTGTGTGTGTGTGTGTGTGTGTGCGCGCGCGTGCGTGCGTGCGTGCGTGTGTGTGTGTGTGTGGGGGTGGGTGGGTGTGTGTGGGTATGTGTGTGGGTGGGTGTGTGTGTTTTTTTGCATGCGTGTGAACAGAACTGTGGATTTATATTTAATTTCATACTTTTCATTCAAAAGTTCGGTCCATATACATTACTTTTTTTTTATTTTTATGTATTTATTTTGCATTAACAAGGTTCGTTCACACATCTGTTGCAGTTTTTTGCGGCTTACAGTTTTCACATGGTTGGGAATGCGGCCTCGGGCTCAACTCTCCTTAGTCGCCATTTACGACTTGATTGACAGTTTAGAGTGTTGCTGTTCTTTACTCCCCCTTTGGACCCGGTAATACGCGGGCGTTGGATGAAACATATTACGAAAACAAGTTGATAGTACTACAAGATAATCCCTGTCATGGAATTGTTACGGTTAAAGAAATAGAGGGAGTCACCTCCAAAAATACACGGAGAAGAGAGCTGGAAACGGACATGAAATGGATAAAGAAGACGTGAAAATACCTTGAACGGATGGCACAGGACAGGTGTGGCATGTTTATGTTGAGGACCTGTGCTCCAATGGGAACAGAAAGCTAAAGATAATGATTACCCAGACTGCGTATGTTTAACAAATTAGCTTTTGCCTTGGTGATTAATGGGAGCCGCTGTAGCACAGTGGTTGGTGTGCTGGCTTCCTAGCTCGGTGGTCCATGGTTCGATCCCCAGTTGAAGTGGGATTTCTTAGACCACAAACGGCTCCTGGGTCGACCCAGCCTTATGAATTGGGTACCAGAGTAACTTCTGGGAAGTTTAAGGTGGCTGGCGTGATGTTGACCACGTCACCCCTAGTGTGCCGATGGTCAAGAAAATATGGGCCTAACACCATATTCCCAATATGCCTCAATGGGCGTGTACCGGGATCCCATGGTGATTAAATGATAGATAGTCCCTCCCATAAGAGAAACTGCCGTAGGGGGGTGTCGTAAATTTTAATAGATAGATCAGAAGATATTTAAGGTCCAGTCTGAGCAGAGGTGATAGTGGTAAATATGTGAGAATAAAGGTGTAAGAAATAGATTTTCACGAGGGAATAGTGTAAGAGGAAGATCTGTCTCTAGAATGAGTAGTTTCTCTAGTCCAGCTTATCTATACGACTATATTTTAATATAAGACAACCTTTCTCTCCCTGTTTGAAATATAAGGTACACTAAACACACCCACACACACAATTATGTGACAACAATACACACAAACGTGAAAAGCTATGGTTAATTGGGTATGGGTCTGACCTACACGCACATTAAGTTCTTTTTGTTGTTTATTATCATTAAACTTTTTACAACATCAAACATATAGAGAAATCAACTAAATCAAGTTTATAGATATATGCAAATAACCGAATAAGTTTTCTTTGTTGAGAAAAGATCCCAAAAGAAGTTAATAACCCAAAGGTCAAAGATAAGCACTAGGTTACAGAATAGAATATGAAGAACAAATTTCCACTAAATTACTACTCAGTAAAGTACTCAGGTTAGCGAAATGTCACGAGAGTGTAGATGTTTACTGAATTTATAGGAAATCCTGGACACACAGTTGTATCAGGTGATACCAGGATAGTGCCAGATAAGAGTCTGGTCTTATAAGTAATACCCCCTTCTCTGAAAAGAGTACGGGTGTATAGATATCCAAGGTAGGATCAAGCTGTATAAGTTCCTAGAGAAGATCGTAATATATTACTCTAAGTTCCTACTTGCCCCTCCCCAGATCCTCCTCTGTTAATTTTATTATTATTATTATTATTATTAACTCTGCTAGGGGTATTTGTAGTGGTGTTGGATGGTATTGTATGATGGTGTTATTACTAAATGTAAATTGTATGAGGCCAGCTGTGAAGGCTCCTGAGATAAAATGTAGGGGTGAATTGTCAGAAGGCCTTTCTTGCTACCACTACGACCTCACACTTAATTTTTTTTAATGAATGTGGCTACGTAAAGTGTCTAGGGTTATGATATGTAGTGTGGTGTAATGGAGTATAAATATACCCACAGATATTAACAAGACTAATAATATTAATAAAAGTTAAAATACACTGAACTAACTCACGTGTGTAAAATTTTTTGATATAAGTATATTACATTTATTTTGTTCTGTGTCAATTTTTTAGGTTGACCAGAACTTAAAAGGATTTAGAGATTATGAAAAGAAATGCATAGAATATTATATCATAAATGCAATAGTGTACATATATATGTACTATACTAGTTAGTTTTATTAAAATGTTCTAGTATTCATCTACTTGGGAGGATAGTACTGTTTGTGCTGTTGGGGTGGCCTCATCACACCTGTCTATATTGACTACACAGTGTCCAGAAAATGGTGGGAATCTTTATGGGGTTCTTAGTAACTAAAGGGCGTTGGTGAAAATCCAGCAGACCAGAGGCTCACTCATCTGGTAGTTGTCGCTCTGGTGCTGAAATCAGGTGGTCCCACCTCTCCGTGCTGGCGGGCAATAATGGTGGTCTCTGTCACAAATACTGCACAGATACACTCGAGTAAAGTCACCAACTGAATAGACACTGCTTTGTTGACGACAGAAACTCGCAGCTCTGCAATCAAAGTATGGGCCATGTGTCAAAATCTATTCTCTACCCACGTCTGGACACAACAGTGACACAACAACCACATCATACAGACAGGTCAGATCTCTCTGACCAAACAGCACATTTACCATGGTGGTTTTACATCAGATAGATCCTCCCAGACCATAGATCCTGAAAAATGTTTATTAGTTTTCGGCCCTAAAAGAGGATAGGTAATATGTATCATTATTCTCAACACTTGATCTGTCTTGCATAATCCTTGCTGGAGTTTATGTACATTGTTGGTCCCTAGACCCTGACTAGGGCGGGGGGTCTAGAGCAAATCCCTACTTGTTTGTAAGGCTAGATTTCGATATGGCAGTATCAAATCACTCGAACATGAAACAATATTCAAAATATATAAGGAAATAATTTCAATCTTACCAGATTATGAATAAATAACACAGAATTGCTAGCAAAACTCAGCTGAGCTGCTGGCTATAGTATGGCGTCCCTAAATTTATTTCACTTGCTTTCATATGGAATCACCACACTTTAAAATCTGTGTCTATCACTGAACAACTATTGAAGAATGGCCCCACTTTCGCGTCTGAGCGCTAATGATATGATTGTCTGTGGCCAATCACTGCCTAGGTTTATTTTAATTTCAAATTTCCTACCATAAAGTCATTTCAGTCATGCTTCAGTCAAGTATGGATGTTTATCTGTTAGTCTGTCCGTCTCTACTTGTGTTTCTAAAAAAAATGTGCTTGTTTTTTGAACCAACCTTTCTCTCCCCTCCAAAATTTTGTCGTTAAAAGTTATATTTAGACACAGCCACCACAATATCCCCTTTCCTCCATACCACGTAGATTTGAACACCTGCGTCCCCAAGGTCGTGTTATTTTGTGCAAATTGCGACACTTTTTTATTCCACACAGTCTGTCGATGATGTGAACTACACTGTCTTTTGTCATTATCTTCAATATTATCTATCCGTTTGTAAAATTAAGACCATCTTAGTTCACTGCTCAGAATAGGCCATCCGGCCAGCTAATTTTTATATTCCTAACATTAATATTAAGAAAAAATTACTTTTTAATTTTTGTAATATTCCTAACATCTGCGTTTTACCGCTCCATTCAAATCAAAAGCTGGGTATCGCAAAAGCGTCCAATAAATGACTGTGGCGTAACATATCTAGGGTCCCTTCAGTCGAGTTGCTTACTTTTTATGTCAACTTGGGAAACGTGACTTTTCTCCGTTTTCCCCCCCAATTGCGTCTCCTTAGCCTTTCCAGTCATATTTTTTTTTCTTTTTGATCCGCCGTTCCCCTCCTGTCTAGCAAGTCAATTATTATGGAGGATGATGACCCGCGGTCTAGGCGATCATGTACATCAGCAGCCTACGCATTATGTTTTTATCCTTAAATGTTATCTTTGGAGGGATTTTACCGTTGTATCTCTGTCAATTTCACTACACATCTCCCCACTTGAAAACATGCCTATGGCAAGTTCCAAAACCAGCGATACACATAGGTAAAATTACTCCTCACGTCTGCCACTACTCTAATTTTGATCACAGGGGTGCCGACTGAGGAAATCTGCACCGACATTCAATTTGCCTGGGATATATTGGATACTAAACTGATAAGGTTGAAGCAATAAAGACCACCTCAGCAATCTTGCGTTTTCATGCTTAGCCTGAGACAAGAACACGAGAGGCTGATGGTCCGTCTCCACCACAAATGTCCTACCATACAGATAGATTTGAAACTTCTTTATTGCCCAGATTAATGCTAAACATTCTTTTTCGCTTGTGGAGTATCCTTGTTCCGCCTTATTCAATTTGCGGCTTGCATAAGCGACTGGTTTCAGTTCCCCATCAGGTGAAGATGATCTTTGCAACAAAGCCCCTCCGAGTCCTACATTACTTGCATCGGTTCTTAAGACAAAGTCCTGTGTCAAATCAGGCAGTTTGAGAATAGGCTTGCTAGTGAGTTTTTCCTTTAACTCTTGAAATGCTAGTTCACATTGTGCAGTCCAAATAATTTTATCTGGAAGTCCCTTGCGAGTCAGATCAGTCAGAGGAGCACATATAGCGTTAAAATTCTTGATGTATTTCTGATAAAATCCGCATAACGACACAAATGATCGCACGTCCTTTTTTGTTTGCGGCCTAGGTGCTCTCTGCAGTTTTTCCAAGTTCTTAGGATCAGGGGTCATATTACCCTGATATACAGTGTGTCCCAAGAATTCCAACTCTTTACATCCAATACAACATTTTGTTGGCCTAGCAGTCAAATTTGCCTCCCGAAGTCTATCAAACAACATCTCCAGAGCTTCAATGTGTTCTGCAAATGTCTCGGTGGCGACGAGAATATCATCCATGAAATTTGTGATACAGGGGTTATTCAGGGGATCCAACAATTTTCGCATCATCCTTGAAAACACACTCGGAGCATTTTTCAGTCCGAATGGTAGCATATTGAATTCATAATGTCCATCCGAAGTGCTAAAAGCCAAATAAGGTCTCACTTCAGGCTTCACTGGGATCTGGTAATAGCCTTTACTAAGATCCACCTTTGAAAAGTATTTTGCCTTGTTCAGTCTGGCAAATAACTGTTTTGTGTCTGGTAATGGATCCACTTGTCCTTCTGTGACAGCATTCAGTTTCCTGTAATCTATGCACAGTCGGTGTTCCCCAGACGGTTTTCTCAACAAAACGACACTAGAACTAAAAGATGATTCACTGTGCGAAATAATCCCCTCCTTCAACAAATACTCTATTTCTTCCTTCAATGCCTTCTCCTTCGCGAACGGAATAGAATAGGCTCTCATACAGATTGGGTTTGAGTCTACCAGTTTCATGTCATACTGTAGCAAATTTGTATGGCCTGGTTTATCTGTTAATACATCTGTATGTTCCTCCAGAACCTGTTGAACTCTCTCCCTCTGGTTTTTTTAGTCAGGTGCTTACTGACTTTTACCTGTGCTGCTGTTTCACAAGGATGTAATGGGTATTCATGTGAGGTGAGTGGTTCTTTTTGCATCTGGGTTGCAATAGCCAAGGTCAATAAGGGGGTGCTTTCCTGGAGTGGTCTGTCCAGATACTTCTTTAACAGGTTTACATGATAAACTTTTTCCTTCCCCTTTTTGTCAATTTTATAGTTTGTTCTAGACACCTTCTCTAGAACCGTATATGGACCTTGCCAACCAATTTGTAATTTATTCTGGCTTCCGGGTAGTAGAAGCAGCACCTTCTCTCCGACTGCCAGTTCCCTGTCCTTTGCCTTCCTATTAAAATATGCTGCATGTTTCTTCCTGGCTTGTTTCAAATTATCATTTGCCAGTTTCCATCCAGCTTTCAAACGAGTGGTCAGTTCGTTCACATATTGATACGATGAGGTAACAGTCTCTTCCGCCTTCTCATCTGTCCAGGTCCTTAATAAAGCTTCTAAAGGACCTTTTATTGGCCTCCCAAATAGCAAAGTTGCGGGAGCCATCCCGGTTGAACTATGTGGTACCTCCCGGTACGCAAACAATGCGGCGGGCAGGAATTGATCCCACAGATCCGGTTTTTCGTGTGCCAGCTTTCTCAGGATAGAAATGAGAGTCCCATTGAACCTCTCTACCTGGCCGTTCCCTTGTGGATGGTACGGACTACAATGAAAGTGCCTGGCTTGAAATAGCTTAAAAACTTCTTCCGTTAGTTTCCCCTTGAACTGAGATCCATTATCCGTCAAGATTTGATGCGGGAATCCTAATCGGGTAAATATTGTAAGTAGTGCCTCTGCTACATGTTTTGAATCAATTGATGGCAGGGCTACCGCCTCTCCCCACATAGAACAAGTGTCCACCAGAGTAAGGATGTAACTGTTCCTCCTCTTGGTCCGAGTGAGAGGTCCTACAATATCCACTGCAACCCTCTCAAAAGGTGTTCCCACTATGGGCATTTCCCCTAGAGTTGCAGGAGCAGTCCAGTGCTTTGGAGCTACCCTTTGACATTCTGGGCAGGATTTGACATATCTTTTTATATCCTCCGTTATCCCTGGCCAGAAGTAATGACAAGCTATACGCTGTCCTGTGGCGCTGATCCCCATGTGACCACTGAAGGGAATCGCATGCCCGAGTTCCATCACTTTATCTCTATATGAAGTGGGAAGAACCAGCTGGTTGTGACCATTTGTTCCAGTTCCGGCCTTCCTGTATAAGAGTTTGTTCTTCATGAAATATTCCCCCTTGCTCGGAGGTGTGTGGCATTTGGGCAATTTTTTAAAACAGGGCTTGAGTGTCCTATCCTCAGCCTGCGCCTTCCTCATCTCCTCTGGATGAGCATTTATAGGTTCACCTTCTTCCTCCTTCTTCTGTGACCTGGTCTGCACTGTCGCCATGATCACAGGTTTCTCGGGATTCCCCAAGAAGACGTATCTACACCCCAATATCAGAGGGTAGATTGGTTCATCTATCACTGCTGCTCTGATTTCTCCTTCCACATAGCGAGTTTTCACCGTTATCCTTGCGATGGGAAGTGTCATGAGTGGTATGTCCTTAGTCGCCCCTTGTATTTCCACTGTTTCTGTGGTATACTGACTTGGGTCCACTAGGCTAGACTTCACAACTGAATCATAATCCAAACCTGTATCATAAAGGCACCTTATGGTGACCCCATTACAAATAACATCCTCACAAACTGGGGGGTGATAAGGTTCCTGTTGTCCCTTAGGATTAACCTTTAATCTTTGCGTCCCCGACTTCATTGCAGCAATGTTTGAAGGTTTCCTTCTACAAAATTCGGTGTTATGGTTATCCTTCTTGCACCATTTACACCATCTTTTTCCTTGGTTCAACGGTTTTCTTTCATTGAACTTTTGGTCATTGAACTGTGAGTTTCTGTCGCGATAGTCATTTCTTGGCCGCTCAAAGTTTGTCCTACCTTTATTTCCCTGCTCTCTATTATCAAATTTGTTAAATTGCTGTGGAGCTTTAAAATTGTCTATGTGCTTCTTCTTAGCACCACTTACCTCTGCCTGGGCTGCCTGATACCTCTCAGCAACATTTAAAATTTCCCCCAACTTCTCTGCACCTTGTTCCATGAGAAATTTTCTCATGTCTGGAGCCATGGACTCTCTCAATTGCTCAATCATGATCATTTCTTTAAGATCTTGGGTCTTCCCCCAGAGCCGTCCATTTCTCCAAATAGGTTTCTAGTCTAGCAGAGAATTGGTGGTATGTCTCCCCAGACAACAGTTTGGCATTTCTAAATTTCTTACGATAAAATTCACCATTCTTCTCGTACCTTAATAACAAAGCCTGCTTTAACATGTCATAATTGTCTTGGTCTTCCCTGTTCATTTTAGCAAATACTTCATAAGAAGTACCCCTCAATCCCTGTGATAGCTTTAAACTCCACCTCTCTCTCTCTCTAACCCATATGTAGTAGCTAATAACTCAAAACGTCCTAGGTACCCCTCTATGTCATGTCATCGTCTTTTTCAACAAAATGGTCTAAATGAAACCCCATAGCTGAGTTTGAGGCTCCCAGACTGGGCGTAGCATCTGAGGCAAAAGGGCTGGCACCATTTTCAGGAGCCGGGCCTTGTAATTCCAGCTCCCTTAGTCGTACTTCGTGCTCCCTCTGCAACCTTCTATCTTCTGCCTCCCTTTCGGCAGTCAACCTTTTTTCTTCTGCCTCCCTTTCGGCCTTTTTATCTTCTGCCTCCCTTTCGGCCTTTTTATCTTCTGCCTCCCTTTGCTGTCGTTTTTCTTCTGCCTCCCTTTGCTGTCGTTTTTCTTCTGCCTCAATCTGCAGCCTCTTAATTTCTCTATCAGCCTCTAACCTCTTCTCTTCAGCTAACCTCCTTTCTTCCCGTTCAATATATTTATCACATTCAGTCGTTACGTATTGAATTAAAATTTGACCATCCATTCCCATCTCCTTCGCGGTGAGCACAGCAGCTGATCTAAATTTTGCCAGCTCCGCCATACTTTTTTAGACAATATAATAATATACAAGCTAAATTTCTAACCAGTAAATACACTAAGTACTTCTTATGACTATAGTCTAACTAATTCTAACTAACCAGTTAACTAATTAATTATTACTGGCTGTGAAGATTCACCAACTTTTATCTACAGGGACACTTTTAATTTTAAGGGAAATTTTACAATTTATTTCCCTACTTTTATTTCTCCCACCAGGAGATCCTAATATTACTGTTGGGCTAATTATCCCGGACGAGCCCCCAATATTGTAGTGGTGTTTGATGGTATTGTATGATGGTGATATTACTAAATGTAATTGTATGAGGCCAGCTGTGAAGGCTCCTGAGATAAAATGTAGTTGAGAATTGTCAGAAGGCCTTTCTTGCTACCACTACGACCTCACACTTAATTTTTTTTAATGAATGTGGCTACGTAAAGTGTCTGGGGTTATGATATGTAGTGTGGTGTAATAGGTTATAGATATACCCACAGATATTTAACAAGACTAATAATATTAATAAATGTTAAAATACACTGAACTAACTCACGTGTGTAAAATTTTTTTGATAGAATTATATTACATTTATTTTGTTCTGTGTCAATTTTTTAGGTTGACCAGAACTTAAAAGGATTTAGAGATTATGAAAAGAAATGCATAGAATATTATATCATAAATGCAATAGTGTACATATATATGTACTATACTAGTTAGTTTTATTAAAATGTTCTAGTATTCATCTACTTGGGAGGATAGTACTGTTTGTGCTGTTGGGGTGGCCTCATCACACCTGTCTATATTGACTACACCGTGTCCAGAAAATGGTGGGAATCTTTATGGGGTTCTTAGTAACTAAAGGGCGTTGGTGAAAATCCAGCAGACCAGAGGCTCACTCATCTGGTAGTTGTCGCTCTGGTGCTGAAATCAGATGGTCCCACCTCTCCGTGCTGGCGGGCAATAATGGTGGTCTCTGTCACAAATACTGCACAGATACACTCGAGTAAAGTCCCCAACTGAATAGACCCTGCTTTGTTGACGACAGAAACTCGCAGCTCTGCAATCAAAGTATGGGCCATGTGTCAAAATCTATTCTCTACCCACGTCTGGACACAACAGTGACACAACAACCACATCATACAGACAGGTCAGATCTCTCTGACCAAACAGCACATTTACCATGGTGGTTTTACATCAGATAGATCCTCCCAGACCATAGATCCTGAAAAATGTTTATTAGTTTTCGGCCCTAAAAGAGGATAGGTAATATGTATCATTATTCTCAACACTTGATCTGTCTTGCATAATCCTTGCTGGAGTTTATGTACATTGTTGGTCCCTAGACCCTGACTAGGGCGGGGGGTCTAGAGCAAATCCCTACTTGTTTGTAAGGCTAGATTTCGATATGGCAGTATCAAATCACTCGAACATGAAACAATATTCAAAATATATAAGGAAATAATTTCAATCTTACCAGATTATGAATAAATAACACAGAATTGCTAGCAAAACTCAGCTGAGCTGCTGGCTATAGTATGGCGTCCCTAAGTTTATTTCACTTGCTTTCATATGGAATCACCACACTTTAAAATCTGTGTCTATCACTGAACAACTATTGAAGAATGGCCCCACTTTCGCGTCTGAGCGCTAATGATATGATTGTCTGTGGCCAATCACTGCCTCGGTTTATTTTAAATTTCAAATTTCCTACCATAAAGTCATTTCAGTCATGCTTCAGTCAAGTATGGATGTTTATCTGTTAGTCTGTCCGTCTCTACTTGTGTTTTCTAAAAAAATGTGCTTGGTTTTTTGAACCAACCTTTCTCTCCCCTCCAAAATTTTGTCGTTAAAAGTTATATTTAGACACAGCCACCACAATATCCCCTTTCCTCCATACCACGTAGATTTGAACACCTGCGTCCCCAAGGTCGTGTTATTTTGTGCAAAATAGCGACACTTTTTTTATTCAACACAGTCTGTCGATGATGTGAACTACACTGTCTTTTGTCATTATCTTCAATATTATCTATCCGTTTGTAAAATTAAGACCATCTTAGTTCACTGCTCAGAATAGGCCATCCGGCCAGCTAATTTTTATATTCCTAACATTAATATTAAGAAAAAATTACTTTTTAATTTTTGTAATATTCCTAACATCTGCGTTTTACCGCTCCATTCAAATCAAAAGCCTGGTATCGCAAAAGCGTCCAATAAATGACTGTGGCGTAACATATCTAGGGTCCCTTCAGTCGAGTTGCTTACTTTTTATGTCAACTTGGGAAACGTGACTTTTCTCCGTTTCCCCCCCAATTGCGTCTCCTTAGCCTTTCCAGTCATATTTTTTTTTCTTTTTTGATCCGCCGTTCCCCTCCTGTCTAGCAAGTCAATTATTATGGAGGATGATGACCCGCGGTCTAGGCGATCATGTACATCAGCAGCCTACGCATTATGGTTTTATCCTTAAATGTTATCTTTGGAGGGATTTTACCGTTGTATCTCTGTCAATTTCACTACAGTATTAACTAATCTATCTTCCAACAAGAACTGTAACTCAACTTAAATAACACTGGCTAACAAAAAAAAATTTTTTTTTTCTTTCTCTAACATTTCTATGTTTTTCTGGTCAATTTTAATGCGCTGTTTTTAAATCTGCAAACCGTTTTTCTCTATCAGGTCGGGATCTCGAGAAATACGCAATTGAAGTTTTTTAACAACGCATACAGTATTATAACATCATTCGTACAAGAAGTATAACAGTTATATAGGCTTGAATTTCTTTGCAGTCGACTTTCGTCGGTGAATGGCATGTGGTACATCGCGATGAAACATCCAACAATAATCGGCAAGCATGGTCACACTCCACCGTCCTTGATAACGTGACTCCATTACGGCGATATCTTGATGGAATCGTTCTCCATGTTCATCGCTGACTTCGCCAAGGTTGTCAGGGAAAAAGTCAAGATGCGAATCGAGCAAATGGATTTTGAGGGACATGTTACAGCCCATAATTCTGTATGCATCTATGCACTGCTTAACAATATGCACATAGTCGACAGATTTGTGATTTCCCAGAAAGTTATCGACGATCGATTTGAATGCCATCCATGCGTGAAGTTCACTACCATGTAACAAGTTCTCGAATTGTTTGTCTGCAATAACTTTCCTAATATGAGGTCCTACAAAGATACCTTCCTTTATCTTTGCATCGCTAACTTGCGGAAACTTTTCTCGAAGATAAGTGAAAGCTTTGCTCATTTTATCTAATGCTTTTACGAAATTCTTCATGAGCCCCAACTTTATATGTAACGGTGGTTAAATTGATGCTGTCTTTGTTAACTAATGGCTCGTGTATTACATTTTTATGCCCGAGCTGCATACGATCCCTGATAGGCCACACCTTTCTTGCATAATGTTCCTGTCTGTTGCGGCTGTCCCATTCACATAGGAAGCAACAAAATTTAGTATACCCAGTCTGCATGCCCGTGAGAATTGCAATGACCTTTAGGTCTCCACAAATCCGCCATTGGTAGTCATTGTACTTTATTTTTGCCAAAAGTATAGCCATATTGTCATAAGTTTCTTTCATATGAACAGAGTAGGCGACTGGAATTTTGCAATAGCAAATGTCATCATCCATCTCAAAGTATTGAACAAGTTCTCTGTGTCTATGACGAAATTTAGATATCAAAGTATTGGGCGCTAAAAGATTCCATTCTTTGAGTCGCGAACCGAGTAATTCCACTTGTCCTTTGGTAAGAGCGAGATCACGTATTAGATCTGAAAGGTTAATTAAGTGAACACCATCATTCACCGGTATATAATCCGAGTCAGAATTAGTTTCTGAAGCAGGTAAACTATCACTTTCTGATGGTTCATTGACGTCCAACGGATATTGTTCTGGTGGAACTGGGATCGGACACGTGATTGGATCACGAGACACTGGTTTCGAAAAAGATTCAATATTTGGATAAACCACAGACTTTCTAGTTTTAAAAGTGAAACCATGGATATTTGTCAAGCAGAAGTAACAATCAGTAGCGTGATTTGTCTTGTTCATGCCATATTACTGGCAATCCAAAAGGCATCGACTTATGCTTCGGCGATTTTCGTAACCAACCTGCCAATGTATTTGCACAAAGTCGAACAAACTGCATTTGGCTTCCAAGATTTATTTGCATCATCAACTTTCGAATCGAAATAAAGTTCATATGCTTTCTTTAGTAATGGTGTAAAGTTTTTCTGGTGAACACGATCAGTAAAATATCCGCACATGTAACAGAACAGATCAGCTGAATTTATACAACTTCTAGAAGCCATATTTCGCTCAGAATTATTTCAAAATACAGTAACTATTGGAAAAATAGCGTAACATATGTCATGCATCTTTTAGCAGTATAAAAAGTGGAATTATTTTGCATTTTATTAATTTTTAATAAGTTATGTAGTAAAAATGAAACGGAGCACATAACGGTTTCCCAAAAATATATGTATTCACAAATATCTTAAAAACCTGACGTGATAGAGATAAAAGGATTTCAAATTTGAAATCAGCGCAAAAAACTGACATAAGAACACTTATTCTTATATAAGAAAGAAAAATGTTGTTTGTCAGTGTAATTTAAGTAAGTCTGCTGGTAAATATTTACAATTTATTTTTACAGATTTTCTTTTCTGTTTGGAAATTCTTCAAGAAAATCAAATTTTAACTCAAATTGTAGCAAGTCCTTCACTCTTGGTTGAACTAGCTGTATGTAGAATATATATGTCTTTATAACACTGTTATTTCACTGTCATTTGAATTAGGCTATCACTGATTATACTTATGCCCACCAAAAGTCATCATAAAATGTGTCTTTATTAGAATCTTGATTTTTATATAGTGGTGTCATCAGGATACTCTGAGCAGTAGCCTTGTTTGGCCACCTATATGATGAATTGAAGTCTGTCACACTCCTGACAAGGAAGTAAAAGTCACATGAAGTTCCTCCAGGCAGTGGATACTGGGTAACTGGCCCTATAGACAACAAGGGCGCTCGCACCACGGGTCCAGCAGTAGTGGCTGACTTTTTGAAGTCTGTGTGGTTGACAGAATAAAACTCTCAAGTACATAAAGTCGAGCTGTTAATGGTCACGCAGTCTGCTCTCAGATGCAAAAGGCAAAGAAGTTTCTCTCTGACAGAACTCGCGCTCTCGCTGTATTTGAAATTTTAGTATGGCCTATTTCCATTTAGGGCACGTCCTATATATAGGCCAAGGCCGGACGACAGAGAAGGTTTTTCTGCTAATGTAAGTTTTGTGTTCCGAAATGCAGACCAACATTGTCCAGCTGTACAAATCTGAAAAACTAGTAATCTACATATCCTCCTTATTCCTGGACCGATTTCCTTCATCTTAGGCTTAAATTACACTCTGAATTATTCTTTATCTATCTAGATAATAGTTTTTTACTATCATATTACCATCTTTTCCTAGGCGTAGCCTAAACAACAAAATTTTTGACTTGCCTTATGTCTCGATGCAGTCCATTCGAGATTTCTTCCTTCCTACCTTACTTCCCGTGGAAATCTTTGCACACACTATCAGATGAACATTCCTATTATAGAATTCTTGATCTCTGCCATGCTGTACTTCGCTCCTGTCGTGGTTGAGTAAAGTGTAGAGTATTTGTCGAGTTGGACAATAGTAGGAAATCGACAAGGGATAGTGGACTGACAGAGTTATAGATTACACACACAGAAAGGTGTAAATAGGAGATGGACTTGAGACAACCTGGAAGAAGATTTATCAAAGTGATCTCTCTCTCCAAGCTTCAACTCACTTTTACTGTCTAAGCACCTCCTGCTCTCACTCTTTTCTCTTATCAAACATAGAGATTATAGTAAAGAGCTAAAACAAGTTAATTATGGATGGAAGGGTCATGAACAGCGCATTTATAAATGTGTAAACTTTATTAAATAAAGAAGCATGTGTGAAAATAATGCATTTCATCACCAACAACATAAAATTACATCAATAATCAAAATAATCATCAATAGTCATCAATAATCATCAATAATGCAAATACACACCCACAAACACACACACCACCAACACTCATAAAACCTGTAGAACACAGAGAAAATAACTAAGCTGTCTGACAGTCTGTCCGCTTTCGTGGGACCAAAGGCGCTAGCCCCAGAAAGTGTCTTACAAGTAAATATCCTTCAAGGTGAATGAAGTGAAATACAAAACTTTCCTTGTCGGGCTAAACGTTGGTGACCTCGAGTTGCGTGAGTGGCTGGAAGACGCCGTATATCTTCTGCTGACCAAATAAACACACTGAGCGACAGTCTGTCCTCTTTCGTGGGACCAAAGGCGCTAGCTCCAGAAAAAGTGTCTTACAAGTAAATATCATTCAAGATGAATGAAGTGAAATACAAAACTTTCCTTGGTGGTGCTAAACGTTGGTGACCTCGAATTGCGTGAGGGGCTGGAAGACGCTGTTTATTTCTCTTGCTGGCCGCTCCTACGTGCGAAGTTCTACATAAACCCAGAAATACACCAGACGAAGTTACTTGAGGACAAGGAGTCCCAGGCGCTCTTATCCGGCGCTATTGCTTGCTTGGCTGTAAATCCTGTTTAAACTGGTTTGGCTGTGGTTTGCTGAGTGCCCCGTTTAGGCACACAAAGTCGGGTGATATCAGATTCTGCTATAGACATGCTGGGCGGTTTTGATATTCTGGAAGCCGAAATGCTCTGACTGGTAATCCAATAAGCGAGTGGAGAACTACTACTGCATTTGGTGATTCCAGATTTAGCGTTGGCTTGTTGCACTGCGTGAGCTTTACTTGGCGTTGACAAAAGGGGTTTTGATTCAGGAACGGGGGTTGACGACTCGTGACGCTAGCGGTATTCCGAAACTCTCTAGATCGAAGAGAACATGACGTTCTTCGCCTGACTGGAGTCTGCTCTAGCGATTTGGTCACCCTGAAACTGAGACCCAAAAAATGACACCCTTTACATCAAGCAACAACAAAATCAATCAAATGTTTTATAACCTAGTTATGCTCCGCTCCTTCCATTTTATCAATTATAGCATGTGCCCGCATAGGCTTAATATCTTTTGTACACCCATGTACCTGTCAGTAAATGTTCTGACAGCAAAATCTACTCTTCTCCCAATCTCAACATACAGGAAACCTAATCTTGTAGTTACAGTTAAATGAATATGCTTATTCATCTTACAACATTAAATGAATTTACATAAACAGATTACAGCATGTGACATTACACAAATGAATCATATGTCCCCTTGGGGAAATATATTAACATTCCACAAATGAGTACATAGAAAATGCAATGTTCTTGCTATAATAATACAGTTGTGGCTGAATCATAAGATAGAATTATATCTATGCCTGGTGACTGCTTTCTGTGAAAGTTATAGACTAGTGCCTAGCCACACAAGTAAGCATAAAAATGATTCTCCCTTGCCACTAGAAATATCTATCAAAAAGGAATAAGTGACTTTCTCCTATAATTCAGAGTTATTGCCTGCATCTCACTATTCGGTTTTAAGTGAACAATCCACCCCTGACATTATCTTACAGAAATGACAGTTAATTAGCCTATTCTTAACCCATGATAAGCATCTGTGGACTGATTCTACGCCTAGTATCTGTTATTGTAAGTTTATCATCTCCCATTATAAACCGTAACAGTTTAAGCACCACTTAACTAAGGCCGTAGACAGCGCTACATTATCACTGAACTAAATTACTAGGAGAAATCCTCAGAAATGAATTCACGTCACTTTCCTATCAGATATATAAAACTAACATGAATATATCATATTATAATTATAAGATATGTCAACTCACCCAGAAAATGACTAGAACATAGGCAAACACATTCTAGTACTGCCGTGCTAACTCTGCCTAAGTCTCATATGGTCATCTACGGGCCAGGAATATTCACGAGTGTGTTGGCTTATTAAACCCGTCTACTCTTATAGATTACAAAGAACGCTCCCCCCGGACACCTGGCCTGTATATTTCTACAGATGTTCGGCGAAAGACGTAATCGAGAGTAAGACAAAAGGTTTCAGAAGCAACAACTTTGAGAAAATTTCCCCGATAGACATAATATTATGAACACTAATGCGTTCTGAAGGCCAAACACAGAGACCACCTGCAGAAGTTACCTCCCACAGACAAGCGGTTTCTTTCACAGAAACCGTCTCTCGCTCGTGATCAAAGGCTTAGCGCGACCAGAGAAATTCCACCTGTTCGGACGGACCACAGGTGCGTTTAGATAACATTACGTTACTGCTACGCTGACTGTTGAAGAATTTTTAATTCTGAAGGCCAGCCAAACGTAACCGAACCGCGGGTAGTGTTTGAAAAGGTGAAAAAATGAAAGAAAAGAAGAATACAAAATGTCTAGGAAAACAGAACATTAAAAGAGTTAATAACATATGGAACGAAATGGTAAAATAAATTAATAGTTAATAGTCACTGTGACAGCTCCTAAGTCTGTAGCTTGCCTCCAATTGAACCAAGGTTACACATATCTAAGCTCGCCATTGTTTAAGCAGTACATTTGTAAACACGATACATGCAGATGCGATTCCATTGGTTCGTCAAGGATGTACTGTCATAAAGTGGTCAGAATGCCGTTTTGTGAATTTGACTTCACGACACGAAATTAAAAAAATAAATTAGTACAATGATTGTAACAACGGAAAATATTTACTCTCTCTCTCTCTCTCTCTCTCTCTCTCTCTCTCTCTCTCTCTCTCTCTCTGTCTCTCACTCTGTCATCTGTGGCCACAAACACTCTTGCTTACCTAATAATGGTGTAGGTATCACTTGAAAAATTACAATAGTATGAACCTATATTGTCAGGTGGGTTGCCCAAATCTGGCCCCAGTCCAGCCTTTGTATCGAATAATAATTACAAGGTGGGCGCCAAATTTGGTGGTTTAATTTTTCCTAGATGAATCCTGGGTCACCGAATATAGTTACTGAAGCAAGACGTTCTTGGGACGTTCACGGTTACAAAAGGAGAAAAGTAGTTCCTGTATTGTCTAGCCTCTGGTTGCTAAGACAAATGTTACAATATGTAAAACTGATAATGATGGTAAATCCTATCTGCTGACTCTTATGGTGAGTACCGATTTTGAAACAGCGTAGTTTTCGGGATCACTCTGTAGCTACGGATGTCAAACGTCAGCAATATATGTTCTTTCGTATGCCCAATGGGCTGGAAAATTTTGATAAATAATTCTGGTCCAGTTACAATGACACTCTTACTGTTTCTATTGGTCTCTCTCTCTCTCTCTCTCTCTCTCTCTCTCTCTCTGAATGAAAAAAGAGGACCGAACAGGTCCAAAAATCGAAGACCCAAAATATTAATAATGTTACTAGTAATATTAGACCGCTGGCCTCTGGTTTTGATTAGATGCTATATTTGGAAGAAAAGAACATTTATGAAAAACTGCTACTATCCTATCCGCCCGTAAGTTTTCCGCTTGACATGTCGGGAAAAAAGGGTATGTGCCCTCCCCCATTATTGCCCGCGAGAAAATGCACAGCGCAAAAAGTCAATTATTATTCAATTTATCCATACGCGCGCTTTAACCAAAAATTGCCTGTCACTACTAGCTATTTGTCGGCGTCTGTTGTTTAGTCACATAACATTGACTCTAGTCACTTATTTAATTTCACACAACGAAATATAATGCGAATTCTATTCGGTCACTGATCCGTCACACTTAATAATCTCAGTCAGCTAAGCCGTATCTTCTTGTGTAAGAAAAATGGGGTATTTGAAATTACATTACTCTGAACGACTGGCAAGAAATATCCATGCGTTGTTATTTCACTAGTTTTAAACGCTAAGGAATTATAGTGAATAAAATGGTAAACCTAACACGTTTTAACACTTAAGCACAATTTCTATTACCACAAATCAGAAAATGAAATCCCCACGGGACAATTTAACACATTTAGCGAAGAAATGGTTCTAGTCCGTCGTGCTTAGATTATCCAAGAATTTCTGAGCGACTCTAATAACTGAATTTGAGAGAGCGCGGTATATATACAGATTATGGTGTTATTATCACTAGAAGATGTTATAATTCGCACCTCTGTATAGCAGGGAATTCAGGAAACTGCGTCTCCCGAATCAAAGGTTTGTTCGTTCATTCTTCTCAGCGATGCTGACCGACATCAGGAGACTGGCCGTGCACGCCTCTCTTAGATTACGTCCTCTTGCGCAGATCAAACATTATCTCCCGCTGGAACGTGCTAACATCAAAGGTGGTCGGGAAAATATTATCGCCCCTGTATCTCTGTTATTTCTCCGCGCAACTGTCTAATGACCGATAATTGGCAAATCAGCTCGCGGGAGAAACTCAGGTAAATAAATCAGGGCTCGCTGCCTGTTATGCTGGCAGGTCACGGAAATTGGTAAATGTCTGTTTGTTTACATGTCAAGACAATGGGCGTGGATTAGATATGAGTAATGCAGTCAGAAAATTGCGTGGTTTGGCTTAGCAAATGGTAGACACTAAATGGGAAAGCAAAGGCTGTCAGATTACTGTATCACTATTTACATTCCACGTCACAGGGGGTAAAATGATAGAGACCTTACCATACTAGGTCCAGCATCGAGAAGTGGGGGGACCAGTTCCCTTCCTCGCTGCTTTTTCCCTCCCTAACTCAAAGAGCAGAGTCATTTACCCATTTACAGCAGGGTAGACTGGAGTGTGTCGATACCTTGACTCAAACCCGTACCTCTAATCACTCTGTCAATTGGACCATACTGATTACTGCATTGATTAATCCTTGTTGCTCGCCCACAATTTCTATGAAGTCTAACACCAGTTTCCTTTAATCTGCTATTATGTAACCTGCTCAGACTTTGTGATGTGCATTAATGTATCCCAAGTTTTTGTTTGTTGACTTGACTTGACTATGATCCACTGTCATTGAGCGTCAGCTCTTGGTGACCTTGTTGCCATTATGAGGTACTGTGTAGTTTGCATAAGCTGTTCTGGGCTGCTATAAAGTGTATTGTCTATGGATGGGTTGTGTGTTAGGAGATGGCTCATTCCCTGGAGTGCAGGCTAAATTAGTAGATGGTGTTCTACTGTCTCCAACGGGTTTGGGCAGTGTCTACATTTTACTATATTTTGTGAACATATTTGTCGGGAACTGTTTAAACGATGATGTCCCCAGTTGGCAGGATATGAAGGATGTACCCTGCTTGATGATGTTCCCAGATGTGAGGAACAATATTGTTATGGTGGGATGTGGGTTGTATGAAGATGGTGATCAACAATGGCTCATACGAATCAACCCAACGCCACTGGTTACAGTTCCATAACATTTATTAAACATTCACATACGTGTCCTGAATATCACTCATATTGGCAAGCATACTGACTCACCTCCAGGCTGACATTGCCTATAGGAAATAACACTCACTACAATAACTAGGGAATGGCTTCCCTGACGTGCACGGACAGCACACTAACAGTTACATATAAAGTCCTCGGTGCGGCATACCCTCCTCGCACAAATAAATCACCATCCAGGTATATATCACTTATTAGTGATTGGCGGCATAGGAAAACTATTTCTACTGTGGATTTAACACATGGCACTTATATAATCTTTGGCTCATCATCTAAGGATACGACCACAGCATACAATTTCTGACAATAATCAAACATAACACCTTTAACAGGTAAGTTCCCTTGTAATGGTACACTGCACACAATGAAGCCCCACACGGCTCATAATACATATGAAATACACTGACCATAAATGCCAATACAGCTTGCGCTACTAACAACTTAATATATCAGTATCATACCCACTGGCATGGCCACCCTGAATGGACATCACAATGACTTTCGCTCACCGGCGAAATTATGTACTACGATCAGGAAAAACTAAATCATAAATGACTCAACATTACCGGCCTATAGAAATGCCACTAGACAATATAATATCACTCTAGAATTGTGCAAAATAATCCAAACCGCATGAAGAAAAGGCAAGCACTAAATCTGAACAATAATGGCAAACTCATCCCAGCAAAAACGCTGATAAGGAACATAAAGACGACCTATCCCGGTCGATGGCCAGAAGTCAACTTGTATTGTCCAGTGGAGTAAATAGCTGTTAGTTATTGCAAAAATCTTTTTTCACGGGTGTTATGATATTGCACTAAACTATATAATTTGTCTCCATTAGTGGAATGGTATGACAGTATGTTGTGGCATTTGCTCCATGTGAGAGGTAGTATGGAGAACTGTGGTATGGGTTAGAGTGTGACTCACTGATAAAGAGACTTTTCGTGCATGCTTGGATAAAGTGCCACCACATTGATAAGATGTAGTACTGGTAGTTGTTAGACATCACATTGATAAAGCTTTTCCAGTCACAATGTTCGGTACATAGGTTAGGTTACCGACTGTTGGGGCCCTGACAAGGTGTACTGTTAAGTGCGTGTATACTGGTACAATGGGTGAGTGTGAACATCAATATAGACAAACGCGAATGGATGATAGTTCGACAGGTGCACAGGTCACTCACTCCAATCACAGGTGGAAGTCAAGGATGGCTGGACTACTGTGGTCGTTTCATATTATTTAATAGGACGTACACATGGACAGTACGAGCATCATTACAGGAACACAAGTCGACATAAACAGCATAGTGTTGATCAATGGTCTACCATCATAAATTAGTATTCATGTTGAATAACATTGCAATGGAACATCTGTAAACAAGCACTTAGATTTCCATTGTTTATAAATACAATCATCAGGCCTTACTGACCGAGCATGTCAGTTAATAAATACTGTTCAAACTTGACTCCTAAACAGGACCTCTTTTCTAGCGAAGATTCCTTTAGGTAAATTACAGCAAATCTCTGTGAAGATAATGTTAACCCACTAGTATTGGGTTTTCTTTATAACTGTGATCTCTTAATCATCACCTGATAATAAGTGGGGCATTCCCGTTCTCTGATTGATGATCGGCAATAAGTAGGATTCCAAAATAAATAGAATTCCAAAATGGCTTCTGGTTCCCTGTTGAGCATCGCTCACTATACGGATGTATAGCAAATCTTCAATCGAAGCTTTTTTCATCAACAATAAATGATTTTACAAGAATCAGCATATTCTGTTCTCATAATTGCTGCATATAAACATATTCAGTGCTGCTAGATAACATGTCGTCCCGACATATATACATACGTAAATTCATATCGACGTCTGTCCATCTGAGCCTAGGAACGAAAGAGTTCAGTGAACAGTTCTTTACTTTGAAATACGAAATATACTATCAAACACAAAACACTCTCCTGGCGTTACTGAATCAACAATGGGGAACTCATGGATTTAACAATCCTAGAAGAAACTATCTTCGTCCCCATAATCAATCGAAGAGATCACAAACTTTGGACAGGTCTAAGACATGACGTCCCGCCAGGCTCCTTCATCACCGAAGAACTCTCTAACCTATCTTCATGCACCGAAAGCACCTGACCCCAAAGTACAGTACAAGGAAAGATAGTTCCACTTAAACATACTAAGATATCAAGATATAAGACATAATCGTCCTACATAGACAAGAACTACACATAGATTCGGGCCATAGATATTCTGAAGCAAGAACAATCTATTTCTAACCAAACACAGAATAGATCGCTGTAAACCTAGATTCCTACGCTTAGTTCGATCTTCAGGAAAGATACAAGAACCGATAACTCACAGAATGAATACACATCGCCTAATCTGAGTTCTGTCCCTTTAGACTGAAAATCGTGAATTCGAAGATAAATATATTTTTATTAGACAAATAAATACATTTTACATTTGTATGCATTTTTGCAGTAATCTGTGCGCCACACAAAAGAATATGTGCGCAACAGACTACCACACCCCCCGGGAAAAAAATTAAAATCATTTTTTTTTCATCTGAGAGCAACATACAATAGGCTCCCACCGCACAAATACTGCGCAGATGAGAAATATCTGGAATTATTTAAGCCAAATTAAGGCAAAGTCGAAATATAGATCGACTGGTGAGAATACATCTCAACCTCTCAGAGAAAGCATTTCTCTTAAGCATAAATGTTTCCAGGGAGGTGTCACCAACGCATACTACTATACTTGCAATGACACAATGCATATAACAATTTCATATTTAAGCATTATAAGTACATCATTGACAAAAAGAAAAATCATCCACGAGTACCGGTGAATATATATATCAATGAACGTAGTCATAGTAGTGATACAATCACTATATTACAAATCACAATGTGTATCTATCTTGATATAGAAAAGAAAAATCTGTTGTCGAGTTGGAAGTGTTAAGAAGTCCAACACTCAACAGTTAAGTGGAATCATGTGGGCATCTAGACAGAATGTCTGCCATCACATTATCTGATCCACGGATAGCTCGTACCGAAAAATGAAAAGGTTGAAGAGCAATTGCATATCGAGTAGACCTCGAACTCTTTAAATTCTTACTCTGTATAGCCGTAAGAGCTTTCTGGTCGGTTTCTACCATGAAATGTGCGCCTAGAAGGAATCTTTGTAATTTGAGAATTGACCATACCATAGCCAATAGTTCACGGTCTAAAACCGAATAATTCCTTTCTGCAGCATTAAGCTTTCTGGAGATATACATTACAGGATGCAGAGTTCCAGAGTACTCTTGCATTAGTGCCGCTCCAATCCCAGTGGATGAAGCGTCACTACGAAGAACAAATGTCTTATCTGTAGTAGGTAACACTAAAATAGGTGGTGATGAAAACAAAGTTTTGATCTTATCCAAAGAGGATTGGCATTCTTGTGACCAGTGGACCATATTAGGCTACCCTTTTTTAGTAGTGTAGAAAGATGGGCCATGATAGAGGATAGATTCGGAATGAATCTTCCATAAAATTGAATAAGACCTAAGAGATTTCGCATTTGCTTTTTAGTCTTAGGAATAGAGATGTTGAGTATCTTAGTGATATTATGGTCCTCTGTCTTTAGGAAACCATGACCCACTCGATGGCCTAAGAAAGAAATTTCGCTAAAACCAATGCAGGCTTTAGAGGGTTTCGCTGTCAGGTTATACTCGCGTAGAGTAGACAGTAATTCAACTAACCCCGAATAGGGATCTTCCCAAGTATCGCTGAAAAGACAAATGTCGTCTAGATACGCGATGACATCTGACCGATAAGATAGAATTCGACGCATCATGCGAACGAATGTAGCTGGAGCGTTCATAAGGCCGAAAGGCATGAAATTCCATTGAAAAAGGCCTCTAGGTGTAGAAAAAGCAGTAATTGGTTTGGCGCGTTCAGATAAAGGAACTTGCCAATATCCTTTGGACAAATCTAGTTTAGTGAAAAAATGAGATTTAGAAAGCCTAGTAAGTAGCTCTTCTAGTAAAGGCATAGGTTCAGCATCAAACTTCGTAACTTGATTATATTTGCGATAGTCAACGCAAAGACGTATGTTATTGTCTTTTTTCCGAACAATAACCATCGGCGAAGAATATGCAGAAGTGGATGGTTCAATTATTTTTAAATCTATCATCTCATCCAACTCCTTCTCAACCTGTGCTTGAAAATGTATAGGGATAGGATAAGGTCTGACCCTAATAGGATTATGGTCAGTTAGAATAATGTCATGTTCAATGACATGAGTTTGTCCAGGGATGTCAGTAAGGACATCCTGAAATGTTTGTAACATAGCCGAAACTTGTCGCTGTTCTCCTAGAGATAAATCAGGAGAGACAGTAACATTTTTCCATGATTCACTCGAATGAAGTGGAATCATCGGAAGCGGAAGATTAACATCCGAAAAACTTGTTTCCTCATCCTGTATTACGGACAGTGATGAGTAATGACCATGTTGGACTGGTGAATCGTCCGTTTCCTGGAAAATAGGCTGTAAATAATCCGGACGTTCATGGAATTCAGTAAGCATATTGATGTGGAAGGTTTTATGCTTTCCATCAATATCGACAATGTAGTCAACATCGGAAATTTTCGAGATTATATCGTACGGACCTTTCCAAGAAATAAGAAGTCTGTTTTCCCTACAAGGTAGTAAAACAAATGCTTTGTCACCAAGACAGAGTTGTCGTAAGGTTCTTTACTTATTGGCAAATTGTCTTGCTTTCTGCTTAGCAAATTCAGAAGAAGAAGTTGCCAATTTGCATGCTTCGATAATATTTTGTCTCAGCGCGATGACATATTCGTAAGAAGATTTCGTGTCATCGGTAATATTATCAGCGGTTATGAGATCATGAAGCAAAGACATAGGGCCGCGCGGTCGCGCGCCAAAGACAAGTTCAAAGGGAGAAAATCCTGTATGTTCATTGGGGACCTCTCTGTAAGCGAAGAGGGCCGCGGGTAAAACCCTGTCCCAATCTCGAGGATGATCCTCAGTTATCTTCCCTAGCAAGTTTTTGAATGTTCTATTTAGCCGTTCGACCATCCCATTGGACATAGGATGATAGATACTACTCAAAGATCTCTCTATCTGCAGAGTCGACATCCCTTGAGACATGGTATCCGATATCAGTTGGGTGCCATGGTCTGATAATATTTCTCCGGGGAATCCCAGACGAGAAAATATAAGCCAAAGAGCATCTGCAATGTCAGCAGTAGTAATGCTCTTCAGAGGAATAGCCTCTGGCCAACGTGTGCACATGTCCACACACGTTAAAATAAACTGATGTCCTCTAGCAGATTTGATCTTAAATGGACCAATGATGTCTATCGCCATTTTCTGAAATGGTCGAATAGGAATGTCTGCAGCCTGAATAGGGGCAGCATGGCGTGGACCTTTGGATTTGACTTCTTGACATACTATACAAGATTGACAATAAATCCGTATGTCTTTGTTCACAAAAGGCCAAAAGAAAGCCGCAAGAACTCTTGACTTTGTACGGGAAAAACCCATATGTCCAGCACACTGAGAGTCGTGTGCGTGTTGCAAAATTTTAACTCTCAAATTCTTGGGCACAAGAATCTGAGAATGACTTGACTTAGCGGAGTCTTGCACCATACGTACAAGTACGCCCTTCTTCATTGTAATCCAAGATTTACGCTTTGTATCTTTATTCAGATCACCTTTTGTTGCAAGCGTGAAGAATTTCTTTAGAGTCGGATCCTCTTCTTGCTGTTTTATAAACGAGTCACGAGAAATTACCAAGGGATCATCCTGGTTATGCAATTCATTATCTTCAGTAGATGAAGTTTGAGGCATATTAAGAGCTTGAGCTCTAGTGACTACAGCATTAGCAGTTTGCATATTTTGTTTTTCCCAAACGGAAATTTGTTGTGGAGTGCATTCTTTGACTCCGTGAATACGACCGATGATAAGATCAGCGATCGGATTCGGCAGAAGACATGCGTGTACATCTCCTGTAAAGAAAAAGGTAGCAATCCTAATGATAGCAGTAGAGTATTTCTCTAAGGTGCCGCCAAATGTTACACATTTGACTACTTTTCCAGTGGCACGAGAAGGATCTACAAGCGACTGCCTAACACCAATTGTGGTGCATCCAGAATCAAAAAGAACTGAGACTGGATTGTCAATTACTAAACCTCTATGTAAGACAAGAGAACCTCTTCCATCATGCGCGACTGACGCAGGAAGAGCGGGAAGAGGATGGCCACAACTTAAAGTGGACACCGTAGTTGGTTCAAATAAAGTTTTGCATTGGGGGCACTGAGATGCTCTCCCAAAATCAAAAGCGGAACATGCCATATTATTAGCATCGTTATTATCTTTGGTCTGTTTATAGGCTTCATGTGACTCTTGCTGTGCAGAGTTTGCCTGATAATGTGATTTATGTTTTTTGTATTGTGATCTACCTCGATTATTATTGCCTCTGTAATCATTATTATTTCCTCTATTGTAACCCCTATTTGGGTTTGAGTCATAGTTCTCATGGTTACCATTATCATATTCATTATAATGAGTATCTCTATATGTAACTGTCTTTTTTCTCTTGTTGATGTGATCACTGGCCCAAGACAGTATACATGTTGTTAGATGTGTAGTGCGAGCGTATGATGAATTGAGTGTGGGTGCGAATGAAGACGCGAATGTGTTTAGGCTCGTATAGATGTAGATCCTGCAACCCATACTCTCACATGCAGTAATCAAGGATGCTTTGACACTGCAGGCATGTTTCAAGACATTTATTGACGGGAACACACATAATATCAACAGGAACAGTCAGTGTAACAAGGTCATGCTGACCTGACATCGATAGGTATACATTTGGCATTCAAAAAGGTAAACATCAGAATAGACGTGCATGGTCAATAGCAAAGTTCTTCAATAATGACAGTTCGTAGCGTCGCCCTTGGCGTCTCTGACTAAACGCGTCAGATGCCTTAGTTACTATGACACACAGGTGCAACTTGGCACTCCCCGCCAATTGCACATATCAGGCTGTAGTATAATAGCCGAAAGCACAGGCCTCATTCTAACGTCGGCCGTGTACTTCTGTTAAATAGGTTATCATCAACCCTGCAGTAATACTTATTGTAGATAGAAGTTCCGCCAATCTGCGGCTCCCACAATATATCTTCGTCACTGGATTTCTGGACAATATAAGACTAACAGTCTTGGATGGCTACCTCGAGCACAAATATATAAGTTCTGAAATGGCGGATCAGTGAGCTGCTGTTCACCCTAGGTAATCCTTTACATGTTCTGCCACCGAAAAGCGTAATAATGCATAAAGGTCGGTATTACCTGGAAAATGAATCCTCAGAACTAAACAAGGAATTCTGTCGTCATCCCGACGCACAGAGATTCACTGGGGAAAAACTGCCATAGCAGTTACTTCGAAGATTCTCCCCGAAAAACAATGGACTCTTGGTCCCTTCAGAAAAACAGGACCTCCCGGCTTCCCGGAAGTATATCTCACTCCCGCTTAAAAAACCTTCCCATAGGCCTACGCCGAACTGTCAACCTCTGACCATAAAGGTCAAACACAATGAATGAATAAACAAGGGAAGACAACCCCTAATCAACCTGACATCGCAGGTAAAGACACAATTATACTTATGATACAAACATAAGCAAATAACTTGACAGATGACTCCGTCGAAAATGACAGCAACATTACTACCACCCCCTGTAAAAAAAAAAATGCAATTTTTTTTTTTTTAACATGTTCATGAGCAAGATAGCACCAGTATCACTTCTGTGCTCATGCAAACAATGAACCTAATATCAGGTACAATAGAAGAGGGTACAAATCATCTCCCAACATAGGAGAAAATATTTCCTTTAAGCCAAACAAACTAAGGGATACCATTCAAGAAACCTAAGTTGCTGGCAATACCAATCATATATCAAACATTACTAAATAATATAACCATAGCAATATACAAATGTCAATGCTATTTTAGCAACATATCACTGATGGATGGACAAAATGAAATTTGTTAAATTATCTAAACATCATCCAAATACATTTGTATTACAACATATTATGATATTAAGGACAGACCTAAGTCTGAAAATATATCAGGAAAAACTAGGACACAAGATTTAACTGGAATCATGTGGGCATCTAGACAATATGTCCGCCATCACATTATCCGAACCACGGATAGCTCGCACCGTGAAATGGAAAGGCTGAAGAGCAATAGCATAACGAGTAGATCTCGAGCTCTTCAAATCCTTACTTTGCATAGCCGTAAGAGCTTTTTGGTCGGTTTCCATAAAGAAATGCGCGCCCAGAAGGAACCTTTGTAGCTTAAGAATGGACCAAACCATAGCCAACAATTCACGGTCCAAAACCGAGTAATTCCTTTCTGCCGCATTCAGCTTCCTAGAAATATACATTACAGGATGCAGAGTTCCTGAATATTCCTGCATTAGTGCCGCTCCAATGCCAGTGGAAGAGGCATCACTACGAAGGACAAAAGTCTTATCAATCGTCGGTAGTCTTAAGATAGGATGAGATGAGAACAAATTCTTAACCTGATCCAATGAAGATTGGCATTCTTGGGACCAACGCACCATATTAGGAGAACCTTTTTTCAATAACGTTGAAAGTGGTGCCATAATGGAGGACAGATTCTCAATGAATCTTCCATAGAATTGTATCAATCCCAAGAGACTACGCACTTGCTTTTTTGTCTTCGGAACCGAGATATTTAATATCTTTGAAATGTTTTGGTCCTCTGTCTTCAACAGACCATGACCAACTCGATGACCTAGGAAGGAAATTTCACTAAACCCAACAAAAGCTTTAGAGGGTTTAGCAGTCAAACTATGCTCCCGTAGAGTAGATAGCAATTCCTTCAGACCCACATAGTGTTCTTCCCAAGTATCGCTGAAAAGACAGATGTCGTCTAAATATGCAATGACATCTGCACGATCTGATAGAATTCGTCGCATCATGCGTACGAAAGTCGCTGGGGCGTTCATAAGCCCGAAAGGCATAAAATTCCATTGAAACAGACCCCTAGGTGTCGAAAAAGCAGTGAGAGGTTTGGCGTGTTCCGTCAATGGGACTTGCCAATAACCTTTCGACAAGTCTAGTTTAGTAAAGAATTTAGCTTTAGAAAGTCTAATAAGTAGATCATCTAATAACGGCATAGGTTCAGCATCGAACTTCGTAACTTGATTTAATTTGCGATAATCAACGCAAAGACGTATGTTATTGTCTTTCTTTCGAACAATAACTATTGACGAAGAATAAGCTGAAGTGGATGGTTCAATTATTTGTAGTTGAATCATTTCATCCAATTCTTTCTCGACTTGTGCTTGAAAATGAATAGGTATTGGGTATGGTCTTACTCTGATCGGATTACGATCAGTAAGTATGATGTCATGTTCTATGACATCTGTGTGTCCAGGAATGTCGGTAAGGACATCCTGATATGATTGTAACGTAGAGGATACTTGACGTTGTTCCTCAAAAGACAAGTTGGAAGAGACTGTAACGTTTCTCCACGATTCCGTTGAAGTAAGTGGAATCGCAGGAAGAGGTAAGTTCACGTCAGAAAAAAATAGTTTCCTCATCCTGTATAACAGACAGGGATGAGATGTGACCATGTTGGACTGGAGAGTCGTCCGTCGCCTGGAAAATAGGCTGTAAATAGTCTGGACGTTCAATAAACTCTGTTAGCATATTTATATGGAAGGTTTTATGCCTTCCATCCACATCGACAATATAGTCGACATCAGAAATTTTCGAGACTATAGTGTATGGACCCTTCCAAGAAATGAGAAGTCTATTCTCTCTTGAGGGCAGTAAGACATATGCTTTGTCTCCAGGACAAAGTTGACGTAGGCGTCTTTTCTTATTAGCAAATCGCCTAGCTTTTTCTTTCGCAAATTCGGAAGATGAAGTTGCTAACCTGCACGATTCGATAATCTTTTCTCTAAGAGCTATAACATATTCATATGACGATTGTGTATCATCGTCAATATTATCGGAAGTTATCAAATCGTGTAACAAGGACATTGGCCCGCGCGGTTGCGCGCCAAAGACAAGTTCGAAAGGAGAAAACCCTGTATGCTCGTTGGGAACCTCTCTATAGGCAAAGAGGGCTGCAGGTAAAACCCTGTGCCAATCTTCAGGATGATCCTCCGTTATCTTGCCAAGTAAGTTCTTTAGTGTCCTGTTAAGTCGTTATACCACCAATCCATTGGACATTGGATGATAAATACTACTGAGAGACCTTTTAATGTCTAGCGTAGCCATTACCTGAGACATAACGTCCGAAATTAACTGAGTGCCGTGATCCGACAGTATTTCTCCGGGGAATCCCAGACGAGAAAATACGAGCCAAAGAGCATCAGCGATATCGACAGTTGATATGCTCTTCAGAGGAATAGCCTCTGGCCAACGCGTGCACATGTCCACGCAAGTGAGGATAAATTGGTGTCCTCTGGCTGACTTAATTTTGAACGGACCAATGATGTCTATAGCCATTTTCTGAAACGGCCGAATCGGAATATCTGCAGCCTGAATAGGAGCAGCATGTCTCGGACCCCTAGACTTGACCTCTTGCAAAATTTGTCAAGATCGGCAATAAATTCGGATGTCTTTATTCACGAATGGCCAAAAGAATGACGCAAGGACTCTAGTTTTAGTTCTGGAAAAACCCATGTGTCCAGCACACTGAGAATCGTGTGCATGCCGAAGAATTAAGGCTCTCATACACTTAGGCACAAGAATTTGCGAATGCATAGACTTGTCCGAGTGTTGTACCATTCGTACCAATATACCATTCTTCATAGTAATATACGATTTGTGATTCGTATTTTGATTGGGATCCCCTTTCTTTGCCAGAAGGAAGTATTTCTTCAAAGAAGGATCCTCTTCTTGACGTTTAACAAACGAGTCATGGGAAATCACCAAGTGCTCGTCTTGGCTATCAACTTCATTACTATTATCAGATGAAGTTGGGGGATTAAGAGCTTGAGCTCTTGTCACCACTGCATTGACCGTTTGAATGTTTCTTTCTTCCCAACTAGCAATTTGTTGCGGGGTGCATTCCTTAACCCCATGAATACGACCGATTATAAGATCCGCAATAGGATTAGGAAGAAGACATGCATGGACATCTCCTGTGAAGAAAGGAGTGTCAATCCTAATAATAGCAGTAGGATAACTTTCCATAGTACCACCAAATGTAACACATTTGATTGTTTTTCCAGTGGCACAGCAAGGATCTATCAGAGACTCCTTAACCCCGACGGTAGTACATCCCGAATCGAAAAGTACTGAGACTAGCCTATCATTTATTAGACCTTTATCTAAGATGAGAGATCCTCTCCCATCATGCGCAACTGTAGCAGGTAGAGCAGGAAGAGGGTGACCACAACTTAGCGTAGATACAGTTGATGAGTCAAACAATGTTAAGCATTGGGGGCATTCAGTTGCTCTCCCAAAATCGAAAGCACAACCAGTGATAGCCCTAGAGTTACCACTATCATTTACTGTATTACAGGCTCCATCAAACTCTTGTTGCGCAGAGTTTGCCTGTTGGCTTTTCTTGTTAAACCTAGGTCTACCTCGATTATCATTTCCCCTGTAATTATTTTGACTATCATTTCCCCTGTAATTATTTCGACTATCATTTCCCCTGTAATTGTGATCATATTGTCTATTGTACTCATCATTCCGGTTTGAATCCCGGTTTCTAAATTCACCATCGTCATAATCTTGACGTCGAGAATGATTACCTCGAAAATTTGAATAGTTATTATTTGGATAGCCTTTGCGAAAGTGTCTCAAATTATTACCACTAAAATTACGAGAACTACCATCTTGTCTCCACTGCATAGACGAAGAACCATCATGTGTTGGATTATTCCGCTTCTGAGTGTAATTTTGATTACTTCCCCCTATTCCAATTTTGTTGAGCACCCTGAAATTTTTTTTTTGAAATTAGGGCCATATGGTGTTGCCGAAGCAGCTGGCAACCCTTCTTTCACTTTAGAATTGCTAACTGTAGCATGGGGGATGTGCTGTGGCATACTGACAACAATATTCCTCCATTTCTTTTAAGTTTTTAGGCTTACGCTCATGAAGGAATGCAAGAAAAGAATCATTAACAGATGACAAAACCTTATCTCGCAATAATAAGTCCATTAGACCTTCATATGTTTTCTCAATCTGAGACAACTCAACCCATCGTGTAAATGTACGACGTATCTTTGTAACAAAATCAGAGAAATCTACTCCATTTTCTGGCAACATTGTCCTAAAACGAAGACGATAGTCTTCTTGTTTTAGTTGATATTTTTTTTAGTAATGCTGCCCTGACAACATCATAATTAGTCCTCTCATGTTCGTCTATTGTCATAAGAGTAGTCACTGTGTCACCTGTAAAAAATGGCATCAGTTGTTCAACATATTTTTCCTTTTTTATGTTATGCGTATCGCACAAAAATTGGAATCTATCTAGATAATCTGCTACGTCATCCTTTTAAAGGATTGAAATGAGCAATTTAATCCTACTAACAAACTCCCTTGTCGTACTCGAAGTTGTTTGCTGAGCACCTAACGTACTCGCCAATTTTCAATTTCTCTAACTCCAAAGTTGCGAGTTTTTCATCAAGTTCCATCTTCTGTTTTCTTTCCTCATGTTCCATTTTTTCTGATTTCAGCCTCAGCTTTCCTCTCCTCTGCAGCAGCTTGAGCTTTCCTCTCCTCTGCAGCAGCTTCTTTGTCTAATCTCTTCTGTTCAGCTTCTTTGTCTAATCTCTTTTGTTCAGCTTCTTTGTCTAATCTCTTTTGTTCAGCTTCAAATCTCCTTTCCTCCACCTGCATCTGCAATTTCTTTTGTTCAGCAGCCATATCAGCTTCTCTGTCTAGCCTTTTTTGTTCCGCCGCAGCTTCTCTTTCTAATCTTTTCTCTTCAGCCTGAGCTTTTTTTTCTTCAGCAGCTAATGCTTTGTCATACTGAGCAACAGCCCATTGTTCTACCTGTTGACCAGTCTTATCAAGGGCTCTCCCTTGTGTAATAAAGTAGTCCAATGTAGACATCTTGTCCACTGAGATCAGTAACCTGAAAAAAAAATCAACTAAATTACCTCTCCCACTTCAATGGTAGACAAGTCTGAAATGCTAGACTTGTATACTCACTTCACTTTCTTTCACACTCTTAGTCTTGTTTATAATGTACCCAAAAAATCACCTGAGTACCTGTGGAAAAAAAAATTCCCTTATATCCCACTCACTATGGGCACAAGTCTTTTTTATAAAGAACTTGAATATGTATTTCACCTTGTCTCAATCTTTGTAGATAACAAGTCTTTTATCAAAGAACTTGTATAAATATCTTATATAATATTATTTAACAAACTCTATATGAAGAGTCTACCTTATCAATAATATCAAAAACATGACCAAGTATGTGTATGTAGACTGTGCATGACAGTAATGTAGTACAACCAAAAAAAAAATACAAAGACAAAGATACAAAACAATACAAATGGCAACACACTGTTTTAACCAAAAATGTGTAGAGAAATACACAAGAAAGGAGAGACCTACAGAATAAAACAAAACAAATCGACAAATCAAAAACAACTGAAAAACAGGACAAAATATTACAAAAACAACGTTAAGTACAATTACATCACAGCTAACATCAATAGCGACCAATTGTCACTAGCAAATTTCCAAATTAAGAAAATTTGCACCTACAGAACGCTTACAGTAAGCCTCGATCAAGTGGCATATTTACCGTAAGACCCACCAACCGAAAAACCCGCAGAAAAATACACAAAGCAGTAGAAGTAACAGAATATAGCAATCAATTTCAATGTGTTGCAGAACGAGTTCAGTCACAGCTGAAATTAAAATAAATTCCTTGCTCCTTGCGAACACAGAAACGAAATGTCAAACGCGCACTGAACGTCAAATCCACTGTAACATAAAGTGGTATTCACGAACCAAAGTTACTATGACCTTCTCAAATTAGGGCTTGCACATTGAATGTTTACCATTTCCACGTACTGTTTACAAACACTTGACCTCCAACAATGTAGCTTGAATGCTCTGACCTAGAAAAGTCTGTTGTTGAATGAAACGTGTAACAACCAGCAGTACTGTTTACAATAGGAACCCGCCTTCTATGCAGTTATGGTCCACGTAGCAAATGCCTAGTAGTTAACTTCAGTACATGTCTTGTTATGCTTTATGTAGCATTATAATATAAATGCTCGTACTGTTTATTTGGGTCAACCGTTGATGACCTATATCTGTCCTGTTGTAGCCAAAACTTGCAAGTGTAGAATTAGCGCTGTGTGTTACGGCTGTCCCGTGTGTAGCTTAGACCCACAGATCAGAAGTGTAATGTGTACTTGTCCTTCTTGTAACTTTCTCGACAAAACTGGAGACATCATACATGTAACAGCCAACCAGAAATGTAAGTTTCTAGGCCACATTGGCGACAAGAAATGTATCATAAGAGCCCACGTAACTGGTCCACCAGAAATGTAACTGTCTTTTTTTTTCTTGTTGATGTGATCACTGGCCCAAGACAGTATACATGTTGTTAGATGTGTAGTGCGAGCGTATGATGAATTGAGTGTGGGTGCGAATGAAGACGCGAATGTGTTTAGGCTCGTATAGATGTAGATCCTGCAACCCATACTCTCACATGCAGTAATCAAGGATGCTTTGACACTGCAGGCATGTTTCAAGACATTTATTGACGGGAACACACATAATATCAACAGGAACAGTCAGTGTAACAAGGTCATGCTGACCTGACATCGATAGGTATACATTTGGCATTCAAAAAGGTAAACATCAGAATAGACGTGCATGGTCAATAGCAAAGTTCTTCAATAATGACAGTTCGTAGCGTCGCCCTTGGCGTCTCTGACTAAACGCGTCAGATGCCTTAGTTACTTGACACACAGGTGCAACTTGGCACTCCCCGCCAATTGCACATATCAGGCTGTAGTATAATAGCCGAAAGCACAGGCCTCGTTCTGACGTCGGCCGTGTACTTCTGTTAAATAGGTTATCATCAACCCTGCAGTAATACTTATTGTAGATAGAAGTTCCGCCAATCTGCGGCTCCCACAATATATCTTCGTCACTGGATTTCTGGACAATATAAGACTAACAGTCTTGGATGGCTACCTCGAGCACAAATATATAAGTTCTGAAATGGCGGATCAGTGAACTGCTGTTCACCCTAGGTAATCCTTTACATGTTCTGCCACCGAAAAGCGTAATAATGCATAAAGGTCGGTATTACCTGGTAAATGAATCCTCAGAACTACACAAGGAATTCTGTCGTCATCCCGACGCACAGAGATTCACTGGGGAAAACTGCCATAGCAGTTACTTCGAAGATTCTCCCCGAAAAACAATGGACTCTTGGTCCCTTCAGAAAAACAGGACCTCCCGGCTTCCCGGAAGTATATCTCACTCCCGCTTAAAAAACCTTCCCATAGGCCTACGCCGAACTGTCAACCTCTGACCCTAAAGGTCAAACACAATGAATGAATAAACAAGGGAAGACAACCCCTAATCAACCTGACATCGCAGGTAAAGGTCAGCCCTTGTCTTCCAGTTCCTTCGCAGAAGAACCCCCAGATAATGTACTTTGTTTACCTTGGTTTATAGATAACTATTTATGGTTACTCTTTTTTTTGCCAAACTTTTTTGTGGTCCACTGAAATTTGTTTGTAATAATTAAGGTTTGTATGATGTTGCTGATGCACTACTGGGCGATAATCTCTTGTAATCTTCTAGTGTTGCTAAGAGTTTACGTCGGGTAGTGCTGTGAAGTATTGGAGTCTCAATAGTTCTTGCATTTCTTCTTAGTGTCTTGGGTTTACTCTCATGTAGGAATTCAAGTAATGGTTTTAATTAACACTTGACATAATCTTGTCTCGGAGGCAACAATGTCCCATTAATGTCTTCATATGTAAATTCTGTTTTTGGACAATTCAATCCAACGGAATCTTAATTTGTTTGTTTTTGTTGTAAAGTGTAAGGACGTGTCCCTTGCAATGAAGTCTGGAGAATTCTACCCCCTATTCAGGGTACCATTTTTCTTAAAAACATAAATACGGTAACACGCCCTCAGTTAACTGGATAGTTTTTTCAATAAAGCTGCTCTAATAACATTCAATAATTTAGCCTTTCTCCTCAGTCAACCGAACTTAAACGAGCTAAGAGAAATCTCCTTCAAATTTTCTGACAAATGATTAGCATACTGTAATTATACCCACATTATGGAGCTCGACTAGAACGTTCTAACATCTGATCCAGCCAGAATGTAATATACGTCACTGGAAGGAGATTGCAACGCTGGTAACCACTTGACCTTATAAGTAAAGGGTTTGACCACGTTTACCTTTTGAACTGATTTACATTAACTCATATTTGTCAAATTTGTCCAATTTTCTAATTCAAATAGCTAACAGTTGCTCCTCGTTTCTCTATTTGCCTTACTCTCCGCGGCTTTCTCTTGTCTAATCTCGTTTGTTCAGCATCCAGCTTTCTCTGTCTAATATATTCTCTTTTGATTCAGCTTCTCTGTCTGAATCTCATTTTGTTCAGCTTCAAGCTTCTCTTCTAATCTTTTTTGTTCTTCAGCTTCTCTGTCCTAATCTCTGTTGTTCAGCTTCAGCTTCTCTTTGCTAATTTTCGTAATCTTTTGTTCAGCTTCAGCTTCTGCTTTCTGAGATCTTTTTTTTCTTCCATCTGGAATCTTCTGTTCCTCCACCTAGCTCTGCAAGTACTGTTTGCGCAGACTCAGCTTTTAGTTTCGCCAAATTCCAATTTTGTGTGTTTTTCATATTGACCTGGTAGCATAACTCCTACTAACGTATAACCAGTCTTGCCTAGGGATTTCCCCGAACTCAATAAATTATTCCAATGTCGACATGATGTCTAAAGATGAGTAGCAAATACTTGAAACTATAAAGTAAATCTATTTCCAAGTAAACGGAACAAGTTCTGAAATGAAATTGATTCTAATTTAGCTCTACAATCCCAATCCTCTGTTGGAAACAAGCCTTTAAGATAGGTCTTGTATATTCAACTGTGGACCGTTAGTAATAGCATTAGTATCATCATTGATTATTTCCTCAGATGTGTAATGATCAATAGTATATTTTATAGTATATGTCAACCAATTAACAATACATAAAGTACAAATAATAAAGACAATATAAAAAAACTTTACGAAAACATTTGCAGAAATCAACGTAAATTAAATGAGAAAAACTAAAGAAACTAATCACAAAAACTGTGTATGATAACTGCAAAGGAATAAACAAAACTAATAACCCCACAGTGTTATTAGATAATAAATGTGTATAGAAACTAAATTATAGGGACAAGGTATAGATCTTACAAGATACGAACAATTCAAAATAAACTGAAGAACTGAAAAAAATATTACAAAAACAACAATGGTACAGAGTCGTCACAGCTTAATCAAAGTATTGCAACAGATGTTATTTGACAGCAAATTTGCCAACCAAGAAAATTGCTCCCTAGGTAGAACAGCCAAATAGTATGGACCGATTTATGACTCCGAATATATCCTATGACTACGTCACGCTCACGCAACCACCCACGTCTTAGGACACACAAATAATATGCAAACATGTAAACATTTAATCATGAAATACATATATGTCATAATAAAATACATATCATATAATGACATTTGTTGTAGAATTGTAATCAAGAAAAGGCTCAGTATTGACATTAATATTGTTTCATTTTTTCCAATCAAAATAAAACTGCCACTTTAATAAACAATACCTTTCTGTTTTAAATTATTACACTGTGATTCAACAATATGTAGAAACACAAGAAGATCCAACCGTATGACAGATGTGAAGAATTGCCTCAGATTCGATAGTACTTCTCAGCAACAGGCAGTTAAATATTCACTTCGTCAAACAAAACTTGCTGTGTTGTAACGTTGTTTGGTCTATGTAAAACTCCGTCTGGATAAAGAGCGCGGGACCTATTTTACGCATACGGAATTTGGATAGGCAGGTCATGCTGACTTCCTCTGTAGAGTTGTACTGCTGGTGATTCCCATCAGGCCACGAGGAAACGGTTCTGGTCCTCAGTAGCTGTTCGTCGCAAAATGTCACTCAGGTTGTAAATTGTACCAAGGACAACTGGGGCCAATTCCCCCTACCAGTTGAATAAAGAGTACTTTTGCGAGCATGTTGCGATAAAGTGCCAGCCAACAGTTGAAAAGATGTAGTACTGGTAGTTGTTTAGACATCACATTGGAAAAGCTTTTCAAGTCACCATGTTCGGTACATAGATCAGTTTACCGACTGTTGAGGCCCTGACAAGGTTGTACCGTTAAAGTGCGTGATTACTAGTACAATGGATGTGTGTGAACATCAATGGAGACACAAACGCGAATGGATGATAGTTTTCGAACATGTGTGCACAGGTCACTCTCATCCAATCACAGGTTGGTAATGTCAAGGATAGCTGTACTTACTGTGGTCGTTTCATATTATTTAATACCGATAGGACGTACACGCTGGACAGTACGAGCATCATTACAGGAACACAAAGTCGAACAATAAACAGCATAGTGGGTGATCAATGGTCTACCATCAGAAATTACATTTTCATGTTGAATAAAACATCTGCAAAAGGAACAGCTGTGTAGCACAATAGATTTTCCTTCTTATAAAATATAATTAAATATTATATAATATATGTGGGGGGGGTAAATCAGCAGCCCTGTACTGACCGATGCATGTCAGTGAATAAGATACTGTTCAAACTTGACTCCTAAAACGACTCTTTTTCTTAGCGAGAGAATTCCTTTACGGTAAATTATCAGCAAATCTCTGTGAAAATAATGTTAAACCCACTAGTATTGGGTTGGCTTTATAACTGTGGATCTCTTAATTCACATTCACTGATTATAAGGGGGCATTCCCCGTTCTCTTGATTGATGATCGGCAATAAGAATTAGGAATTCCAGAAGATGAAATGAAATTCCTAAATGGCTTCTGGTTCCCTTGTTGAGCATCGGCTCGACTAAATCGGATGTATAGCAAATCTGTCAATCGAAGCTTTGTTCATCAAACAAATAAATGGATTCTACATAGAATCAGCTTATCTCTGTCCCTCATAATTGCTGCATATAAACATAGTCTAGTCTGCTAGATAACATCGTCGTCACGATAAAATACATAGGTAAATTCATATCGAGCACCTGCCCATCGGATCCCAGGAATCGAAATGAGTTTCAGTTAACAGTTTCTTTACCTTGCCATAACGAAATATACTAGCAAACACAAAACTCTCATCTCTGGCTTTAACTGAATCACAAACAATGCAGAACTCATGGATTTAACAATCCTAGAAGAAATTATCGTCGTCCCCTAACCCCATAATCAATCGATAGAGATCACAAAACTTTGGACAGGTCTAAGAACGATACGTCCCCCCAGGCTTCCTTCATCACCGAAGAAACTCTCTAACCCTATCTTCATAGCGCCGAATGCAACCAGGACCCCAAAGTTCTGTACAAGCAGAAAGATAGTTTCCACTGTAAACATTACTAAATTATTCAAGATTTAGACATACTCCTCACCGACATAGACAAGAAACTACATCAATAGATTCCGGGCCATAGATATTCTGAAGCCATGAACAAATCTATTTCTAACAAACACAGAATAGATCGCTGTAAAACCTAGAATGTCCTACGCTTAGTTCGGATCTTCAGGAAAGATACAAGAAAGACCGATAAACTCACAGAAAAGATATACACATCGCCTAATCTGAGTTCTGTCCCTGTAGACTGAAAATCGTGAATTCGAAGATAAATTATATTTTTTATTAGACAAATAATTACATTTTTCATTTGTATGCATTTTTTGCAGGAATCTGTGCGCCACACAAAAGAAATAGGTGCGCAACAACGACTACACAACCCCCGGGGATAAAAAAATTAAAATCATTCTTTTTGTTTCATGCTGTGAGACATCATACAATAGGTCCCACCGCACAAATACTGCGCAGATGAGAAAATATCTGGAATTAATTTAAGCCATAATTAATGCAAAGTCGGAAATATAGTTCGCATGGTGAGAATACATTCACTAGCCTCCTCAGAGAAGAAAGCCATTTTCTTCTTAAGCATAAATGTTTCCAGGGAGGTGTCCACAGAAACTGCATGACTACTATAATTGTCCAATGACCACAATGCATATAACAATTTCATATTTAAGCATTATGATGTACATCATGTACAAAAAGAAAAATCATCCACGATGTACCGTATGAATATATAATATATCAATTTGAAGTAGTCATTAGTAGTGATACAATCACTATAATTACAAATTCACCAAATGTGTATCTATCTTTATAGAAAAGAAAAAATCTTGTTTGTCGAGTGGAGTGTTAGAAGTCCCAAACACTCAACAGTTTTAAGTGGAATCAATGTGGGCATCTAGACAGAATGTTGCCATCACATTAATCTATGATACGGATCGCTGCGTACCGAAAAAGGAAAATGGTTGAAAGAGCAATTGCATATCGAGTAGACCTCGAACTCTTTAAATTCTTACTCTGTATAGCCGTATAGAGCTTTTCTAGGTCGGTTTTACCATGATAACGTGCGCCTAGAAGGGAATCCTTGTAATTTGAGAATTGACCAGTACCATAGCCAATAGTATCAGCGGTCTAATACCGTAATAATTCCTTATCTGCAGCATTAAGCAAGTCTGGAGATATACATTACAGGATGCAGAGTTCCAGAGTACTCTTGCATTAGTGCCGCTCCAATCCCAGTGGATGAAGCGTCACTACGAAAAGACAAATTGTCTTATCTGTAGTAGGTAACACTAAAATAGGTGGTGATGAAACAAAGTTTGATCTTATCCAACGAGGTTGGCATTCTTGTGACCAGATGGTGGGACCATATTTTTTTAGGGGGGCTTACCCTTTTTTAGTAGTGTAGACAGGATGGGCCATGATAGAGGGATAGATTCGGAGATGAATCTATCCATAAAATTGTATAAGGGACCTAAGGAGAGTTTCGCATTTGCTTTTTAGTCTTAGGAATTGAGATGTTAAGTATCTTACTAGTATTATGGTCCTCTGTCTTTAGGAAACCATGACCAACTCGGTGGCCTAGGAAAGAAATTTCGCTAAAACCAATATAGGCTTTAGAGGGTTTCGCTGTCAGGTTTATACTCGCGTAGAGTATCGTCAGTATTAACTAACCCCGAAAAGGGATTCTTCCCAAGTATCCGATGAATAAGACAAATGTCGTCTAAGATTCGCGATGACATCTGACCGATAAGATAGAATTCGAAGCATCAGCGAACGAATGTAGCTGGAGCGTTCATAAGGCCGAATAGGCAATGAAATTCCAATTGAAAAGGCGGCCTCTAGGTGTAGAAAAAGCAGTTGTAATTGGATTGGCGCTCGTTTCAGTAAAAGGATTCTTGCCCAAAATATATCCTATGGACCAAAAATTAAATCTAGTTTTTAGTGAAAAAAATGAGATTTAGAACGCTAGTTAAGTAGCTCGATCTAGGTAAAGGCATGAGTTCATCATCAAAACGTCGTAACTTGATTATATTTGCGATTAGTCAACGCAAAGACGTATGTTAGTGTCTTTTTCCGAACCAACATAACCATCGGCGACGAAATAAGCAGAAGTGGATGGTTCAATTATTTGTTAAATCTATCATCTAATCCAACTCCTTCTCAACCTTTGCTTGAAAATGTTTAGGGGATGGATTGAGGTCTGATCCCCTAGATAGGATTATGTCAGTTTTAGATAATGTCATGTTAATGACATTGAGTTTGTCTCATGGATTGTCAGTAAGGACATCCTGAAAATGTTTGTAAACATGACCGAAACTTGTTCGCTTGTTCTCCTAGAAGATAAATCCCAGGGGAGACAGTAACATTTTTTTCCATGATTCACTCGAATGAAGTGAATCAATCGGAAGCGGAAGATTAACATCCGAAAAACGTGTTTTCCTCAGACCAATCTGTATTTTTTTTTTTAGGACACGTGCATGGAGTATAATGACCATGTTGGACTGGTGAATCGTCCGTTTCTGCGGAAAATAGGCGAGTAAATAAATCCGGACGTTTCAATGGAATTCAGTACGCATATTGATGATGGAAAGGTTTTATGCTGTTCCATCAATATCGGACAATGTAGTTAAATCGGCAATTTTCGAGGGAAAAATTATATCGTACGGACCTTTCCAAGAAAGAATAAGATACTTTTTTCCCTACAAGGTAGTAAAAGAACAAATCTTTGTAGTCACCAAGACTATTTGTCGTAGGTTTCTTATACTTATTGGCAAAATTTCTTGCTTCTGCTTACAAATTCAGAAGAAAAGTTTGCCATTTTGCTGGCTTCGAAATAGTTTGGTCTCACGCGATGGACATATTCTAAAGATTGCGTCATCGTTAATATTACACGTTTATGAATCATAAGCAAAGACATAGCCGCGGGTGCTCGCCCCCCAAAACAATGTCAAAGAAGAAAATCCTGTAGGTTCATGACCTCTCGTAACAAACCCCTAAAAAACCTCCCCAATCCGAGATGAGCCTCCATTTTCTTCCCTACTATTTCTTGAAGTGATATTTACCGTTCACGCCCCCGTGACTTAAGAATAAATACTACTCAAAATCTCTCTATCGCAAGACGACATCCCTTTAACTTGTAATCCGATATCATTGGTGCCTGTCTGATAAATAATTTCTCCAGAATCCCAGACGGAAGAAATTATAAGCCAAAGAGCAGCCAATTCATCAATATAAATGCTCTTCAGAGGAAATAGCCTCTGGCCAGACTGTGCACATTCCACACACGTAAGAATAAACTATTCCCTAGACAATGTATCTAAAATGACCAATATGCTATCGGCCATTTTCTGAAATGGTCAATAAATTTCTGCACCTGTATAGGCACATCGGTACCTTTGTTGAACTTTCTTGACATACTAAGACAAATTACAATAAATCCTATTCTTGTGGTCACAAAAGCCAAAAAAAAGCCAAGAACGCTTCGACTTTGGTACGAAAAACACATATGTTCCAGCACACTGCGATCTTGCTTTGCAAAATTTAACTCTCAAATTCTGGCGACAAAATCTGAAAGAGACTTACTTAGCGAGTCTTGCACCAAACGTAAAAATACGTCCCTTCCTTCATATGTATCCGAAGATTACGCTTTGTAATCTTTAATTCAGATCCTCGTCTGGTTGCAACGAAGATTTCGCTTGGACGATCCTCGTCTTCAGTTTTTATAAAACATCACGAGAAAATTACCAAAAATCATCCGTGGTTAATCTATTCATTATCTTCAAGTATATGAAGTTTGGAGCATATTAGAGCGTAGCTCGATACTAAGCTTAGCTTGTGTCAATATTTTTTTTGCCCAAACAAAGTTTGGGATCATTCTATTGACGCCGTGAATAACACCATGATAAATCAACAGTTCGGATTCGCATAAGACATGCTTTAACATCGCCTGTAAAGAATAAGCATCCCCGAATATAGCAGTAAATATTTCACGAAATGCCAAAATTTCACTTTTACGACTTTTCCCATGCAACATTAGAGATCGACAAGCACTGCTCTAACACCATTTGTGGCTTCCAAATCAAAAAGAAACTAGACTGGATTGTCCAATTACTAAACCCTATGTAAACAAGAAGAACCGCGTTCCATCTTGCCGACTGACGCAGGAAAGCAAGAGATTCCACAAACTAAAGTGGACACCGGAAGTTTGTTCTAAATAAATTTTGCATTCACTGAATTCTCTCCCAAAATCAAAAGCGAACACCATAGATTAGCACTTATTAATCGTGGCTTTTATAGCTTTCATTACACTATGCGGTAGCAATTTGCTATATTGTGATTTATTTGTTGTATTTACTACCTCATTATTATACTCGTTTCTTTATATGTTCCTCTATTATAACCCCTATTTGGTTCAATCGCTTGGTTACCATTAAGCAATTCATTAAAATAGTAAAAAAAAAATTATAGTTATCGTGAGGTATCCTGGTGATGATCGTAGTGAAGCATAGTTTCTTCTATACGATGAGCGGCCTTCTCTGGAATTCCATCTCAATCTAAGACCAAATCTGTATCAGCTGCTACAGGTGAATCCAGTTCTTCGCAAAAACCAGCTGGTAATGCTTTGTTGCACCTCATAGAAATACAAGTATTACATGTAGTAAATACTAACCATCAGTACAATATAACCAACAACCAATCACCTGTCAACATAACATACCACTATCCTTTGCATGTCCAAACCACCCAACTACCTCGTAAACAACACACACGTAATTGCTAAGAGTAACTCGGGTCCTACAGTGACGTACCTCACCATATCTTGGCTTAACAAAAAGTGGTCTTGGTTTAGAAGAACTTTGAGTACAAAAAATGCCGAGTAACACTGGGAAGGCACGATGCGATATAACTACAACGATTACATAAAGCGGTTCAGGAGTTCCAAACATCGCCGCAGGTTGGACAGAGTGCCAACATCCAACATAGGGGATGAAGACCGTCGGACCCTTATTTAATGACAGACAAATTTTCCAAATCTACTCTCCGGATCTAAATGACCAATTCGTCTCTCTCTAAACAAAAACCCTCAATACTGCCTCGTCTAACGTCCCGATCTCCTCTCCAATCGGCTGCGCTAATAACGACGACAATGTATACCAAATCTCTCAGCATGCTCTTCCCCAAATCCGTACTCTCAACTATCAGTTAGAAACCTCCAATCTCTCACTCGTCTCCAGCTCTCGTTTCTCTCGTTCCCCCCCGAATAACTCGCCCTTCGTCTCTCTCCCGTCTAATTCTCTCCTTAATGATCTCTCCTCGTTTATCTTCTAAAACCACTCCTTTCCTCTCTCGTCGATACCAGAGCATCTAATCCAAATCTCTCTTTGTCTCTCTCCACGCATCTCTCTCTTCGTCTATTCTATGTTCCGCCCCTCTTCTCTCTCTACTTCCTCCTTTTCCTCTTCTTTTTCCTTTTTCTTATTTCTTTACACTTCTGAGCAATACAACCTGCACCAATAGCCACTTCAGATTCGAACCACCTAAATAACCTAACTGAATACATACAGTATTTACCCACATTATACCGACAAAACGTTCAAAACGACCTCCAATTGTAATACGTCACTTGAAGATGAACGCTGGTACCTTGACCTATAATTAATAGTTACCACTGTTGTACCTTTACTGGATAAACATTACTCATAGTTTCAATTCAATTTTTCTAATTCAAATGCTAACAGTTTCTTCTCCTCGTTTCTACGTTTTGCCTTTATCTCTCCTCCTTCTCTGTCTATAATCTCGTTTGTTCAGCTTCACTTCTCTTCTAATCTCGGGTTGGTCAGCGTCCTACTAAGTTCTCTTTTTGTTCACTCACTTCTCTTTCTAATCTTTTTTGTTCACTTCTCGCCTAATCTCTTGTTCACTTCGCTTCTCTTTTCAATCGTTGTTTTCACTTCACGTCCTTTTCTAATCTTTTTTCTTACTTCTGGTATCTTCTTTACTCCAACCTCATCAGCAAGTTTCTTTTGTCATTCTCACTTTATTCTCAATTTCCAATTTGGTGTTGTGTTGTCAGTGGTCTTACATCCCTCTAACTTTATCACCAGTCTGCCTCGGATTTCCCTAACTCATAAAGTATTCCAATTAGAACATATGTCTATTATTGATACAAAACTTGAAACAATAATTAATCTATGTCCAAGTAAAACAAACAAGTCTAAATGAACTTGAATTAATTAGCTCACAATGCCCAATCTCTGGTGAAACAAGCCTGTAAATAGAGGTCCTTGTATATCAACGTGTACCTTTAGTAATATCAATTATCCCATCAGTTGATTATTTCTCATAATATTGAATCAAGTAAGATTTATAGTATATGTCAACCATTAAAAACAATACATAACAAGTACAAAATAAGAAAGACAATAAAAAAAACATACGAAAACATTTGCAAAGCAACTAAATTAAAAATTAGAAAACTAAAGAAAACTAATACTAGAACCTGTGAGATAACTGCAAAGAATAAACAGAAACAAATAACGCCATAGTTATAAAATATTAAATGTTAATAAACTAAATTAAAGGACAGTAAGTCCCTCTAATACGAACAAATCAAAATAAACTGAAGAACAGAAAAAAAATATTAACAAAAAAAACAATGTACAATCGTCCGCACATGCTTGCTCGAGCTAACAGATATCAAAAAGATGTTACAAGCAAATTCCAACCAGAAAATTGCTCTCCTATTAGTACACTAAAATGACTCAATAACTCGGTATATCCTTACTAGTCACCTCACCAACCACCCCGACATAGACACACAAATAATATGCAAACATTAAAACATTAAACATAAATACATATATGCCATATAAATAGCATATAATATAATGACATAGTGTTGTAGAAGTAGGTATGCAGAGAAGGGCTCAGAATGTCATAATATGGTTGACATTTTTCCCAATCAAATTAAACGCCACTTAAATAAACAATAGCGTCGTTTTAATTATTACTTCATTTCAACTAATAGTAAAACACAAGAAGATCGCTCCGGATGACAAGAGTAGAAATCTCATTCGAAAGTACTTCTCATCAACACATTAATATTCACGTTGTAAACAAAACCTTGTCTGTGTAACTTTGTTGTTATCTATGTAAAACTCCCAGACAGTCTAACGACAGCTGGACCTATTTACGCATACGATCGAAGGCAGGTCATGCTGACAGCCACTTAGAGTGGTACTGCTGTGATTCCGTTTCACCACAGGAAACTTCTGTCCTCAGTACTGACTTCGCAAAATTCCATGTGTAAATTTGACCATGAGAACTGCCCTACCATTGATAATAGAAGACATTTCCGTCAGCTTATAGCAGTCCACCACATTATAAGATTAGTCTGGTATTGTTAGCAGTCACATTATAGAAGCTTTTTCATGCACAATGTTTCGTACAAATAGATCAGGTTTACCGACTGTTGAGGCCCTGCAAGGTTACCGTTATGCTGTATACTAACACAATGGTAGGTGTGAACCATCAATTAACATACCAATGGATGATAGTTTTCGGACATTCACAGTCACACACATCCAATCACATGAAGTCAAGTGATCCTGGACTACTGTGGTCGTTTCATATTATTTAATAGACGTACACATGACAGTACGAGATCATTACAACACAACGACATAAACACATATGTTATACCAATGTCTACATCAAAAATTACATCCATTTGAATACATTGCAATGAACAGCTGTATACAACCTTAGAATTTCCATTCTTATAAAAACAATCATCAGCCTTACTCAGACCGAGCTTTCGACTAATAATTCTGTTCAAACTTGACTCTAAACAGAACCTCTTTTTCTACGAAATTTCCTTAGGTAAATTAACAGCAAATCTCTTGATGATAATTTTTTTTAACCCACTAGTATTGTTTTCTTTTAAAACTTGTTCTCTTAATCATCACCTATAAAAGGGGCATCTCGCTTCTCTGATTGATGATCGCAATAATAATTCCAATATAAATAGAATTCAAATATGGCTTCTTTCCCTGTAGCCACGCTCACTATCGATTATAGCAAAGCTCAAATCGAACTTTATCATTCAACAATAAATATTCCTTACAAAATCACTTATTCTCCTCATAAATTGCCTTGGCATATAAACGAGATTCCAGTGGCTGGAGATAACAGCTCCCCCACAATTTTACACAGTAAATTCATATCGACTTCTGCCCTCCCATCTGACCCTAGAACAAAGAGTTTCATTAACATTTTTACCTTGTCCCATGACAAAATATACTAGCCAAAACAAACACTCTCCTGTCCTGGGCTTAACTAATCAACGAATGGAACTCATATTACAACCGAGAAAAAATTTATCTCGACCCCAAATCAATCGAAGAATCACAAACTTTTGGACAGTCTAAACATGACGTCCCCGCCACTCGCGTATCAGCACCGAAGGAACTCTCAGACCTATCCTTCATGCGCCAAAGCACCTGAACCCCAATACAGTTACAAGAAAAATAGTTCCACTTAAACATACTCAATACAAATATAATACATACTCGCCTATCCTACAAAGACAAGAACGACAACATAATTCGAGGGCCAATAGAGTATCTGAAGCAAAGCGACAATCTAGTTCTAACCAAACACTGAATTAATTCGCTGTAAACCGAGATCCTACGCTTAGAGTCGATCTCAGGAAAGATACAAAACCGATAACTCACAAAATGATACACATCGCTAATCTAGTTTCTGATCCCTTTAGACTGAAAATCGTAATTCGAAAATAAATAAATTGTTTATTAGACAAATAAATACATTTTACATTTGTAGCGTATTTACAGAAATCTATGACCTCACAAAAGAATATTCGCAACCTCACCCATACTTTTATTGTAAATGTTCCAGCCACATAATATGACAACTGTTCAGATGACCATATTTTCCAGCCAAGTATGTGTTTGTACAATAGGTTCTAATGCGTATACTCAGTCTTCGTACAAAAACTTCTTTTCCATCTCTGGAGAGGGGTGATGAACACAGAACAATGGATTTTTCAGAAGTAAAAGGATGATTATATTTGTTAAGTCACTAACTTTGTTAACACTTGGTTAATTATCTCAGTATATCATGTCCGACTTAGGTCAAACATAGTTGACTTTCATGCGTGGGAAATGCATTAGTGAATATAAGTCTGTGACGAAGAGTCTGTGTGTGACAGCCGACTGGCGCTCGAGTCTGTGATTGTGGAACCGAGCGAGTAAGTTCGATATTTTGGACGGTATTATATTCCCTATGATTATTAATATTTAATGATGTGATATCGTAGCATTATCATACAGCACGTTTTTTCCGCCTAAAGGGATCCAGATAACTATATTCTATATTCCGTTGTAGAAACAGTAAGGGCGTTGCGTGTCCGCCCTGACTACCGGTGAAGAAAGCGACGCTTCCCGCCTGTAGCAGGTTTATAATAATAGACAGCGATTTTTTTTCCGCAACCGAGAGAATTCTAATCTATTGGCTATGCTTGCCCCAAGCACTATTAATGATATACACCGGGATGGTGATTTATTTTTGCGAGGAGTATGCCGCAGCGAGACTTATATATTAACTGTTATGTGCCTGTCCGTGCACGTCAGAAGGCCTAGTCACTAATTAATTGTATGAGTTTATTTCCTATAGCAATACAGCCTGAGGTAGTCATATTCTTGCCAATATGAGTGATATTCAGACAAACTATGAATGTTTATAAATGTTTGATGGAACTGAAACTCATGCGTTGCGTTGAATTCGTATGACCATTTTATCAACCAGCTCTGAACTACCCACATCCCACCATAACATTTTGTTTCCTCACTGCCCTACATCATCAAGCATAACATCCATCATATCCTCCAACTGATCCATCACCGTCCATTCATTCCTACAACATTCGTTTCTTGTGACATTATGCTATGACCTGGGCTAAATATGAAATTTTTGTGTGACATCTTCGTTCAAGATAGTGGGAAAGCATCACCTGATTTACTGTGTATAAAGTCTTCTTCCTGTTTTAGCCATTTCCCAACGGTTCAGCCCTATCTTCTTTACAGTTGGTTTGGGATATTTTTTTATTGTTTAACATTATTCAAGTGGTGGTCAAATTTGTGAATTTTTTTGGTTCGTCCCTTTTTCCATCTATCATCTATTTATACAATTAGTTTTAGGGGACCAGGTATCTATTGCATTAGATTCTTTCCCAAACAATTCATAAGTTGTGCATGTTTCTTAACCTTCTGATATATTGATAGAGTTGGTTTTCCATTTTCTATTCCAAGAGGCATCCTGCGAGTCTAGAAACACAACTTCATTTGTTTCTCTGTCATTTTGATTTCAAAGAGTTCAAAGTTCTATTCGGATTTTTCTGATGCACTACTTCGCTTCGTATTTTGCTAACCAATTACTACAGGGCCTTCAAATGTATGGTTCTTCTGTATCGAGTTTTTTGTTTGTTACTATTGATTTGATTTCATTATTTGTTTTCTACTTAAGCCATTGTTATATAGACATTTATTTCCTGAGTTAACACACCTTATGGCAATGCGGGTCCTATCTCAAGTTACAAATGGCGGCGTGAAACAAAAAACGATACTCACCATTCTACCCACTGAAATGGAATGCTGATCTCTCTTTAATTAGAGAAAGCAATGGCTGCAGAAAGGAAGCTGGTAAACCTAAACCGCTCGAAGCTGACGATATTACGAAGTATCTAACACTTCACCCCCCTAAATATATCTGCAGTGGTTCTACCTTAACCTGTATTTTAATTCACATATTAAAGTTACATTTTTAATTCACGTATTAAATTTAAATTGTTTAATTCACTAGTTAAAGTAACCATTTATACAGTTTTTTACAGTATAGGAACATTGACGGTACTATATTACATGTACATTTATCTAATTCATTCCGGATTATAATAAATTCACCGTCTTAATACCAGGCTAAATATACATAGACCTGAACCGTTATTCAGTAAGGTAAAATACACATTCGTTACTACTCAGGTCATCCATAGAACTGTCACCGCTAACTCCGGTTTTATACTAACATTGTTGGAGACTCCCAGGGTTGCACACTAACATTGGAGCATTACTTGAGCACCAAGGTAATTCTGTCATGCTGAAGCCTTTACATTGCCAGTTATCATCAATTAACCCGCTAATACCTAGTTTATCTTACTTAACGCTAGAAAGTCCAGGTTCTAATGCAATGAACGATATCCTGGACAGGTTTCATCACAAGGACATATTTATCATGTTTTGCATTACGTTTGACCTCCTTTATACAGGAGCCAAAGTATTCTCCCGCTATAGTCGCTTCATGTTTTTTCTAATGCCCCTTTTTAAACATTTTACGATCCCTGCCAGGCCTAGAAAACTTTTTAGCCAGGTTTTCAACTCACGATTTCGGAATGTTTATCAGTATTAACTGGGACAGTACCATGTAACTACTGTGCATTATCAACATATGTGCAAAGTAAGTTAAGCAGTTCTTAGGTAACGCTGCATAAATCTTATAAATCATTTACTGTAATCATTATTAATAATTCCCTCTTAATAAAGTAAAAATACCTTCGAACATACTGAGGCATGGCACTTAAGTGCATCTTACCCATAAAACTCCATTAGTAAATCGCTTGAATCAAATCCTCTTAAAAATACTGGCCCCCTGGACTTTTCTCTAAAACATAATAGTACAAACTGCTTGCAATTACACTGTCCTAAAAGTCCTATAAAAATAATTCCCTAAATTCACTTAAAAATATGTTTGACATAAACTCCTACAGACAAACATCCCTTCCATAAACTCTTAACGAATATTCCTTCTAATACCTTTAAAATCTGTTCTAATATAAGTCCTTAAATGGTCGATGGACGGTCTGTAACTCCTAAAAAATCTTTTCCTACTTATATCAATGCTTAAACCGAATCTTCTAAACTGACCTTTAATAAATCCTGTCCCATCATTTTAATCCTAAAAAATAAATTTCTCTACTAAAAGTGGGCATTATATGAACAATATACCCATTCAATTATCAGTAAAAACATAAAATTTTCAGTCAAACTCCTTAAACTGGCTATGGTAACAAGCGATTAAAACATACATTCCCTATTTAACCTCATTAAGAAGATACTCCTCCTAATAATCATTCCAAACATATAACTTCCTCAATGTTCGTTGTCTATTTGTTGAACTACATTCCTTAAAAAAACTCTAACCCGTACATGGTCCCGATAAGGTGCCATGTGGAACACACAACCGATCCTAAACTGCATCCTAAAAATCCTATCCTCATACAAGTGCTAACTAAGTGGAAAAACCTGTGCCCTGTCCAACTCATTAAAATGACCCTTCCCCAAAAACTCCCGTTAAAAATACGGGGCTTCCTCGGTCAAATGCATTAAAAATACCTTGCCTTACTGGCGAACTTAATCCTAAATTTTTATAATCTACCTTAAAAATCCTTCACCCTAAAAACTTCCCTTATAATATCTTCATTGCATCGGAAATCATTATAAAATCACTTCCTAAACTCTTAAAATCAATACCAACATCTAAATCATTAAAACATAATTCATAACTCGCTTAAAAATCACAGTCGTCCTATTCAAACTCCTTAAAATCCATCCTAAACAACTTAAAAAAAGTTACAAGTTCCCCCAAAACTCTCTGCATAGAATAGAATTCCTAAAAATCCTTAAAAATAGCTTCTAAATGTGGATTATAAATAACTAGAACCAGACAATTCATGAACAAGATCCTTTCCCATAATCTCATTAATGGAATACTTACCCTTTTATAATTCCCTTTATACATACATTACCGAACTCATGTAAACTTACCTTCCCGCAACAATATCCCTTAGGGACATGAAGATTCAAGGTAATCATTTATAACTTACTTCCCATCAAACTCAGAATGAAAAATAATTCCTTAGAAATCATTATAACTGCCTTATAAACTCGTGTACTACATAGATCAAATTGGCTTGCGTATCAAATGCTCCTTGAAAATCCATTTGACCTAATAAATCATTTTAATCGTTCTCGGCTTCCTCCTCTTTCTCAGTTCTCCTTTCCACATCATCAATCCTCTTCCACTCTCTAATCCTGCTCTAAATCTCTTCTCTCTCCAGTCTGTCGACAGGTCAATTAATACAATATCATTAACTTACTTCATCTAATCTATGTATTATTCATTCAATTTCATCTCGAACATTCTACTTAAAAATCAATTCTATACTACAGTTTTTCAATCATTCCCTATAATCTGTAAATAGATTAACAAAATGTGACTATTAAAAATAAAATTCCTAAACTGAATTTTGAGCAATCCATAACTGGCCTAAGTGGGGCAAATCAGATAAAATCCATTCCAAACGCTATGCTCTCATTTAAAATTATTCGACTAAACTCATTTTCATAACAATAACATTCACTCAAATCCTGAAAACATACCTTCACTAAATATCCCGCAGTAATGAGTACTCTGACCTTACTTATCACTACATAAACATTACTCAACCCACTCTCTCCACACACACATTCACTAACACATCCACCCCCTGTTTATTAACTGAAGCACCGTCTATCGTTTTTCTTAACTCCTTAATGAATACGCTTCATCGACATAAATCTAAAGTGATCTAGGCTTATACTACACGTGCAGCCAGCTGACGATCTGTGCGACATGGCCGTCCGTCGCCGTCTAAATGGAAGGAAGGAGATCATAAAACTAAATCAGGAGTTAAAATGCGAACTACTGCCTTTACATCTAATAAAAGTTCTACATGTACGTTTTCGTTACTCCATACCTTAGTTAGTCCCGTTTTTTTAAGTTTTTACAACTGAACCTACCATAAACATTAATAACATAACGTATTATTTATTTACAAGAATGCTTCCAGGTAATAGCCCTTGCGAATTTTACAGTGTGAATTAAACTCAGCACATAAAATGGAGACTCTATGATATAAATACAATGTCACCGGAAATTGTCTTTTCATAGAGAAGGACCGCTACCCTTAAAAATAATTCCAGCTCGCCAGAAGTGCTCCATGTATCATTCTATCGTTCCCATTCTGCATTTATTTTAATTTACAATTTGTTCACGATCCCCATCCTGTAAAAATATCAATTTACTCAAATCCGTCAACCATAATATTCCCTGAGTAATCTCCTACTTATAAAATCATGGCCCTTTTCATCTTTGTATTTCATTAACCGCTTCTCCATTTATAATCAATTGCTTGGTCTCATATAATAATTAACTTATCTCCGGTAGATGGTTGTTGCAAGGCGCGCTTCCAGGTGTAATATTAATGTCAGTGTATTCAATACAAATACTCTATTAGAGTGCGATTTAAGCCAGTGTTAATACACAGTCCTCATACTATATTTTACATTCCCAAGCACAACCCAACATGGTTTAACCCCCCCACCTATAACCATCCCCCTATTCCAATTTACACCCCCCTTAACATCATAATATGTGTAACATATGCACCATACAGGTAAAGCTCCCTAAACTATTTCAACAACGACTCATACCCTACTGCTACATTCTACGCAGGTTAATTCTTACAGATACAGCATTAACAAAACATCGCAATTAACGTATAAAACTAAATCTTCAACTATTTACTTTTAAAAAAAACCCAAAAAGCAAGGTTTATAATGTACTCTTAAATGTAGCCAATAACCGTACCGCTTCAGGTAAACCAGAAATTAATAGATGAACAAATCACCATCAAGCAATTTAAATTTTAAAAACTGAAAAGTCAGTACTAAACAGTATCAGGCCAACTAAAACTCTGTACCAATCAATTATAGCGAAATCAGAAACTGTTTTGACACTCGGTAGGATCGTTTATCCAGGTATTTTTACGTGCCAACGCATTGAACTTTATACTTTCGGTCATTAATCATTAACAATTACGTCCATATGCGCTTAATGCACAACTAAATTCCTTTCTAAATACAAAACCATAAACTCCTTTATCAATAACGTCCGTGTCGCACCAAATATAACGGACAACAACTCTTTAGACGAACATTTACATAACATATTCGCAGGATCTTTCGTCACTACAGTCTGAAGCATACTTTGGAAACTCAGGTCTTTGAACCTGTTCTACACACCTTCGGTATCACGGCGTTGATCTAAATAACCATGTTTACATCAATTTTACAATAACCTCCGGAAACCGTTTAGAAGCTTTTATTTTCATGGCGCGTATGAAGCTTTTGCTGGTCATTGTAAATTTACATTTTTAGTATCCCCTCTATGAAATAGGGAAGCGATATACCGATTTCTGTAGCATAAGTGGACAAACTCTTATCCGTTAAAAGCCACTACCAACTAAAAAAATCAAGTCATTCCTACACTATCCCTGGTCTGTAAGATCCAACGTTACTTAATAGGTAATCAATAACAGTAGCTGACGGCTCAATATACCCATTACACATCATGAACTCTATACCGAGGATAATTAACAGAACACTCAATTCCAATTCGACTACTGCAATACCTTTATAGCATATTTCTAATTAGATAGCCTGTAACTAATCCATCTAAATCATTAAACTATCTCTAACTCCGATTAAAAATAGCCATGTCTCTAATTATTCGCGGGAAAAATAAAAAAACTCTGGCTAAAATGATAAAAGCTCAAAGAATCGGTCATCTAAACTCTTCAAAATCTTCCTAAATAACATTGCTGCAAAATATCATTCATAAACTATCACAAACTCTTCCTAAATTCTTATATCTTCAAACTTCTCAGAAACGCTTCCTAACAACTTTTTAATACATTCCCTCAAACTAAACTTAAAAATCAAGCTTCCTAAAATCCTTAGCTATCAATAATTCACCTATCACCATTACTAAATTATGCCAACTTCTTAGATCTGATTCAGCCTAAACATCCTTTAAAACAATTCTTTACATTCCATATAATATCTGTCAACTCTTATACCAAAAATATACTTTCATACTCTAGGTTTACATTCCGTACTTGTTTACTTAATTAACGAAAATCAGGCTCTTCTAAAATCTACCCGATAAATCCAGCTAATATAAACGTGCACCTGTACTACGAAGATAACATAATGAACCTTTTGACTCATATACTTCCTTAATATGCGAATGCATTTCGGACAGCTAAACCACTGTGCCTACTAAAGACCAATCTACATGTTATACTTCTTCAATAACTCATTAAAATTTACATTCACCAAAACTCCAGCAATACTTCCACAAACTCTTAAAAATCATTAATAAAACTACAAAACAACACTATCCTATACAACAAATGTCTTCTCGTGCAAATCATTAATACTTCCCAGTTCTAATAAACTACATTCCATTCAACAACTTGTTACTTCTCAATCCCTCTACCAATCATACTTCGCTTAACTCATTAAAACATTAGCTCCGGAGAATAATCTTTAAAATACTTCCTTAACTGTTACAAATCTTACCTAAATCCATGTAAAAATCTTTATAACTCCTTAAAAATAAATCTCTCAACTACATTAAAAAGTCTATCCCGCCTAAAATCATGGTCGTCATATACTTAACTTCATTAAAACTTCAACCATCCCTTAAAAATAAACAAAATCCTCTCATCATCACTCTGTCCTCTCCTACATACCAATGCATCGTTGGCGTCCGTGTTTCAGCCCAGTCGAAAGCATTTCTTAAGCACAAATTTGCTGGTGTTCGAAAAGTTTCTCACCCCCCTGTTGATACCGAGTATACTGCCACTAACCGTACTATCTGATTATTCATCATAGCGTTAATCGCCGTACTTGCACGTGTATTCATAAAATAACAGGTTTCAGAGTCTGTTTACACAGGATACCCGAGGAGGTGGATATTCATTACGTTACATGCCAACTTCTTTCAGTCGCCTGCTCACCCAATCATACAAACCTACGGAAAATCACATTCCCAAACAAACTTGTTTTTCCATCTCTGCAGACATCAGTATATATAAACCTGTGCGTTTTATTGTGCGGCGTTATAACTAGGGAACCATCATACAGACGTAACAAATGTTTAAGACCATTTATAACAGTTTTCTGGTAAAATCTTCTAGTACTCAGCAAACCATTCATCATCCAATATCACTCATCATCATCATCAATCTATCATATCATCCATCATCTTTCGCTCTTATACACGGACTACCACTCACCTGTAACCTCTTGAAAATACCTTCTACTTACTTACTTACTTACTAACTTACTTACTTACTGACTTACTGACTGACTTAGCTTACTTGACTTACCTACTTAGTTTATCGTTCCTCTCTAACCCCTGGGTGTAGATTCCCAGAAAGAACCCAACTATCCGATCGACTGTCATTCTCTCTGGCCTGGTTCCCAATCTATCCTCGTCCTCAGCTTTTCTATGTTTCCTCCTACAACCTTGTCCGTCCGTGATCTGATCCCTGGCTCTTAGTTTCCCATATTGGTCGTGGTAGCCGATCTTCTTTGAGGGAAGCCTTCACCAAGCATGATCATGCTCTTGCATCAGTGGTTTACGTAGCAATTTGTTTTACTTGATGAGGTTGTAGGCCGCATGCGCAACTTCATATTAGTCCGACATGGTTGAGGAGGTAATAGTTCTGTTCTGTCTTTGCGTCTTCATATATATTCATGTGTATATTTTACAAAGACGAGTATATAGAACATTTTAAGACATTCACTTTTTACTTTGTTTATCGGACCTGTCTCAAGCTTTTTCTTGTACTTTTGATCATTCCTATTCTCGTCTCGACATTCATCTAACAACTGCCATCCTCTGTTATTATGTATCCTAGATATTAAAATCTTCCTACTTATTCCAGAATCTTCCCATTGTTCGTTGTATTAACTGTTGGTTTTTCTCCAGTTGTACTAAATATCAGAGCCTTTGTTTTCCCATTTCTAAAATTATTGCGAAAATTATTCAGTGTAATTACTGCATTGTTATTATTATTTTTAAGTAATTTAAATTTATACTTTAATTATTATTATTATAATTGCACATTTTGTAAAGATTGGAAGCAGAAATTAGTGATACAAATGATCATCATGTATAATCTAAGTTTACCATCACAATTAATTCTTACTTACTTTATCGTAGCTTTCCCCTTCGAACCGTAGTGTCGATGTTATCACATTATTACATCAGTTTTAAATCTTAGTTTGTATGATCACAATTATTCAACAGTTATAATATAGTTATCATCACAATTATTCAACAGTTATAATCTAGTTATCATCACAATTAGTCAACAGTTATAATCTAGTTATCATCACAATTATTCAACAGTTATAATCTAGTTATCATCACAATTATTCAACAGTTATAATCTAGTTATCATCACAATTAGTCAACAGTTATAATCTAGTTATCATCACAATTATTCAACAGTTATAATCTAGTTATCATCACAGTTATTCAACAGTTATAATCTAGTTATCATCATAATTATTCAACAGTTATAATCTAGTTATCATCACACTTATTCAACAGTTATAATTTAGTTATCATCACAATTATTCAACAGTTATAATCTAGTTATCATCACAATTATTCAACAGTTATAATCTAGTTATCATCACAATTATTCAACAGTTATAATCTAGTTATCATCACAATTATTCAACAGTTATAATCTAGTTATCATTCAAAAGTAATTCAACAGTTATAATCTTAGTTTCCATGATCACACATTTATTCAACATTTATAATTTTATTAACATCACAATTATTCAACATTATAAGCTAAAGTTTTCAGCACAATGAATCAACATTGATAATCTAGTTAGTCATCACAATATAATTCAGCATTTTAGTAATCTAGTTGTATCTCACAATCTATACCAGACAGTTATAATTCTAGTTATCATCACCGAATTATTCAAACAGTTATAATCTAGTATATCATCACATTTATCTCAACTTGTTATAATATCATCAACAATTAATTCTACATTATAAAACTATTATCATACCAACAATTTAATCAAAACCAGTTATAAAAAATAAAAAACTATTATCATAACAATTACCGTTCATCTCCCCATGGAGTATAGGCCTACAATATATATATGCCAAGTCCTCCAGTCCACCAGTCCACCTCCCACCATCCTCCCATCCACCATCCCACCACTCAATCTCCCGATCTAAAACAATCCACAATCTTACCATATTCCATCCATCCAATCCACCATCCACAGTTCTCTAGTCCTCCAACCTACCATATCCTCCAGTCCACCAGTCCTCCAGTCCACCAGTCCTCTAGTCCTCCAGTCCTCCAGTCCCTCATCCTTCCAGTCCACCATCCTCCAATTCCACCATCCAAATCCATTCCCCAGTCCACCATCCTCCAGTCTCACCATTCCCCATCACCTCTACAGAATAACTAAACTAAAGTCCCACCATATCCACCCAATCACCTCAGTCCTGTAGGTCACACTCAGGCACATATGGAACATTCCTCAGTCCATCCAGTCCTCAACAGTCCCCCTTCCTCCATCCACCATCACTCCAGTCCCTCCACTCCACCATACCTCCATCCACCAGTCCTCCATCCACTAGAACCCCCCATCCCATCCACCAGTCCGTCCACCATCCACCATCCTCCATCCCCCATCCACCATCCACCAGTCCTTCAGTTGCCACTCAAGGTCCAAGCATCCCTCTAGTTGATCCATCCCTCCATTCGCAATATCGTCCTCCAGAATCACCCAAGTCCTCTAGCACCAACCAGTCCCCCGGATCATACCCCAGTTCCTCTGTCTAACCAGTCCCAACAGAGCGAAGCAGCTCTACAACCTCACAAAAAAGGGGCGAGCCATATCATCACATCCTCTCCGCCCCTGCACGTACCACACCCAAATTTACCCATCCAATCAGTCCTCCATCCACAGTCCTTCAACATCCTTACAAAACCGCATACCATACCTTTCTAGCAACACCAGAACCTTCTTTCCTCCAGTACTTCATAAACTTTTTCGTATCCCCCATACAGCGAATCAAATCTTATCCTCACAGCCCTACTAACACCAACATCGACAACAAGGGGGGCGTTTAGTCCTCTAGAGGATCCAGTTTTTCTTTTTTTCCCTACTAGTTCCTCCCATTGCCTCCGAGTCCGCCATCCTCCAGTCCAGTTGAGCATGTACTCTATTTGATGATCATCTGGCATTTTTTTCCCCCCCTGTTTGGATAATTAATACTATAATGTTAAGTTCTGTCTCTCTCCGCTTATTTTATATAGTGACCTCCACGTTTTCCCCCCTCCCCCTCGTCTCAGCCTCCGTCTCCATCATTTCGACTATTTTTTTTCCCTCTTTAATTCTCTAGGCCTGATGGCATAGCGGATTCACCATCCTCCGTACTGTACTTATCGACTCACACGTTGAACAACAGACCTCTGGTTCAACCAAATAAAACCCCCTCAGTCCGACCAGTCCCTCTAGTCCCTCGATTCCACCATTCTCACTATCCTCTAGTCCTCCATCTTCCCCAACCTCCCACCCCTCCTATACTCCCCACCTAGTCGTACAGTCCCCTCACACCCCAAACCAACCACCCCAACCACCAGCATCCACCCCAACCCTCACATCCTACCACTCCCCCACCACGCTTCCATACCTTAATCCTACCATCCACGAATCAACACATCCTACATATTACCAGCATTGAACACCATGCCCCAACACCCCACAAGATCCATAAATACCCTGGAGACATTCTACAAGATCAATAATATTAGACAATGTTATAACCACCCTCCACTTACATTCAAAATCTCCAAAGCCCATAACCAAATACCCCACTAACCCTTAACCCCACTCCACCCCCGCCACACAAACCAGTTAGCCCAGGACCACATTATCCCCACCTCCTACATTATCATTCTCCAAATGCATTCCCCATCCATTGACCGACGTTTCAGATTATCCAATCCCACCACAACCCTTTTACCACATTCCCAAACAACCGTGCCACTAACAACAATAATACCCCCAAGCCTTCACCACAGTCTAAACCATTTGTATTTCGCTTCCTATTCAAAAGCAAAACAACACCAACCACAAAACTCCCCAAAACAAAAACCCCAAAATACACAATATCCAATCTAAATTAACCATAACCCCACCTTTTGACTTAACATCCCCTTACCCACATCGAGGTTTTACCACAACATTGGAGCCATACTTCTATACCAACAAAAAACAATTACCGTCAATACTCCCTGATCCAAAACACTACCTCAAATGTAAAAATAAAATGGACTCAAATAAAAATCACACTAAATACTATCGGTTTCTCAAAACATTCTTTTATGGATCTTTAATGTTACATACACATCGACTCAATAAAACACAAACCGCATAACACATATGACTTACAAAACTAATACAATTAGCACAAACAACCTCACGACTCTACCCCGTATATAAGGGGGGGGCTCTATGTCTCGGGGGACCCTGTATCTGTACAACGTGGGGGGGGGCGACAGACAGGGGAGCCCACCTCAGGGGGCCTCGCGCATTAAACAGTCTACCGGCCCAGCGGTAAACTGGGCAGTTTATAGTTGGTCTCGGTGATCGCACTAATGACCCCAATCCCCCAGTTCCAAGCTTCGCCCCGATCCTAGATCACCCCTACTAGCCCGATAGGGGGGTTGTCGCTTGCCCTACCTGGGGAGTATGTCATCACGATACAGTGTCCCTGCAGTATCAGTGTAGCTCCCTTCGGGTAAGGCCACGCAAATGCGGCATGGACTTGGCCGGGTGCCAGGGGACTGTGGAGTTGTCTACTTTTCGGACTATAAGGGGGTTATTTCTACGGGGGGGGTAAATCAACATACCTTTTAGGTTGCTAATGGGGGGGGGGGGGGGGGGGGGGGGGGGGGGCACTATTTAACAGTTACCCTACTCTAAAAAGCCAAATAGTATCCTGCATCCACCCGTCAAGGATCCCCTCCCATCGAAAAGGCCTAAATAAAAAAACATGGCCAATATACCACCACACCTAAATGATCCCAGCACAGGACCACCTGTCCATACATAGGATGGGCTACCTGCCAAATTTACATCTACTCCACTAGTACATCGGGGGTGGGGTAAATTAGGGGCGGGGGGGGGGGGGGGGGGGATCATTGGCATACCCTATTGATCAACCCACCACTTCATTCCCACAACATCTCAAAGCGATACTCCAGACCTATTTTCGATTCAGGTATCCTAAAAGTTCCAAACTTTACACTACCATTAAATCGCACTTGAGTCCTAACTGAGATTCTATTTCACTCCATGAATCTTCCACTCAAAACAAACTCTTACATGTCTAGTGTACTCCCCCTCTTACCCGCTGTAAATTAAAAATTCATTACCAAGAAAGATAATTGGGACTCGATCCCTGTCTTGAGATAACACCGGTATCATCACTAAATAAATAACATCGAGAGCACTGAATATTATTTGGGACAGAGCTATTCACAATAGAATGCATTGTCACCCCCTCACATACAAGAGGTCTAAATATAACGCTTTCTCTTCACATCTAGATTTACTCGAATTACATTTTAACCCTATACGCCTCCCTGCTGACCTTTCTCCCACCACCATAGTGACAAGGGGGATGTAGGATATTCAAAAAAAAAAGTCACACTGTACAAGGGTCAATCCGCCTAATCTTGTGCGGTTACGAAATTAAACTCCAAAAATACAATTATTCCATCTTCCCCCTTGCAATACCCATAAACTGTGTCATCTGGGGGGTCGTATACTGTTTATGGTGCCCCCCACTCTTTGGACCGTGTTCCCTCTCGCAGTAGATCGTGTAGTGATACACAGATTTTTAAGTTTCTACTAACAAGGTCAAAATACTGGCGTTGTAACGCTAAGGGACCTAACCACAACAATGGGGGGGGATACATTACAATTGACCCACTACTGGTAAAAACTAATTGTAACTCGGCGGTTAGCACGGACACTAACCAACGCATGGGGGTACAAACGCCGCACATTGCACCACCACAAATACAATAAACACAACATTTGGAACAATTACGGGGGGGGGGTCTTACCAACGGTGCCTACAGAGTATCCAAACGGGTACATCCACGTTATCTACCTATAACACCATTTGGACAACTTTACGCATCACTCTCAAAAATCTTGAATAGCGAACCCAACGCTAGACAAATCCTTTCCGCGCATACTCACCCCCAGACTACTTCCCCGCACCTAACTACAGATTGTGTTACCAAACAATCAAGCACTTGACCTAGACCAACATTCCCACTTTTTACCTCCCCACTTGAACGCAAATCGATTAAACTCCAAATAAGGTAATACTGTCCTTGCAATCACACTACACTCGCAATGCAAACTCTACGACGCCTGCTTAAGTCCTTCACCCCCACCATCCGCATTCGCCCGCGTAGCCTAGCCCACCCTATCCCCCCCCACCAAACCTTGACAATACGCGCCCCCTCCTAATCCAGTTTTCTGTAACTCCCCCTATCCAACTCCCTCATGTGAACTCTTTATTTTTCATATTATAACGATTTACACTTCTAAGAGATTATATATCCACTGTATATATCCGCTCTCCCCCTTACCACTCCTTTTACTTTATCACCCTATTTTTTATAATTTAATTCTTAACGTATACCTCACATTCCTATTTATTTGTGAATTTGGACGGAAACTTTCATACTATAATTATCTTTTCAATTAATAAAAAACCACTGATAAAACAAAACCATCGACCACACTATCCCAAAACTACTCCCCATATAAATTACACGAAACCCCAGACGCGTGTCAAGCCCCGATCAATCTCTTTATCTTCTACAAAATTCTGTGATCCAATTGCGGATTGTGTTTTTACATCCTCATATTTCTTACTCATCCTGAACGAACATAATACAAATAGTCACACAACCCTTAGTTTAAGATTACATAGCGGGATATGATTCCCAATCATTAGCTTGCAACCTCCACGTATATAATATATTCATCAACAACCACTCCAACAACGGGTGATCCTGCTTTATCGAGTTTCTTATCAAACCTTAAAAGCATAGTACCTGCCAATTTCTCAAAATCCAGCAGAGGAAAGATGAATAACTAAACCCTAATTACATTTGTATAACCTCATAGACTACACCATTTTCATCAATAAATGTCCCTAACCAACATATTCACTTAAAATAATGTAGTTTCAATCTTTACACCTGTTAAATTTCAATCTATAAAATATTCATTTAAATTAATAAATTTTCAAACTTTTCAATTCAGTTAAGCAATAATGTAAAGATATCATCCCAAGTATACCCATTTATTATTCCTACACGATACCCTCCTTATCAATCATGAATTAAAATTATACAAAACAATTATTTGAGCTTATTATTATCCTTTTCATTTAATCTGATACTCCCCATAATCATTTATATACCATAAAAAAAAAAAAAACCCTGTAAAGCGAAAGCTGTTTTTCAATTAAACCTCCCCATTCCTTGGGGTCACTCACTAGGATATAGGGAATTAACCATCTAAAATTCCCAGACTAAAGAATGAATTCACACCCAACCCCACACCCTATAAACCCTGTTTCCCCACACCCCAACCTACTCAGAAAGCCCATTTCGTTCTATTTCCATCCATATTTCCAATCCTTAAAATTGTGCAGCCAGGCAGAAACCTACTTTCTCTAACCCTATGAAGAAGTACTAACGTTTGACTAGATCCCAGCACTAAGATACTAACGTACGGGTTGTTAAAGTGTGTGCTTGTAGCTTTCATCCATTAGATGATTCGGTTAATAGTATTATATATTAATTAGACCTTTTAATAAGCAATTGTCATAGGATATGACCTTTCATATCAATCCCCCAATACAACACCGAACTTTAAAAATCGAGTCGACTTCTCCAAGGCCATTTTGACTATTCACAGAATACTTTAGTTAACTCTTGACATCTCAATATACTTCAAGAAAATTTTATGCATATACCATCAATATTACGTCATATATCGTCAAATTATTCATCTCCTACTAAGAATCATTCGAAGACACATAAACACATCATTTTATTCTAACTTATAATAACCCACAAACCTTCACACCCCCTTTTAACTTCACACATTCGTTTCATAAATAACTAAACATACCACACGAGTTTATGAAAGCTAGAATGCGGTCAATAAGTAAGATCCGAAAAATATTGATTACTCATTAGACATAATACACACGCTCCAACCCCGTGAATTTCCACCCACAAATTCCTCAGTCACCTTTGTTTTACCGCTAAAAAGTTCACTCTGCAAATGCCACAACGTAATACTCACTTCCCGAAACCAAACAACGTCTCCAACAATCAATTAGGAATCGAATCACGACAACCAAGGTTAGAAATATACACAAAAACAAGGGTCTTATAGATAGGACACAGTGTACCACTATGTTCCTTACTCACTACCTTAGACGGTTATTTCCTAGAAAGTGGCGGCCAATAACTTGACCACGACAATTGAGACAGTGTAACCACAGTACCCATCAGCGAGCAAATACCAATAGGCGCTAAAGTAAAAATATACCCCCAAATAACTTCCGTCATAAAAATCCTATAACTATCAATAAATCCGTCTTTTTTAAACTATGTCTTAATAATGTTCAAACTGTTTTAAAACGTAAGTGATTATTAAATTTGTTAGTTTATTTTACAAATTGTATGAACCTCGCTTTAACATTTAAAATTGCTGCATCTTGTCTCTGTCCATTTTTACCTACACACGCACTACACACAAGAGAAATTATAACCAAGAATAAAAAGATTCCCCTGATACATGCAGGGTTGGGGGGCTGTAACAGCTAAATTAATATGTCTTATTTTCCTTCCAAAGTTGTACGCCAGATTCTAGAATAACGTGCTCAGCAAAGCACATTGTGTCCTAGCTATGAGCTTTGAAACTCCCGTTGTAATAGAAGTGCATACCCTTCTTATCTACACTCTTCAAAGTAATCTTGCGAAGTGAAAGACCTTTGAACCGATGTTAGATACCTTGATCTCCACGTTGACCACTACTGCAAAGCAGGAGAGCAAATACCGTCACATCATGCTCCACAGTTCAAAGTTGATGTAAAATATCCATTTTTCTTCTGAATTTGTAAATTTTTCTCCATTGAGATTCATTTACTGCTTCACTTCACCCTACTGTCTATCTGCTCACATTTATATATGCCACACATCTCCTAGGAGAAACAAATAGAAAGGATAGCCTAGCTTTCCTTCGCGGTTAATTTGTTATCTCACATGGCAGTAGTTCCTAAATTAACCCTCTTTCCCATACCAATGTGGAAGGGATTTTTTTAATCGTTAAACACCACGAAGTTATTTAGAAACAAGTTAAAGCCGTTTCCTCAGATTTTTAGTTTTGTTTTAAAAAGACGGATGTCGTGGAATCCGAATGAGCAATACTAACCACAAAAGATATCAATCCTGGAACTCCCCTTTTTGAACATTTGAGTACAAGAAATCGCAAACGCATCACCAGTACCATTCATGAAAAAGTCTACGAGTGCCAACAACCGCAAAGGCTGACCACTGCTATCTTTGAACTATCAATTGAACTCCTGAGGTTAACGAAAAAGAAGAAATTATCTTTCCACAAACTGTTGAACTCACATACTGTTGGAACTCACAAACGGTTGAACTCACAAACGGTTGAACTCACAAACTGTGACGCACAAACTTAACTCACAAACTGTTGAAACCTCACAAACTTAAACGTCACAATACTTTTAACTCACAAACTTTAACTCACAAACCCAATAGATTTCTTCGTTAGTTCAATAATTATCCCAATTCCGTTCCTTATGTGAAATGATAACTCACTAGTTTTCCCCTGCTGAAAGCAGGTTACAGTGACAGTTACCTATTATTTTATTTCCTAATCCGTCCCATTTTGACACTTTTCGTATACCGTGCAACGATGTCACCTCAAATCTTTGCAATATTTTTTCAATCACTTGCCGGATGAATGCAATACTCTGAAACATCTAGTGTTAGTCCCCTAGACATAATTACAAGAATTCATCGAAAAATAATAATATGAATAACATTAAGAATATAAGATAATTTTTTTGTTAGTATTGTTTTATCATGAAATGGCGAGAGACCGCAAATAATCTATGTAATTCGTTCCAACAAGAATGTCTTTCTTTAGAAATATTAACTTGCTCCGTCCTCCCCCTCCACACACAACATATCGCAACCAAGCACAGACATTGCACGCAACTGACAACCTACATTTAAAAAAATGTATTACACAACTCTTTCAAAAGTAAAAAAAAAATAAAACAATTAATAAAAAAATACTTTCCTTTAATATACTAATAATGAAATCCGCCCTTGCCTCACTCGTTTATCGCAAACTGAAAATGTGCCCATTACGGATGCAAGAGTTACAGTGACTAAATGTATAAGACAACAAAAAAAATAACTCTAAAAAGAAGAAAATAAACAAATATAAAAAAAAATATTTTTTAAACACACCTAAAAAGCACAAATAATTTGTTCAACGATTTGGATAGCTTGTTTGTAGTCAAAAAATTTAACATCATTTACAAAAAGCCGGGCGCTGAGTCTACATAAATGAACTTCTCTATATACTTCATTAGACAACTATGATAATAGATATCAAGCGCTTAACGCCCCACGTTTTGTCAAGTTCTATGTTACATTTTTTTACTCACTATAACTCTAAAAATTATGTTGCGTTTTAGTGCATTAAAAGCCTGTTTAAAAATATTTTTTTATCTTACTCTTTTCTTTCCCACGTTTTAATCGCTATTAGTGACATTCTTTTCGCCTTATTTTCCATTTCTATTTTGTCTACAGTATCCCGATTATCCAACTCAACCACACCCCCACGTGTTCCCCTATGGGTTGATCTCGCGGCTGCCTTCTTATAAAAGATCGCTCGACGTGTAGTGAACCATCGATCAGCTGTCTACGATTAATGAATTGCATTTAAGATGCACCTGTTGTATGCAGACTTAGGAAACCGCGCTTACTCGTAACAGTTTTTGACCACTATGGCCGATAAGATCGGTTCTTTCTTTGAGCAGGACGCTTCTTAGCTAGAGTGTTTAGTGAGCGTGCAGCGATAAACCCTTGATATCTGTATCTCGTTTCTCCTCCTCCAGGAACAAACCCGCCTCGTTCTGGACCTTTGACCACCTAATGCGACTTGTTAACATAAAATTATGTTTATTCTATGGTTAAAAACTTCGCGCTCCTGTTGTCTTTCTGCTTAGCTCTAATAATTTATAGTTAACTCACGATACATATCAGCAACAACCCTGCATTAACAGACGATTGCATGGCTTAGTCTGCTGTCCTCTTTTACTCTATAAATCTAATAGTTTTTTACTCATCAACACTCGTAATTTTTACCCCCCCTGAAGATCCAAATGAGACACAAATACGACTTTCAAAAGTCTGGACCTGTGTCAAAAAATTCCTTTGCATCGCGAGTGTAAGTTGACTTTTTTGTAATAAAAACATTTTAGTTAATAGTTACTTTAGCTTGTGACTTTTATTATTTTTCAGTAACGTTCTCCTAATAAACTAATTCATCTAATCAGCGTATTTACCAACTTATTAATCAGACACTTAAGCGGCAAAGTACTTCATATTTGGTTCAGTGCGTACAATGTAATATGGTAAGGCCTATGCTGACCTTTACTTGGGGGGGAGAGAAAAACTTTCCAAGTGAGTAATTTAGTACATAATCCTAATATGAATAGCATTCACTTTAACACTGAATCTTTAGTACTATGCGTTAATGGTTAACATCTTGTGTTGATTGATTTTAATGGCCGATTTTTATGAGAATCTCGTTACAGTAAGTTAACCACCAAGCCATAAATGAATTATCCCCTGAAGCACAACTAATGGGTTTGGCAATATAGACATGGCATTTTTTTGTTATTCTATTTTGTGGTAATAATATACTTTTCCTCCTGTGTTTTCCCGACCCAACGAGGCGCATACAATTTTTTTATTGTAATGCATTTAATGCTATATTTTAAGTATCTAGTAATTATATAATTTTTTAATTGTACCTTTCTTTTAATGGAAAGCTCTCGTTGACAAACCTTTATTTGGAAAGGACTTTTAGAAATTCTTTTCTGTTAGCGCACAAGCCTGAGTTACATGTATAGTATAAAATATATTAGCCTATGCCCGACTGAATCCTGAAAATATGAAAGATGGAATTAACTAGCGGACAACGTCATATGATAAAACCAGCACCGAGAATTGACCTAGCATAATTATAAATCCCATATGAGGCAGAACCAGTTATAAACATTGTCATACATTTTTATTCGTTGCTTTGATATTAAATGTTTTTTTCTCTTTCCAGCTAACCGCCACTTTTACAGGCAATTCTCAGTCCACAAAAATTAACATTCTCCTCCGACCTCCACGTTCCCCAAGTAAGACTGAACTCCACGAGTTACCCAGTAAAGGTTAACCTAAAATCAACCCTCTTCAACTAAACCCTCGTAACGAAATTAGCTCATGCATTATCTGAAAATCGTATTGTGCTATAATTGGGTTTAACAACTCACGCCATTTAATAAATCAGACTTTAGTGGCATCACAATACCTCATCTTACTCATGTCCGCCAGCGGAATTGAAATATCAACTGGCTCCTTACCAGAGCGCAGTCGCCCTGCACACCTCCAGTCTCAACTCAAACCAACAGGATTCTACTCGCTACTCACCAGTTCGTCTACCACACGCCTATTATATCTTACCGCACGATAAGAACGCATGTAACGGCGTCACGTCCTCTCATTAACCCCTTATTTTAGTGCTAGCTGTCAGTAACGACTCTCGTGTATAGTACAGAACATGAGACAGAGTTTAAGTTACAACCTAATCTTGGTTTTTATTGTGTGAGTGAACCACGCACATTATTCGTCCCCCATGTAATCGCGTATAGAAATCGACTCCAGTAATTTAACAAAAAAAGACAGGAATATGGTTTGTACTTCTCCAACAGCGACCGAATTTAACTCTCTTTTTAATTTATTGGTCGAGTTTCTACAGAGGTTGTTGAAATTTCCCTTTTTATTTAAGCATTATATTTTTGTTAAATTTGTTAATTTATCAATTATTTTGGCTGGAATGCTTAAGCGTCTTTCTCTAACTTAAGCAAAAAGGAGAACGTAGATAAATTTTAAACCTATTTTTACGCTCTTGTCCTCGACCTTCATCCATGCATTTTTAAGCCTCTTACTATAATCTCTAGCTGTACCTAAAAGATAAAACTGTGTTAAAAAATAAAAAAAATTATTTTTATTTTTTTTTAATAAATAATATATTTTTTTTATAATAAAATTATTTATATTAAAATAAAAAAAGAAAAATATTGTTTGGAGGCCTGGAAAGAGATAGCTTTAATAAATTCCTCTTCAGGTTTGGGCCTCATAGTTCACCCTATTTTTACAACTTTATATCTGTTTGTTGTCCTAATATATTCTGTCAGTTCACTTCTTTGTCGATTTCACTTAAAATGTGTCGGAGCTCGACCAAATAATTTCTAAAATGCTAATTCATCCTGCTGCACTGCCCACGCTTGCAATTTTATTAATAAAAAAGTGTTCCTTTCAACGCATTGAGGTGTGTTATTGGGGGGTACATTGGCTTAAACGACCTGCTCCACTGGACTTGGAACGTTTTAAATTTCCAACCTCACTCAACATACGTCGTCTAACGAGACTTCTTCGTAGACCCGAACACCCCCCCCCCCCCAGCTTGCTTCTTATTCGTTACTATTATCCATGATAACTCAGAATAAGGAGCTCTACACTCCGGTGAGCAACATAAAAAAGACAAATATGCATATATCGTCGCCTCCGCCCTCAAATCCTTCTGGAATCGTCAACGTCCCTGTTCCTACTTCGACCAAAGTTATTTGCATGCACCTCCATGAGCTACTAACGCTATTCTCCTGATGAATTTATCTGTTTCTTGTAAAGGTCTCATGATTTGTTCCTCTTCCGATCGACAATTTATAAATACTCTATGCTCCAAGACTTCTAACGTTTTCCAACGGCGACAAGCGTCGTCAGTAATTACCATAGAAATGGTAAATGATTCTCAGCCTGACGCGGACATCTTCGGTCATTTAATAAAAACTTAAGTCAGACTCAGGACTTTCGGCTCCAGGTGCCTCTGGCTGCTCTTGATTATATATATTGCCAAGACACTTTTGCATGACATTAATCAACTTTCTCTACCCCTCTACGTCGAATCTAAACCTGACCTTACTTCTGAGGGGCGGTCCTATGTCATCCTATTAAGAAGCGGGATGACATTATCATCAATACCTGAGGACAAAGGTGGTGCGGTGGTAGTTTTGGCGAAAGGACTTGTAACATTCAAGAAGACCCTGTCTCACAGCTCGGCAACTCCACCTTTTACTCACCCATTGCTGGGATGCCACAGTCCGCCCATAATCTTTACTGTTTTCATGCTACTATACGTTATTCTCATCCAAGATAACCTCCTTCCTTCTAGTGCCATGTTCTCTGCCATATCCTTTGATAGTTAGTCTAGGTAAACCGTCCTTCTATCATGCTTCCTAAGGTTCAGTATAATTTGACAATTCTCGTCCCGACCTATTGTTTCAGGCCTGCTCTTGTCCCCACATGTACAGAGCTCTGATTTCCTGGATAGAGATTTGGCTACCATTAGTGCCACAGCTAACTGTCCATTATCTTAAGGTCACACCACCCATGCTAGCACTACTTTTGATTCCATCCCATTCACACCTGACCTACACTACCCGGGTTTTCGCCTTCATGCGATGTTTGTCGCTTTATACTATCCTCATTCCACACTCGGATGGGCGTTTAAAGCACTAACAAATTTGTTCTCGACAGACGCGAACTGACCTTACCTTGTAGCACCGCAACTCTTTCTTCGCCTTCGGAATTTGTCTCAACTCTCCATCTCTTTTGAATTCCAATGGCCACTTCTTAATTCTAAAATTAGTGAGCGTTTGCCATGGGGCACCAAAAATGGCCCGAGTTATGCCTGCCTCTTCATGGGTCACTTTGAAATATTTGGTGCTTCAAATGTTACGATGGACCATTACCTGAGTTTTACCGTCGCTATAATCGACGATGGTATTGGTGTTACAGACATGTCTGAAGCTAACCTCAAAAGATTCATTGACCATGTTGGCAATTTCTATCCTGCCAATCAAATTCACTTCTCAGATTTCCTACCACTTCAGTTAACTTCCTTGACCTTACTGTCAATATTACTCCGACTGGCCTACCACCTCTGTCTTTTATAACCTACTGATTCCCTATCGGTTTCCTCTTTACACCTCTTCTCACCCTCCCAGCTGTAAAAAATCCATTCCCTTTTCTCAGATTCTACGCTTACGTCAGATATGTCACGATGAATGATGTGATTTCCCGTGGAACGAGCTCAAGGAAAATGAGCTCGGTTTTTTCGCCGACGTCACTATTCCTGAAAGAAGTCTTATCTGATGCCCTTAATCGCAATTATGTCCCCGTTACTCGCCAGGTTGCACTCACTGTCTAAACCTGCTACTACATCTGACAGTACTCAAACTTGTCTTAACATTTCCACCCTCACTGTTTGGAGGCGGTGAAAAAAATTATGTTCCGTCATCTGCCTATTCTGCCACTCTGATCCTAAATACTAGAGAGTTGTGTTCGTGATACCCCCTTTGGGCGGCATATCGTAGATAGCATACAAATTTTAGGGATACTTCTTGTGCATAGTCGCTTGAGACAAACTATCCTTCTCACTTTGGTACTAAACCGTGCCAACGCCGCATATGTTAAGACCTGTCCGTTTGTACTCCAAAAACGCAGTCAGTCTTCCTTTCCGAACGGTAAATTTACCATTGGGGAAGTCTTTCACGTGCGAATTCAGAAACCTTGATTTATCTATCATCTGCAAGAGGGTGTGACATGACCTATATTGGTGAGACTGGGCAGACGTTTGGCAGACAGGTTTTCGTGAACATTGAATGACATCCATCCCATGGCAAAAACATTTACCAGTGGCCCTTCACTTCAACAGCCTGACATTCGGGGTAACTCTGACATTCATGTGAACTGCCCTCCGTTCAGGTAAATCGGCTACGACCGATAACTCGCTTTCGTTGAGAATACGCCTCATTTTTCAATGGGCGTTCTAGCTCCTGCTGGGATGAATGTCCAGCATCATTTTGCATAATTCTGGTGCTTCTGTTCGTTATTTTCCCTTATCTATCCTTTGTTTTTGCTTGGTTCTCGTCTCGTTTCCCGCATTTTCTGTTCTTAGCCGTCACTAGCTCCTATCGTCCACTTCCGCATGACGCCTTTAGTTTTTTCAGACCATTTTGAATGTTCCCTTTCCTCGACACAGCTAAGTGATTTTTCACGCATTTTATTAGTTGTTATTCATTCCTGTCTTCGTTTCGTTGATTATTTCTTGTTTCGACTTTCTTGTTTCGACATGTCATTCTGGTTTTCACCACGATTTTTTCTCGCCATTATTACTGGGTTATCGTTTCGCTCATCACTGTGGTTGCATCTGCTTGTTATCGCTCATTTTGACGTTTTTTTTCCTCATTCATCACAGTATCTTGTAGTATCCTATATGTAGTTCTTGTCCTTGTCAAACCTGTTCGTAACTGTGGCTGACGAAGGGTAAAACCCGAAACGTTTTCGCCTTGTCTCCTTGTGTAATTCCGTTACTTGTAAAACTGATCTCATACGCTCCATATTATTTTTTTTATTTTATATAGTATTTGTAAACTAATTCTAAAACATTAACCCAACCCACGACACATAATCGCAACTGCAAGACTGTTTATTTCTGTAACATTTTGTGTTTACAATGAAAGATGTTGCCACCGGCCTCCATGTCATGAAACCTCACAATAGATTGCTCTTTGTTACGACTAACAGATTGCTTCCAGGTGGCATTTTGACCTATTCTTTCTTTGTTACCTCAGAGACCCCAGGAAATCACTCACTGAAAAAATTAACCTCCAACAGGAGTTGCTCTGTACCCATTTTGGCATGCCTGGGGTCGACCCATCTTAGCCGATTCTGTGGCCTTTGTAAAAATAACTAAGCAATATTACAACAAACAGAATCCCACCATCAACTGGGCTGAAATCGAACAAAGACACTACGCGAGCTAGGAAGCCAGTACGACTAATAAACCACTATGTCTCCACCGCTGCTCTTTTTAGACCTGTACCAGTCAAACACATGCCTAGCTCTTAAAGTTCATTGACTACATAATCGTCGGAATTTTCAGTATTATTTTTAGATCGAAAAACTCGAACCAACATAGTCTGTGGCTAAACGTATTCTCAATGGCAGGCTTTGATGTTTCTGCGGTCTTATTTCTTTATCCAACTGACTGCTGGTTTCTAATTTTATTGTTTACATTTTCTTACCATCTGAGTTCTCTGCAAATATGCTCCACCTTCATATTTTACATATCTAAGTGTGGGTGAAATAATCTAATCAATGAATTGTGCTGGATAAATAGTTAGTCATTAGTGGGTTACTTATTTTTAAAATTCGGATATCAGCCACGCTGTGAAAGTCTGTGTATCACGATTTCTGAATTCTAGTTAGATGGCTGCTCCAAAACTTTTTTGAGAAGCATTCGTCAATCTCAAGTATTCAAACACTGTTTGATCATCACAAGGTCTGTCCCCTAGTGTAATTCTGGAGATCATAGGGAAATACAACTAACTAACATATATTTTTTGATTTTTTTACGATCAAAATAACCAGTGATTGGAAATTAATGACAAAAGGCAAAAAATGACCAGTACAAGTAGCTGGTGAAACTAGGGAAGAGAGAATGCGGGGACATGCTCTGTCGATAGATAGAACACACACGGAGGAAATTTTCTGATAGGATTACAAGTGTGCGAGAGGTAGAGAGAAACTGAAACACACCTGGAGCAGAGAACTGAAGATAGAAATAAAATGGATGAGGAAGATATGGACAGACCTTGAACGGGTGGCACGAGACAGGAGGCATTTGTTTCATCATTACCCTTCAATCCGCAAAGAGCATGGGAGTACAACAAACATGCCAAGTATTCTTGTTCCGTGCCAAGTATTCTTGTTCCGTGCCAAGTATTCTTGTTCCGTGCACATATGTATTCACTTGTTCCGAGCCAGAGACAAATCATTGTTTTTAAGTAAAAAAATAAGTTCTCTTGGAAATTGATTTCTTGCAGGAAATTCAGAGGAATTGGCATACACCGTCAGAATTTTAACATGAGCTTTCTGTTCTCTTGTGAGTGCATCACGTGTCTGGATGCAGTCTGTTTAATTCTGCAGCGACTTCTCTGTGACTCCGATTTTACACAAGAAGAATTATCTAGACTAGTTCTTCCTTAGTCAAAAAAAAAAAAAAAGGAACAACGCCCACTCACAATCATACATATATCGTTAAAAAAAGCAACTAAGGAAAACTAAGAACGAATTTACTGAACAAAAAAAAATACAAACCAGGAAGTGTGAACCGTGATAAAAAATTGAAAGATGAGAGGTGAGAGAAATATGAGCCGGTTGAAAAGGTGGAAAAACTCGCTCGATCTCACGTAAGTGGGTAATTAGAGAAAATTGCTTGTCCTGTCGTTATTGTCGCATCAATGAATGACTGGGATAAAAAAAAATAGTTAAAGCTGGGATAAAAACAGAATGGAATCCTATAGCACGACAACTGACACTTCAAAAACGGTCTTTCATACTGTCACTAGTTTTGTATAATATCCCATATTTATCTGCAAAGATAAGCGACTTATTATTATAGCAGCAGTTAGCAGCCACCAATGATGTGGACTGAAGTATTAAGAACAGAATAGGTAAGCTGCATATTCAGCATTAACATAGTTACGTAATTAAGTGGGGATGGGATTGACAAGATGAATGGCGCAACGGACTTACCTTAATGGCTCATTAGGCACTGGTAGGAAACTGATATGGAAACAAGAAGTTAAAAAAATCAAGAACTGATAGAGGGGGGATTGTTGATGGAAATTAATGAGGATATACTTTGAGAAAGACAACAAAAAAAAAATGTTAGGCAAGAAGTAGGATTACTTTAGAAATTATGATTAGGAATTATGATAAGGAACGAACGAAACCTTTATTTCATCACGGTAAAGAAAGACTTTATTACCTTTTAACATTTCTGCCCTGCAATAATACAGTTCTCCAAGTGTTTTCAAATTAAAAATTGTCAATAATAAGTAATCAATATTATTATTGCATTCAGTAATTGAGAGCACACACGTACATTCAATCACACATACATACACAAAGAAAGAGAGAGAGATAGAAAGCCAGATAAAGAGTCAAACGGAACCAGGATATTGATAGCATAATTGATGAAATCATTAATTATTAATGGTTGAGCACTTAATGTTTTTTAAAATAATGTTTCATTGTCAACATGTAACCCTTCAGCTCTCCACGGAGCATAGGCATGCAAGAAAATCTCACCAAGTCTTCCTTTCATGGTCTGTCCATGTCTTTTTATATCTGTCATATCTGTCTTCACTTCACTTCTCCGTGTGTATTTTTTCAGTTTCTCATTACCTCTTTTACCCTGGGAATTCTACGACACGTGCTGTCTTGTAATGCTTTCAACAGGTTTCCCAAATGTGTGCTCAATCCAAAAAATCATGGTCTTCTAATCACAACGTATTCCGCTGACACTTGTCTGCTTCTTGTCATCAGTTCTACACTGGCACTTGTCTGGTTGTCATCAGTTCTACACTCACACTTGTCTGGTTCTTGTCATCAGTTCTACTGACACTTGTCTGAGTTTCTTGTCAACATTTACTACACAACTGAGCACCTGTCTTGGTTTTTGTCCTCAGTTTCTACAATGCCACTTGTCAGTCGGTTCTTGGTCATCAGTTCTTCCACTGGAACTTGTCTGGTTCTTGTCATCAGTTACACTGGCACTTGTCTGGTTCTTGTCATCAGTTACACTGACACTTGTCTGGTTCTTGTCATCAGTTACGCTGACACTTGTCTGGTTCTTGTCATCAGTTACGCTGACACTTGTCTGGTTCTTGTCATCAGTTACACTGGCACATGTCTGGTTCTTGTCATCAGTTACACTGGCACATGTCTGGTTCTTGTGATCAGTTACACTGGCACTTGTCTGGTTCTTGTCATCAGTTACACTGACACTTGTCTGGTTCTTGTCATCAGTTCTACACTGGCACTTGTCTGGTTCTTGTCATGAGTTCTTCACTGCCACTTGTCTGGTTCTTGTCATCAGTTCTACACTGGCACTTGTCTGGTTCTTGTCATCAAGTCTATACTGACACTTGTCTGGTTCTTGTCATCAGTTCTACACTGACACTTGTCTGGTTCTTGTCATCAGTTCTACACTGGCACTTGTCTGGTTCTTGTCATGAGTTCTTCACTGCCACTTGTCTGGTTCTTGTCATCAGTTCTACACTGGCACTTGTCTGGTTCTTGTCATCAAGTCTATACTGACACTTGTCTGGTTCTTGTCATCAGTTCTGCACTGACACTTGTCTGGTTCTTGTCATCAGTTCTATACTGACACTTGTCTGGTTCTTGTCATCATTTCTACACTAGCACTTGTCTGGTTCTTGTCATCAATTCTACACTGATACTTGTCTGGTTCTTGTCATCAGTTCTACACTGACACTTGTCTGGTTCTTGTCATCAGTTCTACACTGGCACTTGTCTGGTTCTTGTCATCAAGTCTATACTGACACTTGTCTGGTTCTTGTCATCAGTTCTACACTGACACTTGTCTGGTTCTTGACATCACTTCTACACTGGCACTTGTCTGGTTCTTGTCATGAGTTCTTCACTGCCACTTGTCTGGTTCTTGTCATCAGTTCTACACTGGCACTTGTCTGGTTCGTTCATCAAGTCTATACTGACACTTGTCTGGTTCTTGTCATCAGTTCTGCACTGACACTTGTCTGGTTCTTGTCATCAGTTCTACACTGACACTTGTCTGGTTCTTGTCATCAGTTCTAAACTGGCACTTGTCTGGTTCTTGTCATCAGTTCTACACTAACACTTGTCTTGTTCTTGTCATCAGTTCTACACTGACACTTGTCTGGTTCTTGTCATTAGTTCTACACTGGCACTAGTCTGGTTCTTGTCATGGGTTCTTCACTGACACTTGTCTGGTTCTTGTCATCAGTTCTAAACTGGCCCTTGTCTGGTTCTTGTCATCAGTTACTGACACTTGTCTGGTTCTTGTCATCAGTTCTACTGACACTTGTCTGTTCGTGTCATCAATTCCACTGACACTTGTCTGGTTCTTGTCATCAATTCCATTGACACTTGTCTGGTTCTTATCATCAGTTCCACTGACACTTGTCTGGTTCTTGTCATCAGTTCTACACTGACACTTGTCTGGTTCTTGTCATCTGTTCTACACTGACACTTGTCTGGTTCTTATCATCAGTTCTACACTGACACTAGTCTGGTTCTTGTCATCAGTTCTACACTGACACTTGTCTGGTTCTTGTCATCAGTTCTACACTGACACTTGTCTGGTTCTTGTCATCAGTTCTACATTGGCACTTGTCTGGTTCTTGTCATCAGTTCTACACTGACACTTGTCTGGTTCTTGTCATCAGTTCTACACTGACACTTGTCTGGTTTTTGTCATCAGTTCTACACTGGCACTTGTCTGGTTCTTGTCATCAGTTCTATAATAGTGACCTTGTCATACTATTTAAATCCTTCTGTTCTATGTAAACACTTCAACCTTGTCTGTAGTGCCTGACTGTCACTGTTGTGTTATTATGCACACACACGTCAGACTTTATAAGAGCAGTGGTTAGTGCACTGGCTTCCCAGCTGGTTCGATCCCCAGTTGAGGTAGAATATTTTTAGACCGCAAATGGTCGACCCAGCCTCATGAATTGGGTACCAGAGCAACTCTGTGAAGATTAAAGGCGGCCGGTGTGATGCTGACCACATCACCCCTAGTGTGCCGATGGTCAAGAAAATATGAGCCTAACACCTTACTCCCAATATGCCTCTATGGGCATGTAACCTGATCCTTTACCTTTCTTTACACCAGCCTATATTTTTTTGTGCGCATTCTCTCAGTCATCTCAACCATCATTCTCCCTTTTCCTTCTCTAACCCGTTTAACATTAGTTCAGTACTAGCCCATTCGGTATTTCTTGTTCAGTCTTCCAGCATGCATCATCCGCTCTCTATTATCTTTTTATCCACGTGATCATAATCATCATTATCTCTCTGTCCAGGGGCTCCTTCGATCACTTATTTCATCTCTGTCTTCCACATTTTTGTATTAATGTGTGCATTATTCATTTATTTTTATTGCTTATTTCATTATTACCCCTTATTATACTAACAAATGATAGAGGTTTCACTCACAGCTTTGCTTTATTATTTTCAACGGTCAGTTAACGTTTAAAAAAAAATGTAAAACCTGTTACTAGGACAAGGGATTAAAAAAAAAAACAAAGATAAAATGTACGGATACAAGACCGTCGTCAGGTAACAAAGAAACACAAAAAAAAAAACAAAAATAAAACAACAACAACAAACAAAAAAAAACCGAAAGGAAAAAAGCGAGCACTAAGTAAAACACTTGCAAAATGAATAAAAACAATACGATGAAACATGTCATTTTGTCTATATACCGTAATGACACCGGACATGTCAAACTACAGGGTGTATAGCTTTTATTTATTTGTAATATTGTCACGGGATCGGTTCCTCTGCTCTGTAGTTGTGGTCACACAATAGCCATATTTAGAGTATAAAGATGAGGGTATTCAAAGAACCAACCTTCGCTCAAGATTACTCTTGGTAGAGATGTAAATAAAAGAATGATGTTTCTACTTCAGGGAGTCTCACATGAATTTTAAGAAAGCAAGCTTAACAACTGAGATCATCTAATCTGTCATGAACTTTTTATCGTCCCGCCCCTCCTGTGAGGAAAAGAAATGTGCTCGTATTGTCTGAGCCCTCAACTGAAATGATTCAGTAAAATATTACTTTAACAGCTCTGGGTGGTTATGTATTTAAAATAACTTATTCTTGCGGGTGCAATTCGCTCAATAATGATTAAAGTAACTATCAATTTGCATTTACAGATAACAAATTTTATAATCAATTATAGTTAACAAAGTTAAAATAGAGTAGTGAATGAAAATTAAGCACTGATGTTGTCATCACTAGTAATGACTTTAAAGTGGCTATCGTTAAAAAAAGTTATTTTGCTGGGCCTGACTGTAATACTTAACTAGCCAGGTGTTAACGATGGTTTGTTGCTAGTGCTGCGTTCCGTTGCCGTTGGTTCCCAAGGATGTTGTTGGCTGGTCCGTCAATCGTCAAATTTTGTGGCAGTAACACGTCTATGGCGGTAATGCTGGGGGTAAAGGCAAGCGTCTTCAAGACCCGTCTGATGTAGGTGTCTATCGTAGACTGCTGGCAACTTGAACCATAGACTTGTATCACAAACTTGAACCACAAACTTAGAGAAAACAAATGTCTCTTCTAAGAATAATAAGATAAAAGGTAAAGGATTCCGTTACAAGCCCGTTGAGGCATATTGGGAATATGGTGTTAGGCCCACATTGTCTTGACCATCGGCACACTAGGGGTGATGTGGTCAGCATCACGTCGGCCGCCTTAACCTTCCCAGAGTTGCTCTGGTACCCAATTCATGAGGCTGGGTCGACCCCAGAGCAGTTTGTGGTCTTAAAAATCCCACCTCAACTGGGAATTGAACCATGAACCACCGAGCTAGGAAGCCAGTGCATTAACCACTGCGCTACCACGGCTCCCTTCTAAGCATAGGGTATCCTGAAATGAGAATCCGCTTCCATTCCTCTACTTTATCTTCATCGGAAACTTTACCCTCCCTATGCATAAATGTTCCACCCAGTGAGTTGGATGAAAGTGCGTGTGGACAGCGGAAAACGACAATTGCATGTCTGTCCTAATCTTCAGCAAGATGGGCATTCCCTCCATCCAACTGAGATATGTGGTGTGTTGTATCATGTCCTGTATGCAAGCTCGCATCTTACCATGCGGTGATCAGGTAGCATATATCGTCCGCAGACAGAAAGTCTGGGTTAACAATATGTATGTTGCTCAGTATAAACTCTTACTCCGTCTGGAGCTAGCGATATGTGAAACATTAATGTGGCAAGTCTGCTCCTTCGCTACGGATCACCGATAACAAAGGAGAAAATAACAAGGAGAGAGGGTTGGGTGAGAGGTGTGACAAGATGTGATAAGGAAACCTTGAACAATGAAAGCGAAACAACGGTAAAGTGCGGGTGAGAAAAAAACAAGAGGAAGAGCACAGGAGAGATAATGAAGCAGGTCATATAAAAATATAACGACCCAAGATTTGGCTTGTCACAAATGTCAACAACATTTATTTTGCCATCTTTCAACCATTTTCCCCTTTTTTCCAAATAGTAATACGTAATAGCACGAGCTGGGCATGATAAATGGAGTTTGTATTATTTTTTTGGTTTTGATCCGGAAACAATAGGCCCTCTAGTTTTATCATTTCTCATGAACTTCTGCCTGGTCTACTCCCCTTTGTGTCATAATTGAAAGTAACCAACCATTTCACGAGTACCTTAGAAACAGCGAGGTCAGGGAAACGGTAATCTTGTCCTAGTTGGATTAGATCATCCGAAAATAATAGTAGAGTGTCTGGGGGATAAATATTCACTTCATTAACTAATGTGACAGCTTCAAACTAATGACATTTTTTTGTCGATGGGAAACTGATACGGCCTAGCACTTAGTACAAAGGAGAAACAAAATGAATAATTGGAGTCAGTGGAAATCAAGATTGAAGAATCAACACCGAAAATTACAAGTTACTTTGACAAACAGACAGTAATGAACAGTTGGAGGTGCGGAAACAAACGTCTAGTATCGTACAAGAAGAAATAATTAATGTTTCTTATTACTATGTTGTGAGAAATAATGGTCATTTGGTGACAGTTGTTATTGATTTGTGTGTCTCCATTAACTACGCCTCTTGTTACAAATTGATATCTGACAATTTACCATACCTTTTGTTACAAATAGTTGTCTATCTGACAATTTACAATACCTATTGTTACAAATAGTTGTCTATCTGACAATTTACAATACCTATTGTTACAAATAGTTGTCTATCTGACAATTTACAATACCTATTGTTACAAATGGTTGTCTATCTGACAATTTACAATACTATTGTTACAAATAGTTGTATATCTGACAATTTACAATACTATTGTTACAAATAGTTGTCTATTTGACAATTTACAATACCTATTGTTACAAATAGTTTGTCTGTCTGACAATTTACAATACCTCTTGTTACATATAGTTGTCTATCTAACAATTTACAATACATATTGTTACAAATAGTTGTCTATCTGACAATTTACAATACCTATTGCTACAAATAGGTGTCTATCTGACAATTTACAATACCTATTGTTACAAATAGGTGTCGATCTGACAAATGCGCAATGTTACAAAATGTTGTTTATCTGACAATTTACAGTACCTTTTGTTACAAATTGCTGTCTGTCTGACAATTCACAATGTCTGATGTTAAAAATTGTTGCCTTTCTGACAGTTTACAATACCTGTTGTTACAAATAGTTAACTATCTGACAATGTGGTGTACCTCTTGTTACAAACTGTGGTCTATCTGACAATTTACAATGCCTTTTGTTACAAGCTGTTGTCTGTCTGACCATTCACAATGTCTGATGTTAAGAATTGTCGTCTGTTGTTATTGAGTAACTGTTATTGTGGTGTTCTTATCGCCTTGGATAATAAACACATCGTAGCCTTGATTGATACCTTGGTTTTGATTAGAGTTAATAATGTTCACTGACATAAAACGTTGTCAGTATACGTCGGGCTTACAGTGTCAAGACGCGAATGTCGTGTGATGAGTTCGAACCCTTAAATCAAGGTTAATTTATGTCCAACAGCAAAAATAGGGTCCTTGACCAACTTGGTAATATAATATACTTGACCCATTGGCTGTGTGATGAAGTGAATTTGTGTCACAACGCGCTCAAATAATTTCCCGCTTAATAACCTAGTTAACGCATTTTTACAGTCTATAAATAACTATTTGAAATTTGTCTGAGGGGCAAAGTCAAATCTACCGCCAACAATTTGACTAAAGAATTTCAATTTTTCTACTACACCAAGTTAAAAAGGTTACTACCCCCAAACAAACACACACCCCGTCTAATATTTATTAACGAACGTCGTAAAAATTAACAACCAATCGGATTGTTACCTCGTTTTATAGTGACGATAAAAATTTTGGTTGGAGTGAGAAAAATGTCTAAAATGTGTTTTTAACTAAAATTAAATAATTTATTCCTCAAAAATTAAAGAGAATTAAAGGAAAGAGATATCTGGAATTGTAGCGCTGATATTGATTAACATAATACCATAAAGATTTCCCATTAATAAAACTATCTTGACGTAGAAACATTTATTTTATTAATATTTTCAGTTCGGGAAAAAGCACAATTAATTACTTAAAAATTACACAGATGAAACGGGGAGAAATAAATGAAGGAAACCTATAGGGGTAGATAGAGGACAGCTGGCCGTTTAATAATCAATTTTGATATTAAAAATGGTCCATAAATAACTGAGACATATAATATATAAATAAAATCAGACGAGCGAACACACTGAACAACGCTCAATGTTTATGGTCCAAAATTAGTTAATTTTTTTGACGCGTCTTTTGATTGGCTGGTTGGAATTGATAACTTTTAACTCTGCTTGAATAAGTCCGCCATTTGAGAAAAACTTAAGCACAGACAGGTTGAGAGCAGATGCAAAGCGTTGGTGACAAATGCCTTTGCCGTCTGGACGACACAGCACTCTGGAATTGAGCCATTTACTGCTAGTCAATCCTGTGATTGTGTGATTATTCTTTACTTGCGGTAAGATAAATAAGTATTAGTATTTCATTGGCATGTAACTGGCCACAGATTGTGCGCCATATTTTGTTGTTCGACATTGCCAGTTGGAAGAGGTTACGACAACCTAAGTAGGAAGTGCCTAAGCAGACTTAGAGGGAAGTGAAACTAATTTGTGTTTGAATATTGCCATAAAATCTTACGACTGTAAGTCCAGAGGCCACTAGCAATCTTCTGCAGTGCCACAGTGTTCTAATGACACATGAAAACATACCTAGGATGTTTGAACTAAAGATTTAACAGGTCACAAGAAGAAAATTGTATACCCCAGCTGATTTTAGGGAGCACAATCAATGCTTAAGGTGACAGAGACGTTGCAGCCATATGGGAAGAAGAATGTAAACACAGGACGGAGTGAAGTCAAAGAAAATAGGGTCTGGTGCAAATGGTTCGCACACGTGACTAACCCCAGATAATCTTAGTATTGATTAGTTGTGGAATTGTTATAGCCAGCATATAAAAGGGAGGGAATATCCTTCTTTTTCAGGGTTATATTGCCTATTACTTAGTGGTGGCAGGAAACCTGGTGCAGGCAGACCTTGTGTACATTGAAGCCTCAGTAAAGCTGCATGCTGCATCTGTGGTGAGAAGACAACTCTTGTGTTGACCTTGCATAGTCTACAGTCATCCACCTCAGACAGGCTGTCAGGTCAAGTCCCTTTAAATGGGCATATGATATCTCATTTTAACAATTTCCACAACCAGAACAGAAATTCCTGTGGGCTTGATGATACCAACAGACCCTCACATAATTGACTATTTGTTATATAAAGTATTAAATCAGACTGTGGGATACACATACAGTGACACTTTAATATACCAGTTATGGACAAAGGGTCCTCTTTATTTATTTATATGTTGTAAATAAAATTTTCTTATTTGAAAACATTCCTGTCCCAAAAGAATTGAGGTACAGGAAAATAAAAAATTGTAATATATTAATATAACTTTACCAACAGTCTTACTTACTTCACTTTTATTGAGTTAAAGTTATGTTTGACATTCTTCATACATCACAATAGATACATTACCCTAGACACTTGCCACACAACATCACAGAGATTATTTTACACAGAGTGAGATCTTAGAGAGGTAGCGGATAGGGACCCTGAGAACATCATCATCAATTAGACTCAGGGAACTTACACAGCTGGACCTCACTTTGTTTACCCTTAGTGTAGTAACATCAATAAACTCTCACATACCACAGGCTGGTAAGTTATTTTTCCAACAAACATCTTTAATTTTGATGAACGAACGAAGACGATGACAAATCCAGAGTAGACAAACTCTTACATTGACGGTTGCAAATAAATCAAGCACGTATATCATGAAGATAATGTCCACATTCCATATTCATTTGATGGACCTCATAAATAATCTCATGGCTTAAAGATTCCCTCCTTATTCAATATCTGAGACGCTGGACATATTCACTGGGAAAACTTCAGTGCATTTAAATTCAAATATATTTTCCCTCAGAGGATCCGTACACACTAGCAACGGGCCATTAAGGACCACGCCTAAGCCCTGACTAGATCTTGCTGTGTATTTATAAAGCGGGTATCAATTTTTTTTTTTTTTTTTTCTTAACCAGCGGCACTTGGGCTTTCAGCCCTTCGGCCCAATGACATGTCATTGCGAGGCTGGGGAACCTGAGGACTTTCCTTCCAACCCGGTCAGGAGCTTCGCTCCTTCCCATCCACAGAGGGTTTATCACAGGAGCCGTTCAGGCTATTCAGTCAAATTTCCGGCCGTAAACATTTCTTCAAACGCCGACGCCCGGGTTTGAACCATGAACACCTGGTCGCCAGTACAACGCCGAAGCCATTACACCAGCGCGGCTCCCGGGTATCAATTTAAGATACATATACAAACGAGCCAGAATTGGCTGAAGCTGACACTTCCTCCTGGAAGGTAACAAAATATACATTCGTAGACTCTTCCCGAAATATGGGACTCTTGGACCAGACCAACGTCTGCCTTCTTAAGCCGGCATTTTGTCTCTCTCTCTGACGCGTAAGCGCTCTTTGGCAACCAACGAATATATCGCACCAAATTTGTGCGCTTTAGTGCATAATAAATATAAGTTATTATTACTTACATGGATGCGTACCTAAAGTACATCCAACAAAGTTAGATTGTGGCATCTGGTAATCTGTTAAGTCCACACACTTAACACTTATGAGAAAACGGACGTAACAGTGTCAGACAATTTACAATGCTTAGTCTTACAAATTATTATTTGAAAATTTTCAATGTTTGTTTTTACAGATTGTTGTCTGACTTTGTCTGTTGTAACATAGCCACGCCAGCTAATATTATGTACGGGTTGTATCCCCTTTATTTACGTCTTATGTTACAAACTGTTGTTTGTCTGATAATATGTAATACCTGTTTTTACAAACTGTCTGATAATTTACAGTGCCTGTTGTTGCAGATTGTTACCTGACAGTGTACAGTGCATGTTGTTACTGTCACGCTTTGATTGGAATTGTCTGCCCTTTAGTCTGATTGGCCTGTATCTTTTCTTTCTATCTCTTGGCTACGCCTACTTTTCTGTCATTCTTTGCTCTTAACAGCTGAAATTCTGTCTGTGTTACCTGTCAATCTCGGTAGAACCAAGCTATGCCCACCCTTCGCACATGCGAAGCGGCGTTTCTGCTCTATAGTCTTTTATGTAGAGATTCCTGGGCAAGTCGGCGCGTCCCCTGGCTCTTTGTTGAGGAACACCGGGGATTTCGCTGCCCTTTATATTTCTTGCCGGCTTTCGGTTGAAAGCCCGACCACAAATAGCTAAAAGCACGGAGGAGAGCATTCTAACGTTACGCCACTTTCGTTTTATCGCGCGCACGGGCAGAGACCTCCTGACGATTTCTCTTGATATATAAGAACGTGGTTCCTTATACTCGGTAAATTAATATGAAACAAATATAAAGGTATGTTATCAGGCACTCGCAGGAAATAAAGAAGTAGAACACCAGACAACAGAAAAACAACAGACATGAGTGGCTTACCCAGGATATGAACACTGGACCTTCCGTGCGACAACCCCGCCTAGCCATGCAAGCGAATCACACTATCCGCCCTGCCATCTACGCATCATCAAAAAATGATGTTTCAATGGCAGGTCAACAGTGCGAACCACAATACATGACACCAGAAGTCCACCATGGGCAGTTCAGCCTATTAATGACGCAATCACTTCTGTAGTGATTGCGTCATTAATAGGCTGAACTGCCCATGGTGGACTTCTGGTGTCATGTATTGTGGAGTGATTGCGTCATTAATAGGCTGAACTGCCCATGGTGGACTTCTGGTGTCATGTATTGTGGTTCGCACTGTTGACCTGCCATTGAAACATCATTTTTGATGATGCGTAGATGGCAGGGCGGATAGTGTGATTCGCTTGCATGGCTAGGCGGGGTTGTCGCACGGAAGGTCCAGTGTTCAAATCCTGGGTAAGCCACTCATGTCTGTTGTTTTTCTGTTGTCTGGTGTTCTACTTCTTTATTTCCTGCGAGTGCCTGATAACATACCTTTATATTTGTTTCATATTAATTTACTGTTTACAGGCCTCGGGTTTCCCTCCCTTATGTGTAATAAATGTTTATACAATACCAAACCTACCCACTATCCTGTTCTCACTGTTCTAGTCTACTATCATTTACTGGACACAGTATTAAGGTCCTTGTCTTGTTGGATTCGGCCTATACTGCTTGATAGAAATACAACAGAAGTGATTGCGTCATTAATAGGCTGAACTGCCCATGGTGGACTTCTGGTGTCATGTATTGTGGTTCGCACTGTTGACCTGCCATTGAAACATCATTTTTTGATGATGCGTAGATGGCAGGGCGGATAGTGTGATTCGCTTGCATGGCTAGGCGGGGTTGTCGCACGGAAGGTCCAGTGTTCAAATCCTGGGTAAGCCACTCATGTCTGTTGTTTTTCTGTTGTCTGGTGTTCTACTTCTTTATTTCCTGCGAGTGCCTGATAACATACCTTTATATTTGTTTCATATTAATTTACTGTTTACAGGCCTCGGGTTTCCCTCCCTTATGTGTAATAAATACTTATACTCGGTACCATAGTCTATTAAGGATTCCTTCCTGCCTTGGAAATCGTTACAAGGTTGATAGCCTATAACCAGAATTATAGTGCGGAAATTGTATTCTTTGTTGGTAAGCACATCATATTTTTAAGTTAATTCAGTGGGGGAGCTAGCTTAATTATATAGAGTCAAGTCCCGTATTCATTATTATTTTTCGTTTGTATAAACATTTTTCGTATGTATGATCATTTTTTGACTGAAATGTATATTATATATATTTACAGTCAAAGGGACAGAACCCGAAATATTGATACTGCTATTTTTTAGGAGTTTACCTCCTCTTGTATAGAGACACGTTCGGTCTATAATTTCTTGAACAAAGCGTGACCACATCTCCTTATTTGGTAGTACCAGTCAACTATGGTAGATGTCTGAAAACCTGTCTTAACGCTTCTTTTCATGACCATAAAAGGCGCGACTGTGTAAGACTTTTATCTCGAATGTTCTTAGAATCGTCTTATTGTGAACGGCGACTCAGAGATTGTCGTTCTGCGCATGTCTCGACTTGGTTTTCGTTTGTTGTTCCGGCCAGCTCGGGGAGTTTAGAAATGGTCTAAGTAGCGAGCAGACGCGACCTGCGTCTTGTGATTTTCTGAGGGAAATACATTGTCTTTGTGAGTTAGTTAGCTAACTAGACTATTTCCCAGTATTATTCAAGCCTGCCTGGAGGCATATGTTCATGGTTGATTTTCCGAAATAAGGTAATTCCTCTTGTATCGAACTTTATGCTATCATCTAGAGGTTCGTCATTTTGTCGCCTTTTTGCTCGCCTGTGTGATTCAAAATGGAGAGGTACTTTGACTAGGATTAAGTCACCGGTATCTTTATACCTGAACTAGTTATATATATATGGGTCGCTCTAGACCAACAAGACTATTGTCTGTGTTCCAGGATTCGTTATATCAGAGATCACGTCCAAGTCAGATGGTTAGACTTAGAAACATTATAAAGGTCGAGCTGACCTGTAATCCATGTATGCTATTCACGTGCAGACAGTAAACGGACTGATTGTATACATCTGATCTGCTAGCATCAGAAAGGGAATATTTATTATTGTCTATGAACAGTGATGATCTGCAGCTGACACTGTTGCAGAATTTATATGTATTATTTATACAGCTTCACGAACTAGAACTCTATGATTTTGAATGCTGAACTCGTTGAACTATGTTGATGATATAAATATCCTGACTGTTTTGTGGCGTGCAATAAATGGAAAAAATTATACAACGAAGTTACCATTTCTATGACTCTACACATCATGTTGCCTGTGTTATACCCTGTGAACTGTTCTACTACCGCATACACAGCAACATCCTAAAATCAGAGAAGACACCTACATCTTGCACTTTAATACCAGGTGTCGATAGGGGTGGCAAGTGGTCGTCAATCTTATACGGAGCTAACGTACCTGGCATTGTGGCGCACCATTATCATTTAGCCTAAATCCACCCTTATCATTTTTGGTGGCCATAGGTTGGTTTACTCTGATACCAGCTATCAAGGGGGTCAACAAACCCAGACATCATCATCAAGCTTTCAAAATTACAGTTCAACTCACTTCCTTCAAGAAAAGCTACTTTTGATGAAAGATTTTGAAAGTACCCGGCATTACTGACAGTTGTTGATATTTTGAAACTACCCGGCGCTGCTCGGCAGTATTGAAGTTTGTCTACAACTAGAAGGACAAGTACCGAGCGAATGGATTTCCTGATCTGTTAAGAAGAAGGACAAGTGCCGTAACAACTGTTCCGGTCTGAGAGGTACTGTTGCAGATTCAGAAGGTCAAGTTCAGAAGCTGTTTCCTGTTAGAAGCTCATTTCCTTCGTCATGGCAGTTTACGAGAGCAGATATGGATCAACGTTGGATCATTGTCCTAAGAATGCTGATCACATCCTGTTCTGAACTGTGCTGACGTTGTGGATACATAGAAGTTAAGTGGCCTGTTTTGTTTGTGAACTGTGCCCTTATGTTCTAGCTGAGCCTTCTAAATTCTTTCACATTTTTTGCTATTTGTTACATGTTATATGTTATTTGTATTTGTATATTTATATGTTTATATTCTGCGGGTTTTCTCGGTTGGGCGGTGACTTTCAGTAGAAGATACCACGTCACAGAGGTTCTACTGTTAGCGTTTTCGTTAGGGACTGTGCGAATTTCCTACTGTGAAATTTGCTAGCGACAATCGTTGCTATATCTGTTTAGTTGTGACGAGTTGTGCTTTATTTTTGTTTCTTGTATATTTTTTTTTTCTTTTTCTTTTCTCTCTTTCTTTCTGTTTTTTAGTTTCGATTTCGATGGTTTGTATTTGTAGGTCTCCCCTTTTCTATTATTCAGTTCTTTACGTATATTTTTGTGTATACACTGTAGCGTCATTTGTTTGTCATATCTTCGCATTTTGTCATCACATTTCTTTTTAGTTTCGCTGTTTATTTATTTGACTTATGCGAATGTTTTCGTATTGTTTGATCTTTGTTGTTGTTTACATTGACTCTGATCTTTGTTATTGTTTACATTGACTCTGATCTTTGTTATTGTTTACATTGACTTTGATCTTTGATGTTGTTTACATTGACTTTGATCTTTGTTATTGTTTACATTGTTGGTGACCTTTGTTATTGTTTACATTGTCTTGTTATTGTTTGCATAGTTCTTGCATAGTTAGCTTTCACTATTGTTACATATATGCTCATGCACTATTGGTCTATAGTGCACTTATCATAACTAACTGGTGGGTTTTTTGCTTATGCACTATTGTAGTGCAGTTATGATAAATAACTGATGGTTATGCACTGATTTGGGTAGTGCACTGATGATTAAGAAGTGACTTGTGATATTATTATACATTTGATAATACAAGTTGGTGTCAAGTCTTGTTTCCCACAGAGATTGGGTTAAACATAGTGATTATACAAGCACTTTATTAAGTCTTGTTGCTATTAAGATTGAAATAAGATAATTAATTATTTCAGGTTCTGTACTCACATTTTAGACATCATGTCTACATTTGAGTACTTTATTGAGCAGGGTAAGCCCTTGGGAAGACAGGTGATAAATTAGAAGAATTTGCGACTGTTCAATATGCCAAGGCATTGAAGTCGGAAGAAAAGAAAATGAAAGAACAAACTGAACAAAAGAGAATAGATGCTGAAAATTTAAAACTGCAGATGCAGGTAGATGAAAAAAGATTACAAATGGAAATGGAAAAACAAAAAAGAGAAGCAGAATCTCAGGAGAAGAGACTTGAAAAAGAGGCTGAAAATAAGAGACTTGAAAAAGAGGCTGAAAATAAGAGACTTGAAATAGAGGCTGAAAATAAAAGATTAGAAAAACAAGCTCAGGTTGAAGAAAGAAAATTGCAGGCACAGGCTGAGGCTGAAGAAAGAAGGTTACAAAGAGAGTCTGATGACAGAAAAGCAAAAATGGAGCATGAAGAAAAACTCATAGCTTTAGAGTTAGAGAAGTTAAAGTTATTGAACGCTGGTAATGCTAATGATGCAAATAAGGTGTCAGATAAGACTAATGCTAAGGATTTCAAGCTTAATCTACCAGCATTTAATCCCTCAATCGATGATATAACATTTTATCTAGATAGATTTGAAAGTGCATGTAATGTGCATAATATAGATAAAACATTATATGTTTATCATCTGTCCAAGATACTTAGAGGTGATGCTTTGACTTTGTTGAGTATGGTAGATGTGCCTGACAAAAACAACTATGAGGTTGTCAGAGCAGCATTGTTAAAGAAGTACCAACTTAACGAGGACGGATATCGTCTTAAATTTAAAAACATGTTACCAGAAACTGGAGTTGAATTCTCTGAATTCATCTCAGGCATCCGTCTTACTTTTTTACGATGGGTTGAGTTGTCTAAGACAGAGAGTACATTTGAAGCTCTTACGGACTTACTACTTAGAGACAAGGTTATGTCTTCTGTTAATGAATCCTTTCTTTCTTTTCTTCATGAGCGTAAGCCTAAAAACATAAAAGAAATGGAAGAATACTGTAGCCAGTATGTTACTGCGCATCCTCACATAACCATTAGCAACTCTAAAGTAAAAGAAGGTCTGCCAGTTGCTTCGGCAGCACCTTATGGCCCAAATTTTATGCGTAAATTTCAGGGTAGCCAGCAAAATTTCAATAAAAAGAGTAACCGTAATTATGCCCAGAATCATAGTAATCAATTCCAGGGTGATTCTTCTTCCCAGAACTGGAGACATCCTAATACTACACGTTATTCTACTCCGGTTAACTTTAGAAATTTTCACAAAGGTAATCGGTATAGAGGAAAATATTTTTCTCAGAGACCTCAATACCAGGATAATAGAGGTTCTCAACAGTATAGAGATGGTAATGACAGTTATGGAAACTGGAACTCAAACCAGGATAAAAATTACAGTAGGGACTTTAATGATAATTGCAGAGGCAATAATGGTCGCGGTAGATCGCAACATAAGAGAAAAAAAATATCAACAGACAAACTCTGTTCAACAAGAATCTCAGGGAGTAGATAAACAGGTTAATGATAATAAAGACCATAATGCTATCGGATGCTCATCTTTTGATTTTGGTAGAGCAAATAAATGTCTCCAATGCAGTACTTTATTTGACCCAAAGACCGTTAGTACTTTAAGCTGTGGTCATCCTTTGCCCGCTCTTCCTGCTAATGTTGCTCATGATGGGAGAGGTTCTCTTATATTACATAAGGGGCTTGTAAATAGTAATCCAGTCTCAGTGTTGTTTGACTCTGGATGTACTACTGTCGGGGTTAGGCAATCTCTTGTAGATCCATCCTGTGCTACAGGAAAGGTCATCAAATGTGTCACATTTGGTGGCACGTTGGAAAAGTATCCTACTGCTATAATACACATTGCTACTCCTTTCTTCACGGGAGAGGTCCACGCGTGTCTACTTCCAAACCCTATTGCGGACCTTATTATTGGTCGTATTCACGGAGTTAGGGAATGTACCCCACAGCAGATTGCTGTTTGGGAAGAGCAAAACATTGAAGCTACCAATGCGGTGGTCACAAGAGCACATGCTCTGGATCCACCTCAAACTTCATTAACTAATAATGATGAAGTAAATGACCAAGATAGTCACTTGACTATTACACGTGACTCATTTATCAAATTGCAAGAAGAAGATCCTTCTTTACAAAAATTCTTCATTCTAGCAAAAAAAGGTGATCCTAATCAAAATACTAATAGAAAATCTTGGATTTCTATGAAGAACGGCGTACTTGTACGTATGGTACAAGACTCGACTACGTCCACTCATTCACAAATTCTTGTGCCCAAGAGCATGAGATTGCAAATATTGCAACATGCTCATGACTCGCAATGTGCTGGACATATGGGTTTTTCCCGTACAAAGTCGAGGGTTCTTGCGGCTTTCTTTTGGCCATTTGTGAGCAAGGACATACGAATGTACTGTCGCTCTTGCAAAGTATGTCAGGAGGTCAAATCTAAAGGACCACGACATGCTGCGCCTATCCAGGCTGCTGCTGACATTCCTATTCGCCCTTTTCAAAAAATGGCAATAGATATTATCGGTCCTTTTAGAATTAAGTCGGCTAGAGGACATCAATTTATTCTTACATGTGTCGATATGTGCACACGTTGGCCAGAGGCAATACCTCTCAAGAGCATCTCAACTGCTGATATCGCAGACGCTCTTTGGCTGATATTTTCTCGCTTGGGTTTTCCCGGAGAAATATTGTCAGACCATGGCACTCAACTTATATCAGACACTATGTCACAGGTAATGTCTATGCTACACATTAAAAGGTCTCTCAGCAGTATCTATCACCCAATGTCTAATGGGTTGGTCGAACGTTTAAATAGGACTCTGAAAACTTTACTTGGTAAAATAACTGAGGATCATCCTCAGGATTGGGACAGGGTCTTACCCGCGGCTCTCTTTGCGTACAGAGAGGTCCCCAATGAACATACGGGGTTTTCCCCTTTTGAACTTGTCTTTGGCGCGCAACCGCGCGGCCCTATGTCTTTACTTCACGATCTAATCACTGCCGATAATATTAGCGATGAGACTCAATCTTCTTATGAGTACGTCATTGCTCTTAGGCAAAAGATCATCGAGGCATGCAAACTAGCAACTTCGTCTTCCGAATTTGCTAAAGAAAAGGCAAGGCAGTTTGCAAATAAGAATAGATGTCTACGACAACTTTGTCCAGGTGACAAAGCTCTCGTTCTACTTCCTTCAAGGGAGAACAGACTTCTAATTGCATGGAAAGGTCCATATGCAATAGTCTCCAAAATTTCTGATGTCGACTATGTTGTCGATATTGATGGAAAGCATAAAACTTTCCACATAAATATGCTCACGGAATTTTATGAAAGACCTGACTATTTGCAGCCTATTTTCCAGGCTACGGACAATTCTCAAGCAACTCATGGTCAGTACTCATCTCTGTCAGTTATACAGGATGAGGAAACTGCTTTTTCTGATGTCAATCTTCCTCTTTCTATGGTCCCACTTTATTCTACGGAATCTTGGAAAAACGTGACCGTTTCTCCAAATCTTTCCTCTGAGGAACATCGACAAGTTTCTTCGATGTTGCAAACATTTCAGGATGTTCTTACAGACATCCCGGGACACACACATGTCATTGAACATGACATTGTGCTTACTGATCATAATCCTATCAGAGTCAGACCTTATCCTATACCTATCCATTTCCAGTCTCAAGTCGAAAAAGAATTGGATGAAATGATACGTTTGGAAATCATTGAACCATCCACTTCAGCATACTCTTCGTCTATGGTTATTGTTCGAAAGAAGGATAATAACATTCGCATTTGCGTAGATTATCGCAAATTGAACCAAGTTACGAAGTTCGATGCTGAACCTATGCCTTCATTAGAAGAGCTACTCAATAAACTTTCTAATTCTAGATTCTTTACCAAACTAGATTTGTCTAAAGGTTATTGGCAAGTCCCGCTAACTGAACGTGCCAAACCTTTTACAGCTTTTTCTACACCTAGGGGTTTATTCCAATGGAATTTCATGCCTTTTGGTCTTATGAACGCCCCTGCTACATTCGTACGCATGATGCGGCGAATTCTCGCATATCGTACAGATGTCATAGCATACCTAGATGATATCTGTCTATTCAGTGATTCCTGGGAAGATCACTATTTGGGTTTATACGAATTACTGTCCACTCTTCGCGAGTATAACTTGACTGCAAAACCCTCTAAAGCCTTTATAGGATTTAGTGAGATTTCTTTCCTAGGTCATCGTGTTGGTCGTGGTCTTTTAAAGACAGAGGACCACAATGTTTCAAAAATACTTAACATTTCGGTCCCTAAGACGAAGAAACAAGTAAGGAGTCTATTAGGTTTGATCCAATTCTACGGACGATTCATTCCGAATCTGTCCTCCATTATGGCACCGCTTTCTACTTTATTGAAGAAAGGGTCGCCTAATCTGATCCGCTGGTCTAAAGAATGTCAATCCTCATTGGACCAGGTTAAAGCCCTATTTTCATCTCCACCTATTCTTAGGTTACCTACTATTGAGAAGACTTTTGTTCTTCGGAGTGACGCCTCGTCAACTGGGATTGGGGCAGCACTAATGCAGGAGTATTCTGATACTCTGCATCCGGTGATGTATATCTCTAGGAAATTAAATGCTGCAGAAAAGAATTACTCGGTTTTAGACCGTGAGTTATTGGCTATGGTATGGTCTATTCTGAAGTTACAAAGATTTCTTCTAGGCGCACATTTCATTGTGGAAACCGACCAGAAAGCGCTTACTGCTATTCAGAGCAAAAACTTGAAGAGCTCGAGGTCCACTCGTTATGCCATAGCTCTTCAACCATTTCATTTCTCGGTTCGAGCTATCCGTGGTTCGGATAATGTGATGGCAGACATTCTGTCCAGATGCCCACACGATTCCACATGATTCTTCTGTCATATATATTTCCTGATATACAAGCCAATATTATAATGACATGTTAGTAGATTTTTTTCTCACTTTTTTTTTGGGGGGGGGGGGAATTTATAACATTGTACCATGTAATTATCTAAGAAGGCTTAGTTAGTGATATACGGGCCAAAAGATCACTCGGCCACATTTAAATAAATTATTTTCAGGATTGTATTAGGAGATTTACCAGTTGTCTTTAAGATTTGTGTTATTGATATTTTCGCAGCACATCATTGAAGTCTGCGAGTTTATGTCCATTGTGGAACTTTGAGGATATCAAGTCCTGTCCTAGATTGGGAGCGGATGATGTCCACATCTTCTTCTATTGAATGTTTTATGTCAACGAAGATCAACACATGTATTACTTATTAATTACTGTTGCTTTATATAATGTAATAATATAGTGCGGTATATTAGTAAATTACACCGCTATTTGCAACACATTGTATGATACCATAATAATATATTTAATTTCATATATTGGTATGAGAATAATTTGATTTTCATTATGATGTTGCCATCATTGTGGCGTGTGTTGGTGGCACCTTCCTGGAATATATAAGCGTATACTTAGATAAATTTTTTCTCTAAGGATCTGAGATATGATCTCAGTGTCGCTCCATGCGTTGAGCTAATTTGTTAGGTATATATCCGCGCATCATACGTGCGTTAGGAGCCTAGATTTTTTTTTCCGGCTCCAGGATTTAAAAAAAAAAAAAATGTTTCATTTTTTTTTTTCCCGGGAGGGTGCGGTAATGTTACGCACGGATCATTATTATTTTTCGTTTGTATAAACATTTTTCGTATGTATGATCATTTTTTGACTGAAATGTATATTATATATATTTACAGTCAAAGGGACAGAACCCGAAATATTGATACTGCTATTTTTTAGGAGTTTACCTCCTCTTGTATAGAGACACGTTCGGTCTATAATTTCTTGAACGAAGCGTGACCACATCTCCTTATTTGGTAGTACCAGTCAACTATGGTAGATGTCTGAAAACCTGTCTTAACGCTTCTTTTCATGACCATAAAAGGCGCGACTGTGTAAGACTTTTATCTCGAATGTTCTTAGAATCGTCTTATTGTGAACGGCGACTCAGAGATTGTCGTTCTGCGCATGTCTCGACTTGGTTTTCGTTTGTTGTTCCGGCCAGCTCGGGGAGTTTAGAAATGGTCTAAGTAGCGAGCAGACGCGACCTGCGTCTTGTGATTTTCTGAGGGAAATACATTGTCTTTGTGAGTTAGTTAGCTAACTAGACTATTTCCCAGTATTATTCAAGCCTGCCTGGAGGCATATGTTCATGGTTGATTTTCCGAAATAAGGTAATTCCTCTTGTATCGAACTTTATGCTATCATCTAGAGGTTCGTCATTTTGTCGCCTTTTTGCTCGCCTGTGTGATTCAAAATGGAGAGGTACTTTGACTAGGATTAAGTCACCGGTATCTTTATACCTGAACTAGTTATATATATATATATGGGTCGCTCTAGACCAACAAGACTATTGTCTGTGTTCCAGGATTCGTTATATCAGAGATCACGTCCAAGTCAGATGGTTAGACTTAGAAACATTATAAAGGTCGAGCTGACCTGTAATCCATGTATGCTATTCACGTGCAGACAGTAAACGGACTGATTGTATACATCTGATCTGCTAGCATCAGAAAGGGAATATTTATTATTGTCTATGAACAGTGATGATCTGCAGCTGACACTGTTGCAGAATTTATATGTATTATTTATACAGCTTCACGAACTAGAACTCTATGATTTTGAATGCTGAACTCGTTGAACTATGTTGATGATATAAATATCCTGACTGTTTTGTGGCGTGCAATAAATGGAAAAAATTATACAACGAAGTTACCATTTCTATGACTCTACACATCATGTTGCCTGTGTTATACCTTGTGAACTGTTCTACTACCGCATACACAGCAACATCCTAAAATCAGAGAAGACACCTACATCTTGCACTTTAATACCAGGTGTCGATAGGGGTGGCAAGTGGTCGTCAATCTTATACGGAGCTAACGTACCTGGCATTGTGGCGCACCATTATCATTTAGCCTAAATCCACCCTTATCAGTATCTAGTACATAAGATAAAGTAATTTGTGTGTGTGTGAGCTGGGAGTTCTAATTTTAATAAGCAAACTACCAATTTTAACTCCGCTTAAGTAGTACGGCCAAGACAGAATATATATATATATATATATATATATATATATATATATATATATATATATATATATATATATATATATATATATATATATATATATATATATATATATATATATGTGTGTGTGTGTGTGTGTGTGTGAGACAAAGATATATTCTAGCAGACAGAAAAAAAGAGAGAGAGGCATATGCATATCATTTGTTTTCGCGATGTATTTCCAAGTGCGAATATGTGTATAACTTAGTTCTGTGTGGAGTTTTGCTGTTATTTTTTTATATACTAGTGCTTATCAGCGCAAGTTAATTTTACAACGCTGCCCAGAGTAGTCCCTATTAGATAAATTATCTCAGGGCCACTTTTATTTAACAAAGCATGTTTTAAATGGCTAGACTGGACTTGCTTAAAGAGGGTGCGTGTGTGAAAAGCGAGGTCAGCAGAATCGTCTGCATAGACAGCGCGGAAGTAACGCATGGACGCGTTTGCCTGTGCGGAAGGTTTAGGCTAAGCAGCGCAGGTACGTTGTGGTTTGGTAACGAGCACGCGAAGGGGTGGGGGCGGTGCGATTGAGGTAATTTGTTTGTAAACATTGGGCCAGGCTGTATAATTGTTTATGTAAAATTTGGTTGTTTGTATTTTCTACAGAGAGTGGTCAAACAGCCTGTAACCTAGTGCTCTCTGTACCCCATTGGGAGCATCTTGCATTGGCAACGTCTCTACTGCAATTTCGTGCCACCACATATTGGAGTAAAATTATCGTCCGTGCAACGGCTAGTTGCCTTTGCCCTCAAAACCTCGGGCAATATCATCAGGCCCATCGAGGTCCTGACACCATGGAGTACATACTCCCAGCTTTCAGCAGGATATACACCTCCAGCCAGACAGGCTGTCACCTTTGCCACCCCAGCGTGTGGGCAACACTGTCATACCCATTGTCAGCTTGTAACCCGGAGTAATTGGAGTATCCTTCAGAACAAGCCGGCACCCTTGCCTTGGGAAGTCAAGTCATATGTACCCAACCAATAGAGGCGCATCCCTTGGGAGCCCTCATCTATATTGGTTGTAATCTTTGCCGCCAGTGATCTCTAGCGGCCGCTAATCGGATTTATTTTCATAGTGCTTGGATATTCGCACTAGCATTTTTTCCTTCATCCGTGCTTTGGATAGTGGGTGCGTGTTTGGATTGTTCACACCGGTGTCCTCGGGGAGCTTATCTTCGCATCATTTGGGATATCGAAATTCTTCAGAAGAATTGTGTTAAGTGTCCATTCGATATGGTTTACTTACTTACCAGGAGTGTTTGGCAAAACTGGAGCGGCCGTTTTCATCCTTGAAGATCCCCCCCCACCCCCCCCCCCACCCCCCGTTTGCTAGATAACATAATTAGTTCTGGGTGTTGGTGTGGAGTGAGGCGATCTGCTTGTGTGCGATTTATCTAAGTGGTGTGGTAGGTTGTTTGTTTTACTGTGATTGTGTTTTTTTAAGCCTTCAGAGATCGTGAAGGCAGTTTCTTCTTATTATCCTTGATTCATGTGGTGGGTTTTGTGTTAACAAACATATTTACATTTGCTTGTGGTCAGAACTCTCGTCTATGCTAACTGTCACTGGATGTTGTAGTGTATGTTCTTACAGCATTTAGAATTATTCTATTTGTTCAGAGAGAACGGGCGAGGGATTGACTTAGTAAAAGTCAGTCGTAGGAAGCTGGAGAAATAGTCTTCTTACTTTACAGAAATCAGATCTCTTCCCATAATTTTCAAGAGTGACTCTATTCTTATCTACTTTCACCTTACACATTCATAATCTGTCTGAACTCATACACAATCTGTTCAAAATTTATCCTACCTGCGACAGTTACCAAACGTTGCTGATAACGTAGAGGGCTTGCTATGACAAACTGTTGTCTGTCTGACAAAATGCAATACCTGTTTTTACAAAATGTCTGATAATTTGCAATGCCTGTTGTTGCAAATTGTTGCCTGGCTATGTACAGTGCCTGTTGTTACCAAATACTGTCTGATAACTTACAGGGCCTGCTATGACAAATTGTTGTCTGTCTGACAATTCACAATGCCGGCTTTTCCTCTCTGTTGCATTATCTCTCTTGCTCATTTACCTCTTTAATTCAACATGTCTAATGTCTTTGTTAAAAAACATTTCCGCATGTCATTGTAAATATACTCCCATGGTAGATACTGTCGTAGAGAAGTGAAGTGTAAAAGACTTCACTATACTAGTTTTCAGGTTTATGAGGTGGGGGTTAATGTTCTAGGAACAAAGTATAGTCTCCCAAACATGTTTGAGATGCTACAGTGATCTCTTTTGTGATCTCTGCGTTTAACATTTATATAGACAGGCAAATGTTGATGACAAGAACCAGACAAGTGTCGCTGACTGGAACAAGAGATGACAAGAACCAGACAAATGTCACTGGAACAAGAGATGACAAGAACCAGACAAGTGTCACTGGAACAAGAGATGACAAGAACCAGACAAATGTCACTGGAATAAGAGATGACAAGAACCAGACACTGGAACAAGAGATGACAAGAACCAGACAAGTGTCACTGGAACAAGAGATGACAAGAACCAGACAAGTGTCACTGGAATAAGATATGAGAAGAAGACGCTGGAGATGGATAGGATACCCAACGAGGAAACCTGGCTGATGGTGATGTGATAATGATGACGTTGATGATAATTATGATGATGATCATCATCATGATACAACGTTTGGGTCATGTTAAAAAAGAAGACACCATAAATGATTTCTATTTACATCCATTAAAAACCTATAAAGTCAAGGAATCGTTCATTTCCTGTTTCGATCCTTACAAAGCATGACACTACCGCTATAGCTCGCCCGCGTTTAAGAAGCCTGCATCAAAGGTCCCGTGCTCTGGTGGCAGTGGTTTGTGTAGCTAGTTGTATTGCATGATAAGGTTGCCAGTTCCAAGTACAATCTCATATTAGTCACCGCTTATACCATGCTCGAGGGAGCGGTAATGCTATGGGCTACCACTTCTACATTCCTGCTATTAAATCACCGTATATTAAACCGTTTGAGCCGATGGCACGAGACAATACGACTTGGCAAGGGTTTAATGAAGCCTTATGCTCCTTTGGGAACCAATGAGTAATGAATGAAAGAATTATTTGATATTAAGACAACGCTAACATATTCTTTATTTCTCGCCTACTTTTACCACATTCTACACGTTCACAAATACAATAGGCGTTTCTGTGAAGAATGTAAATAACATATTGGTTTCGTTTAATTCTTCAAGTGTTTACTCTTTTAAAAGTCTGACAAGCAATTACTAAAAAAACACTACCGTACTCTATTATCAGGCAGACATATTGTTTAACTATATTTTTAGTATGTCAAGGCCACATTTTTTTTTGCCATCGTTCGCAGTTCCTGAAATAACACGTTCATCAATTATTTTCTCGAGATTCTCTTTTTCAGTATTTGCATCCGTTGACGTTAATTACTCGGCTACAACTATTTGTGCTTTTAAAACATTCTATTTTCACCTTACCATCACTCTCTTTAATTAAGTGTCCGCCACTCCCGGGTAGTTTATCCTTCAATATATTCGCTACGGCGAATTAAGCCCATAGTTTACCTGAGTGTTTACTCTAATATTCAAACGCAAATATTAAAACGCGTGTGATTTAGTCCAGATATCAGCTGGATTATTAACTACTTGTTAGGTATTTGTGTATGAGATAGGCAATGGTGGTGTTTTATATTTTCGGAAATTTCTCCTATACTTTCATTGCGGCTGCTTCTTCATTCCTTTCATCTTTCACTCAGGCTGCATTTTTCATTATCATTATCATCCTTACAGCTATCCAAGGAGCATTGGCTTCCAACAAACTTATACCAAGTCCTCCTGCCTCGTGTCACCAACTTAAGGTCTTTCTATCTTTTTCATTCAGGGTTGGTTTATCAGCACACTTACACGTGCATATAGCACCAGCGCAAATAGATGCACCAACCAAATTGCCTCGTGCCACCAGCTTAAAGTCTTTCTATCTTTTTTATTCAGGGTTGGTTTATCAGCACACTTACTCGTGCATATAGTACCAGCGCAAATAGGTGCATCAACCAAATTGCCTCGTGTCACCAGCTTAAAGTCTTTCTATCTTTTTCATTCAGGGTTGGTTTATCAGCACACTTACTCGTGCATATAGTACCAGCGCAAATAGGTGCATCAACCAAATTGCCTCGTGTCACCAGCTTAAAGTCTTTCTATCTTTTTCATTCAGGGTTGGTTTATCAGCACACTTACACGTGCATATAGCACCAGCCCAAATAGGAGCACCAACCAAATTGCCTCGTGTCACTAGATTAAGGTCTGTCCATCTTTTTCATTCAGGGTTGGCTTATCATCACACTTAGACGTGCATATAGCATCAGCCCAAACAGGTGAACCAACCAAATTTACGAGTACATGAATTGTTTATGATAATCTTTATACCCCGGTACTCGCTGGGAAGTACGTGCAATGGCAACAAGCGAAATTATGGAATCACATTAGACGATTGTAGATGCCTTTAACTGAATAGACGAAGATCAATCATAAAAAACAGAAGACACCACACAAGAGCCAGAAATCATTGCAAAAATAATGCAGAAGCAAAATCTTGATTTTGTTGTGTAACTTTTTTTTAACACGATGAGGAACCAGCCCCATGCCCAACCCTCCTTAGTCGCTTTTTACGACGTGCTTGGTTTTGAACAGAGTTACTATTCTTTGCTCCACTTTCAGTCCCCTGTAACACATAAATAACACATAAGGAAGGGAAACCCGAGGCCTGTAAACAGTAAATTAATATTAGACAAACATAAAGGTATGTTTTCAGGCACTCGTAAGAAATAAAGAAGTAGAACACTTGGACAACAGAAAAACAACAGACGTGAGTGGCTTACCCAGGGTTCGAACCCCGTACCTTCCGTACGACAACTCCGCCTAGCTATCAAGCGAATCACACTGACCCCACGGCCAGCTAGGCATCCCCAAAAAAAGATGCTTTGCTGGCTATTTATCAGTACGAAACACACAAGATAACACCGGAAGTATACAGTGGGCAACTGAGCCCTTAAATGACGCAATCACTTCTGTTGTTCTCCTATTAACAGTATGTGTCAGTCCAAACAAGACAAAGACCTTGATACTGGGTCCAGTAAATAGTAGAAGACTTAAGGACATTAGTATAGAACAGAGGGTAGGTTTCTGGTATTGTATAAACATAAATAACACATAAGGAAGGGAAACCCGAGGCCTGTAAACAGTAAATTAATATTAGACAAACATAAAGGTATGTTTTCAGGCACTCGTAAGAAATAAAGAAGTAGAACACTTGGACAACAGAAAAACAACAGACGTGAGTGGCTTACCCAGGGTTCGAACCCCGTACCTTCCGTACGACAACTCCGCCTAGCTATCAAGCGAATCACACTGACCCCACGGCCAGCTAGGCATCCCCAAAAAAAAGATGCTTTGCTGGCTATTTATCAGTACGAAACACACAAGATAACACCGGAAGTATACAGTGGGCAACTGAGCCCTTAAATGACGCAATCACTTCTGTTCTCCTATTAACAGTATGTGTCAGTCCAAACAAGACAAAGACCTTGATACTGGGTCCAGTAAATAGTAGAAGACTTAAGGACATTAGTATAGAACAGAGGGTAGGTTTCTGGTATTGTATAAACATAAATAACACATAAGGAAGGGAAAACCCGAGGCCTGTAAACAGTAAATTAATATTAGACAAACATAAAGGTATGTTTTCAGGCACTCGTAAGAAATAAAGAAGTAGAACACTTGGACAACAGAAAAACAACAGACGTGAGTGGCTTACCCAGGGTTCGAACCCCGTACCTTCCGTACGACAACTCCGCCTAGCTATCAAGCGAATCACACTGACCCCACGGCCAGCTAGGCATCCCCAAAAAAAGATGCTTTGCTGGCTATTTATCAGTACGAAACACACAAGATAACACCGGAAGTATACAGTGGGCAACTGAGCCCTTAAATGACGCAATCACTTCTGTTGTTCTCCTATTAACAGTATGTGTCAGTCCAAACAAGACAAAGACCTTGATACTGGGTCCAGTAAATAGTAGAAGACTTAAGGACATTAGTATAGAACAGAGGGTAGGTTTCTGGTATTGTATAAACATAAATAACACATAAGGAAGGGAAACCCGAGGCCTGTAAACAGTAAATTAATATTAGACAAACATAAAGGTATGTTTTCAGGCACTCGTAAGAAATAAAGAAGTAGAACACTTGGACAACAGAAAAACAACAGACGTGAGTGGCTTACCCAGGGTTTCGAACCCCGTACCTTCCGTACGACAACTCCGCCTAGCTATCAAGCGAATCACACTGACCCCACGGCCAGCTAGGCATCCCCAAAAAAAGATGCTTTGCTGGCTATTTATCAGTACGAAACACACAAGATAACACCGGAAGTATACAGTGGGCAACTGAGCCCTTAAATGACGCAATCACTTCTGTTGTTCTCCTATTAACAGTATGTGTCAGTCCAAACAAAACAAAGACCTTGATACTGGGTCCAGTAAATAGTAGAAGACTTAAGGACATTAGTATAGAACAGAGGGTAGGTTTCTGGTATTGTATAAACATAAATAACACATAAGGAAGGGAAACCCGAGGCCTGTAAACAGTAAATTAATATTAGACAAACATAAAGGTATGTTTTCAGGCACTCGTAAGAAATAAAGAAGTAGAACACTTGGACAACAGAAAAACAACAGACGTGAGTGGCTTACCCAGGGTTCGAACCCCGTACCTTCCGTACGACAACTCCGCCTAGCTATCAAGCGAATCACACTGACCCCACGGCCAGCTAGGCATCCCCAAAAAAAGATGCTTTGCTGGCTATTTATCAGTACGAAAACACACAAGATAACACCGGAAGTATACAGTGGGCAACTGAGCCCTTAAATGACGCAATCACTTCTGTTGTTCTCCTATTAACAGTATGTGTCAGTCCAAACAAGACAAAGACCTTGATACTGGGTCCAGTAAATAGTAGAAGACTTAAGGACATTAGTATAGAACAGAGGGTAGGTTTCTGGTATTGTATAAACATAAATAACACATAAGGAAGGGAAACCCGAGGCCTGTAAACAGTAAATTAATATTAGACAAACATAAAGGTATGTTTTCAGGCACTCGTAAGAAATAAAGAAGTAGAACACTTGGACAACAGAAAAACAACAGACGTGAGTGGCTTACCCAGGGTTCGAACCCCGTACCTTCCGTACGACAACTCCGCCTAGCTATCAAGCGAATCACACTGACCCCACGGCCAGCTAGGCATCCCCAAAAAAAGATGCTTTGCTGGCTATTTATCAGTACGAAACACACAAGATAACACCGGAAGTATACAGTGGGCAACTCAGCCCTTAAATGACGCAATCACTTCTGTTGTTCTCCTGACACATACTGTTAATAGGAGAACAACAGAAGTGATTGCGTCATTTAAGGGCTGAGTTGCCCACTGTATACTTCCGGTGTTATCTTGTGTGTTTCGTACTGATAAATAGCCAGCAAAGCATCTTTTTTGGGGATGCCTAGCTGGCCGTGGGGTCAGTGTGATTCGCTTGATAGCTAGGCGGAGTTGTCGTACGGAAGGTACGGGGTTCGAACCCTGGGTAAGCCACTCACGTCTGTTGTTTTTCTGTTGTCCAAGTGTTCTACTTCTTTATTTCTTACGAGTGCCTGAAAACATACCCCTGTAACACGCGTGATCCTAATTTTAAATAATTCAAACCCCGAAAACGAATCATACAAAAAATATCGATGGAAAAGAGCTATAGACAGAACTAAATGTTAAAGAAAATTTCGCATATCTACATTCAATATTATAATTGATATACTTAAAGTAGAAATGAAAGAAGAGCCACAGTGTGCAAAAGAAGTGTGGAGTAAAATTGTCTATTTAACCAATACGAACATGTCTTTATGAATAATATTCATTATATTCCCAAAATCTACTTGAATCGTTCCCTGGTGACTTGAACAGGAATCGTTCTAGAGAACTATGGCATTTGTCGTGTTTTGGATCTGTCTTACAACACGTTTTTCTAAATCTGACCATACCGCACGCCATTAGGTAGGGAACTCTCTAATACAATAACCAATCAAAACGTACCTTTATTATCATTGTTGTAGGAAACGTACTATGCTTCAAACCTAGAGGCTATTTTGTGTAACCGATGGGAAAATAATATTTAATTTCATAAGAACTAAAGAAGTATCACCGGAAAGGATTATGTAATTCATCAACGGGAATGTTACTTTAGAGGTAGGTGTAAACACATTATCGAATAATATTATAGTAAGATAGAAATATCGAATAAACGAGTTGTGTTGCATCAGGATAAGTCAAACTTAGCTAGTTAAAGCATGCATACATGAAAATGCATTTTGCAAACTAACTAATTTATAGATACATCGATACAAAATAGTTCACAGTTTAATCCCATCTTCAAATGACTAAAATCGTCCCATAAATAAGGAAGATAATTGAAAAACTAGATTTTAAACATTGAACAGAGAGCAAAATTTTGTCTCGATTTGAGAATTTTTAACACCCTTCCTTACCCTGTCACCTGATACGCCAGATGCGTGACTATAAAAGGCCTTGCCCTTTGGTTATTTGACGCCACTAAAAAAAATTTAAACCACAAGCTGCTCAGAAAGAAGCGGTAAACTGTAATCGTATTTTACCTTTGCCAACCGCATCTGTTGCGCAGACAATAGAAGCCATTAACATCCTCTGTGTGTTTTGTCTGAGGGTAAGAATGACTACATATATATATATATATATATATATATATATATATATATATATATATATATATATATATATATATATATATATATATATATATATATATATATATATATATATATATATATATATACATATTTAACTATTATTCCTGTGATTTAATCCACGTGTGATAGAAAGTGAAAAGGCCTGTGTTAAGAAATATTCCAGGACGAATGTGTTGCTTGCTGGAATGCAAAGCATGTGTTGGTTTTAGAGGCGAAAGCCAGCGTTGTAAAAGGTGTAGGTTTATTGAAACTGATGTCAAGAATACGACTGTAAGTTTAATAATCCATTTGAAAGAGTATTTGTTAAAGGAATGACATGTATCATGGAAACTAAGGAAGGATGAACAGGATTTGTTGTAATGAATCGATGAAGATATTATTTGTAAATTTATACTATACGAAATCATTGTATGGAAGCCAATCATGGATACAGGAATCAACTTAGGAAATATAAGGAAATTTTAGTCACAGTGAACTGACTGTGATAGGTGGAGAGGTAAATTGTCCAGTGCATATGTTAGCACAATGACTGACACTGTATGTTATGTCCATTATGTGTATGACCAGAGTAGTGCTAGACCATACAAGGGTTGCGGTTATTTGAATTTCAGGTTTTATCCTTCAATCAACCTGAAGTATCTGATTCCCTTTACTCACTTTGGACTCTGCGGTGCAAGTGCTCGTGGGATCATTACAGACAGCCACCATTGTTCAACTGCCTGGAAATTCACTGAAATGTTCGACCACGGCAGGAGAGTGTGGGATTTTCTACTTTAAGAGATAAGAGACCTTATCTTGCCACTGATCAGCGTGTTCAACTAAAAGCTAGCCCTACTCAAAGACTATAAATATATTAATAAACATTATAGTGAAGGATGAATATAAGGACATTATGAATCCAACCTATCTTCAGTCAAAATCAGTGACATTTCAGTGAATTAAAATTATTCTTCAGTGTAGAAGACAATAGAGACGTTAGTACTAGATTTTGTTTTGATAATTAAAGTTTATATGGTTATTTATTTTATATAATGTAAAATCTTTGAATTTTCCTAACCGAAAAGAGAACCGGTTTAGGTTTATTAAATTGTAAATATGTATTAGCAGACTTGTTGAGATTATTAACATTAAAGTTCAAGTTTTGTTGGATACATATTTTAGATTGAGAGATTAACTATGTTAAATACCCCTAGATCAACTTGTCAACATAAACCACACATAATACCAAAGGAGAATCTTCGAAAGAGGCAAATAGATTTTCAGGACATAGCCTTTCAACACTCTGAGGTCTATACAGCTGGATTCTAACCTTTGATGTCAATACACCCTTATTCTTTTCCAGAAAAGGGGGTATTTCTTGTAAGACCAGTCTCTTACCTGGCACTATCCTGGTATCATCTGATACATCTTTTTGTCCAGGATATCTTACATTTTTATAACATCTCAAACCATTCGTGACACTGGGGTCTCAGTCCAGGGATTTTCAGTACTACCCTGGAGTATTTTCTTTGAGACAGTCAGTCTTATAGTAGCAGTAGGAATAATATTATATTAAAAATAAATGAAAAGAAATAGAACGGATAAATAAAGCAATTTGTAATATTAGTAAGTGCTAAGAAACATTATTGGTGATTGAATACGCTGACAGTGGTTTTAATTAATTAATTAGTTATATGTATTTGGTCTTAAGTCTGTAATTAATCTTAATAAGACTGTATGAGTATGGCAGACTTGGAAAAATTTAGGTCTGCTACAGTGCAGACGGCAAAGGAATTTGGCTTAAGTGGGGATTCTCTTATTCAATATGTTACTACTGCGTGTGACAAATACATAGAAAGAGAAGATAAGAAGATGGAAACTGAAAGAAGATTACAATTAGAAGCTGATAATAAAAAAATTACAAATAGAAGCTGATAGGGAAGCTGAGGCTAAAAGATTACAATTAGAAGCTGATACGGAAGTTAGGAAGCTAGAATCTGATAGGGAAGCTAGGCAAATAGAGGCTGAGGAAAGAAGACAGGTTGCTGAAAGAGAGGCTGAAAAAGAAGAAAAGAGATTGCAAAGGGAACATGAGTTGAGACTGAAAGAACTTGAACTTCAAGGTATTTTTCCAGTAAATGGAAGTAGTCCAACTACATCTGACACTAGTGCAAGTCACGGTACCTCAAATGGAGCCATGAATTTTCACTTGGATCCATTTTTGGAGAAATGTGATGAGATTGAGTCTTATTTGAGTAGGTACGAGAGATTAGCTACTAACTATGGCCTAGAGAAAGAGAAATGGAGCCTTAAGCTATCACAAGGGCTGAGAGGAGCTTCGTATAAAGTTTTTGAAAAACTTGTTTGAGAGGATCAAGAAGATTATGAAATTTTGAAACAGGCATTGCTAGTTCGCTACGAAAAGAACTCAGAATTTTATAGGAAGAAATTTAGGACTGCTAAGCTACTTTCTGGAGAAACTTACCACCAGTTCTCGGCAAGATTAGAAACCTTCTTGGAGAAGTGGACTGAACTAGGAAAATGTCAAGACCTGAAAGAAATGGTCATGATGGAGCAAGTGAGAGAGTCTATGCCTCCAGACATAAGAAAATTTCTTATGGAACAAGGTGCAGAGCGACAGGGGGATATTTTAACAGTTGCTGAAAGATATCAAGCAGCTCAGTTGGAAGTAGCTGGAGGTAAGAAGAAACAAGTAGATAGTAACAAAGCCCCACAAAACCAGACTAGGTTTGACAACAAGGATCAACAACCTCGATACAGACAAGGTTATGACAGACCTAAATATGACCAAAGAGACAGGAACCCTCAGGTACAGGATAAGAAACCCTACAGACAGGGAGATAAGTGGTGCAAAATTTGCAAATTTTACAACCACAATACTCGGGACTGTAGGAAGATGAACCCTCCATATCACGCTGCATGCCTCACAACAGGAACCAAGGGAAAGAAGAAACTGTCCACAAGGTAGCAAGAACTTCAGCATCCCCCTGTGTGTGAAGAAGTAACCTGTAATGGTACCACTATCAAGGGCCTTTATGATACAGGACTGGACTTTGACTCAGTTGTGAGTTCTAACCTGGTGCACCCAGATCAATATACCACAGAAACAGTGGAGATACAAGGGGCAACCAAGGATGTAGCAACCATGACACTTCCCATTGCAAGAATTAATGTCAAGACTCGTTATGTGGAAGGAGTATAAAAGCAGCAGTGATAAAAGAACCAATCTACCCTCTGATATTGGGGTGTAGATATGTGTTTTGGGAAGCCCCAAAAGACCGGTGATTATGGCAGCAGTACAGACCAGGTCACAGTCTAGGAAGGAGGAAGACAACCCTATAAATACTCATCTAGAGGAGATGAGGAAGGCTCAGGCTGAGGATAGCTCATTAAAGCTTTGTTTTCGCAAACTACCAAAAAGCCATACCCTTCCAAACAAAGGAGAATTTTATATGAAGAACGGATTGCTTTATGAGAAAGCTGGAACCGGATCCAATGGCCATGGACAACTGGTTCTACACGCTTCATATAGGGAAAAGGTGATGGAGTTAGGACATGCTATACCTTTCAGTGGACATATGGGAATTAGTGCCACAGGACAACGGATAGCTTGTCACTACTTCTGGCCAGGAATTACTGAAGACATAAAAATATACGTCAAACCTGTCCAGAATGTCAAAGGGTAGCTCCAAAGCATTGGACTGCACCTGCAACTCTTGGAGAAATGACGATCATGGGAACTCCATTTGAGAGAGTTGCAGTGGATATTGTTGGACCTCTCACACGAACCAAGAGGAGAAACAGCTATATTCTCACTCTGGTGGACACTTGCTCTATGTGGGGAGAGGCAGTAGCCATGTCATCAATCGACTCAAAACATGTGGCAGAGGCGTTACTTACAATATTCACTAGGGTAGGATTTCCCCATCAAATCTTGACTGATAATGGATCTCAGTTCAAGGGGAAACTAATTGAGGAAGTTTTCAGGATCTTCCAAGCCAGGCACTTTCACTGTAGTCCCTATCACGCCCAAGGGAACGGACAGGTAGAAAGGTTCAATGGGACTCTTATTTCTGTGACAGGGGCTAGGTGTGCCTCACACCCAAGACCCGTGCACTAAGAAAATTTATAAAGGATCGTTTGACAGGGGTTGCAATTATTGGTTGCTTGCAACCCTCTCAGCAGCAGACTTAACAATTCAAGCAACCCAAAGCCTTATGCAGATCAACATTTAATTCTACCGAACAGAACTGAACACCAAACAAACAATCAAACAAACACCCAGTCAGTGTTCATAGACTGCGTGCTCAAGGCATTTACAGCTTGGCTCTGTCTAAGCGCGTCTGTTCTCTTCTGTGCGGCTTTTTCAACATTAGACCAGTTTTGCCGCTTGCTACCCTTTTTATAAGCCCTGGCCTAACCACTCAACTTACTGCGCGCTACGCGCATTAATCTGCGCCACACGCGATTATTGCTCTAGAATGCATGAAAACACAGATTTACACAACTATTTCTAGAGCAAAAACACAACTAATATGTAGGCTTTATTATGGCCTTGTAATAAATCTGCTTGAAGATAACGGGGTAAACAGGCACTAAACCACAGAGACAATATGGCTGACCAGATGGGGCCAGCGCCGAGAACGACAGATCTCAAGATGGCGCTGTCTCATATTCCCCGCCTGATTTTGTTGTCGTCCCGACAACTACACTAAATCAGGCACCTCAGTCATATTCTCCAAATCTGGAGGATCACCTTTTCCTTCACTTCGTCTCAGGTCGTTGCCGGTGACTCTAATGCTCGGACTCGCTCTGTCTGTTCGTTGGATGATATATGGACCCCCTGTCATTGTGGGAGCACGAACTACAACGTACTCGTCTTCTGACCACATATCACGAATTTCGGATCTCTCAGCGTTGTGCATCCTCTTCTTTACCAATTCTCCGACCTGTAGTGGAGTAGAACACGACAGCTTGTCACATCCCTCTTTCCGGACTGCTGCAAAACTCTGCAACGGTGGCTCTGCTCTTACGTGCGCCCCTCGTAGCCTGGAAACGTGTCCTTCAACGAGTTTTGGATGAGTTTCCTCCTCTAAATGTCGACCACTTTTCCTGGCGCCCTTATGGTGACAGTTGCCACGGCCATCTCTTGGCTTGCACTGTGACGGCAATCTAGATGTGTTGGTACGCCTAGAGAGGGCGCTCTTTGATGGACAAACCGATATCAAATGGTCCGGGGACTTACAATTGAAACATCGCTTAGGAAGCGGGCCCTGGGGACACTTGGCTGCCATGTGGTTCGAAAGGTCTCCACAGTTGAAGCATCGTATTTTCCTAGGCTTCCTCGGTGTCCTGGGTCGCCTCCTGCTACCCTTACATCCCTGGCCGCCTTTGACTTTCTTCCCTGCAATAAGCGCCTCACACTCCGGTCGACCACCAACCATCGTTACCTTTGAGTCATTCTGCTCCCCTTCTGTAACCTGACTCCCAGTCGCAGAGGGGTCTAGTTTAACGCCTGTGGACATCGATTCTGTACGTGGCCTAGTTCTCTGCACCTAAAACAACGAACTGTCCTGGTACGTCTCCCCTGCTCCTGAGACATCGCATCAATTTTAGCCTGTAATCGAGCCACCTGTGCTCCCAGCTGCTCCACTTCTGCGCCTAATGCATGTATATCGGGTACCGTCACGGTATTTACTACTCCGACACTGGCAACACTAGCCCCAGAGGCGTGTTCAGTCTCTAAAAACCGTAGGGCATAGTCCCTTACCGACTTAAACGATGCTGTAGGCTCTTTAAAGATCATTTCCTTTGCAAACTTTCTTAGTAGATCATCTCCCAGGCAAGCAGCAAACTGGTCACGAAGAAAGGATGGCGCCAAAGGAGTGACGTTGTTCTGCTTTTGTGCCCTTACAACACTTTCAAACACCTCGTGAATGCGATGGGAGAATTCCCAAAGAGACTCCCTTGCACCATGCCGGGTAGAGTAGAACGCGGCCATTACTTCTGGGATGCTCCGACGCTCCCCATACACCCTAAGAATGGAATGTAGCATTGCTTCTGGGTCACCGTCATCAGCCTGAATCCTCAGCTCCCTGCGGACACTTGGGGTCACACTGTCAAGGATAATATCTGCCTGGTCCTCTTTACTCATCATCCCTACTCTCCAGGCAGCTCTCACCTCTCTGACATATTCCTCGGCCGTAGGACCCGTGCGCTCCCCAAAGCACCGCACTCTCTTGTGAGTAGGTACCACGATGTACTGTACTCGTTCTTGTTGACGATCCAGCCCTACTACAGGGTCATCCACCTCAGCCACATCTTCGTTATCAGTGTGGCCGGGGAGTGGACGGGAACGGCACCAAATCAAGTTAGATGTGACCGGGCTTGGTCACGGTGACAAATCAAGTCTAGTGTGCCAGGGTGAGAATGGGGTGGAATCTTTTATCAATGTTCATCTGTTGTTTTACTGGCGACTGCCAGAGATGGTGATTACAGAATAGGAATTTAACCCAGGTGATTCTTTTGGAGACTCGTAACTGTGTTTATGTTTTAGGCTGCATGATCGTCGAAAATATGGTAACATTCTTTTCTCAATTACCTGATGTAAACAAACGACACTTCCTACTGACGTTCAGGAAATAAGTTCAAGCTGGATTAAATATGAATGTATACCTTTATTTAGTGTCTGCACACTCTGACAACTTCATAATAGTTCATAAATACATGTGCTTCTGTGGTATACAAACCAGTCATCCCAAGAAATAAGACACAGCCATCGAACTTACAAGATGGTCTAAACCCCAAAATCACTACCTCGCTCGTCTCGTGCCTAAAACCAACTCAATTAACCCCCTTCTCTCAAACCATCACTTCCGTCCTAGCTACTGAGCAATTCTACCCCAAGTTCGATGACGTCATTCCTGAACACTTTAATTAAATCACTCATAGGATATGTGACTAGTGTTATTACACTAACTAGACACGTTCAAATACTTAGTGTTTAATCTTGCTAAGTAATCTTACCTTAACTATAAATAAGTAGAAGCACCTTAGTGTTAATGCGACGTAAGAGTCCGTACTGTCACATTACGCCCGGGGCCACCTAAAGTGTATCCCGTAGGGAGTCCACTTTATTCCTAGAAAAAAATTTACTAACTACTAAACAAATTATTGGGATTCAGTATCCCACCATAAATTTCATGTTGACGGAGACTACAATAAACAATAGATGTGGGGAATATTGGATGTATGAAAATAACACCATTAACATTTCACACACAAAAAATGCGATCCATGAAGGGGTAGGGACGTGATGTAGCGATAGACATTTAATCAATACGAGGAGGACACTATGGAGGTGACAAACATGGTGATGGTCTATGGAAACTACAATTAGTTTTTTTTTTTTTTTTTTTTTTTTTTTTTTTTTTTTTTTTACTGGAGTAAGTTGTATGCAAAAATATGTTTCTGCCCAAGCATGAACAGTTACTATGAACATTTAGTGATCGCAACAAAAAAACCTTTATGGGTTTATAGTCATCAAATATCTTCACACTTGTGCGATTGGTACAAACATGTAAAATAACATGATAAGCGATTATCGTTTAACGTCCCGAACTACCAAAAAATGGCTTTAAAAATAAAAAATATATATAGTCAGTATCAATAGTATGCGTCCTATACATGTATTATATATATTATTAATATATATATATATATATAACATGATTATATAACTTATGACATAGCGAGTATAGGCGTCAGGCATTTATATATCATATATATATATAATGCATATATATTTATATATTATGGCGGGTGCACACTATATATATTTATAGCTGATCCTTGCACAAAAAAAGCTGTCGGTGTTCGACCCGTAATGCACATTCACTGAAGTGGGTGATGAAAAAAAAATATTGAATGCGAAACAAATGGACATAGAGAACACAGGAAACTTGGTGGCAAAAGTATGGGCAAATATGGGTAAATGAGTCTCGCCATTTAAAAAAAATGACTTTGCCGGGTTATTGTTGATCTCGGTAATTCAATAACCGCGGAATACAATTGAATGGAATGGGAAACATTTTAGGTAATTGTCAATCGGACACAATGTGTATAGAATTATATAAAAGATGTTGGCACAAATAGTTAAATCACATGTATGAGTGTCGGTGTTTTAGTATGACAATTGTACTGAAAATTCAAACTATCATAATGCGCAATATATGGGGTAGTCATCATCCATAATGAATAAACAGTGAATTGATGCCAACACTGTTAGTGGCGGTTCGTGAAGTGTACATTAGTTAATGCACTTTTATTTTGGTTGACAACAGAATCAGAAATGCGATGTAAAATCACTATAAAAAAATCTGGGTAAAATCTTACGTCGGAGAAAACAGGGGTGGATGGAGAAAAAACAAAAAGCAAAAGAAAAACACACGAAAAAGAAAAATCATAGGGGGCATACCATAAGATGGTTTCAAAAAATATTACATTAGTCAAAATAATGTGACATAATTGACGCTAACCACTGTGTATGTAAAAAGGGAACTACATTCAACTATCACAATATATGCGATGGATTCTGCAGAGACTCGTCTGAGTTGGGTGGATCTCCATCTAGCAGTTGGTCGGAAAAGGATGTATCGTAGAGGGAAAATGTTCATGAAGTTACTGGCAGATTACGGCAATGTACTTTCTTGCGGACGAAAAAGCTGTAACAGCTCTCCAGTAAAATAAATAAACGGATGTTTGGGATCTTTCTTTTCCTATCTGAACTGGAAATGTGCGTAAAAAAGTGTGTCAAACCAAGATGTATCAAGGATGCGTAAATAACGATTGATCTTCACGGTAACATCAGGATTCAAGCATTCTAAGCAGGAGGAGGTTTTTGTGTAGGAGAACCTGCATCCGGAAAGGACTACGAGAAGCAGGTTCGGATCTTCATGCTTAAAAATAAAAGCAGGCGGACAGGAAAATAGTCAAAACCTTGAACGGTGTCGGACATCTGGAGGTAAGTGCAGGTTCAATTTGTAAAAATATCTTTGCAAAATTGTTCATATGTTCCTCATCTTTCATAATGGTCTTACCACAATGGACAGGCGAATGATCGTACTTGTTAGGTTGGATGTTGGGAAAATAGCTATAGACTACGGGGAGTGGACGAAACCGTGAGGGTCGGGGTGGAGGCTGCGGAACTGGTATGAGGATAACGGAGGGGAACTAACACGGCAATCTACGGGACGGAGGTGTGACAGGGAGCCGGAGGGAGAAGAGGCGGAGGAGAGGGGTCTACGGTAAGGAGAATGAACAGAACCACACGTGCGAGCGACGAAAACGGGTTCGTACATGGGCGGCCCGCTGGTGAGGGGCTTAGGAAAAGGAAGACAGAATCGTAAATGATACTTTTGGATGACGACGTCTAAAGAGGAGAATACGAGGCTGAACGGGAAGAGGTAAAAGACATCAGGTCCATAATATCCCGTAAAGAAGTAATTAATCGGGGAAAGAGTCAAGCACTCATCACTAATATCCATTTTTCGGCGCAAAATTTTCTACGGACTTCGTCGTCCGTTTATAATGCTCGAGATCAGTTTTCCGAAACCTTCTGTATTGCCAATTTGTCGGGGCCCATAAACTCTATCCTTCCCCATTGGAAGAAACGAATTCTATGATTCTATGTGATGCAAAGCTGGTACTTTTCTTCGTACTGCTATCAAAGGTCGGAGGGACGAGGCGGAGAAACACTAACCATAAGGAGAAAGAAGAAGGTTACAAAATCCTGAAGAGTCAGTCTCATGGTTTCTGTCATCAAGGTCGAGAAGGCGAGGAATACAATCTCAGACCTTAGGAGGAAAGATGCTCAAGGTTCAATCATCTGAAGAGAGACGATACCTCAGGTTCTTGTTCGGTGGAGGGATGCGAGGAAAAAAAACCATAAGGAGTCAAAGGAAGGTTCAAAACATCTGATGAAGGTCTGATCTCATGTTTGTAAATCAAGGTCGCGAGGGAGGCAGGAGGAAAATATCGCGTTATGGAGGGAAGGCCGGGGTCAGTGGAAAGACGATAAACTAGAGGGAGGCAAAATTAGCGGGGTCTGACCAGGGAAGGTGAACAGAGGGAGGGAAATGCGGTTGAGTCAGTATGAAGATGAGTGAGTGAACAGAGGGAGGAAGGGAGGTTGGGACATGTATTTGGCGGCAGTGTGAGATAGGACGTAAAAGTGGGATCAGAAGAGGTGGTGACAGGGGGAGGAATGGAGGTAATGGGACAGGAGTTGCGGCAGTAATGTGGAGGTATAAAGAATTTTAAAGGGTATTTTTTTTTTTTTTTTTTTATCATGCCATGAGGCGATACGTCATGAATAGAGGGGACCTGGAGTAACGGGAGGGTATACTCAGCTCCATTAGCGAGCATCACGGGAGAGGATTACGTGTGTACAGCTCTGGTGGTGGCGATTATGAACTCTCAGCGATGGAACAGGAATGATACATCTGTTTAATCAGGTTTTTCCACCACTACTGTTGTTTAAATGGCTTTAATATGTATTGCTCTAGTACCATTTTCTGTCGTTAGCTTATACATCTTTGTTAGTAATGAGCACTGGTAACATTATTTATTTCAAAATATATTTCACTTGTTTGATTACAACTTGACGATAACGTTTCTCACTGTAATTCGAAAGTGTCTACTTTATTTGAGAGACTGTTACAGGTGTGCTCCTTCCAGTAAGCTGCTTTGTTGCTGTGGACAATTGTGTGTTGATAGCAGAGGGTTTTTCTTTTGGAACAGAGCAAGGAAGTGAAAATACTTGATGCTCTAGCTGTTGACATGGGTGAATCCTTCATAATATCAAAACACTAGTTAGGAGCTGGTCTCCGGGCATTCCAATCAAGTAGCTGAATCCTACTCGTAAAAAGGCTGTTACGAGACTGTTACACTAACGGCACAACCACCTACATCAGTTATTGTGGCGGGGCGTGGACGCGCAACGGCAAACGAACTCAAGTTAGATGTGGACCGGGCTTGGTCACGGGGTGACAAAGCAAGTATAGTGTGACCAGGCGTTGAGTAATGGGGGTGGAATCTTTTATCAATGTTTCAATCTGTTGTTTGTACTGGCGACTGCCAGAGATGGTGATTACAAGATTAGGTATTTAACCAGGTGTTTCTTTTGGAGGACTCGTCACTTGTTTATGTTTTAGGCTGCATGATGTCGAAAATATTGGTAACTTCTTTTTCAATTATCCTGGGTAAACAAACGGGCACTTCCTTCATGACGTTCAGGGAATAATAGTTCAAGCTGGATTAAATATGAATGTTTTACCTTTATTTAGTGTCTGCAACTCTGACATACTAATAATAGTTCATAAATACCATGTGCTTTGTGGTATATCATAACCATGCTCATCCCAAGAAATAAGGACACAGTCCATCGAATCTTACAAGATGGTCTAAACCCATAATCACTACTCGCATGTATGTCTCGTGCCTAAAAACCAACTCAATTAACCCCCTTCTCTCAATCATCACTTCCGTCCTAGCTCTGAGCAATCTTTACCCCAAGTTTCGTATGGACGTCATTCTGAAACACTTTATATTATAATCATCATTAGGATTATGGATACGTGGTTATTACACTAATAGACACGTTCAAATACTTAGTGTTTATATCTTGGCTAAGTATCTTACCAAATTATAATTAAGTGGCAGCAATATGTGGTTAATACGACGTTTTCAGTCCTACTGTCACATCAGTTATACTAGCAGCACGTCGTTGGCGTTTGCAGCCATTCTTGTTGCTAGTAGAGTTGACTAGGATAATCTTGACAAACTGGATTGATCCCGTCCTCTCGCTTTGCACGGAAACTGGGTGGTCTACTGTTTCCGCTGTGGACTGCTTGCAAACCCCTGATTGCTGAAGAGTTGCTTCACTGCGTGCGTCTGTCAAATTCTGCCGACGACGCCAATTGTGGACAGGGGTAGGTGTGCCTCACACACATAGACCATGACACTAAGAAATATTTTTAAAAGGATCGTTTGACAGGGGTTGCAATTATTGTGTTGCTTGCAAAACCTCCTCTCCAGCTGCCAGACTTTAACAATTCAAGGCAAACCCAAAGGCCTTATGCAGACTCACATTTAATTCTACCGCCGGAAAATCAGAAAATGAACACCAAAAACAAACAATCAAAAACAAAAACACCCAGTCAGTTTTTCATAGATGCGTGATTCAAAGCATTTACAGCTTTGGCTCTGTATGACAGCTAGTCTGTTTCTCTTAGAGGCGCGCTCTCTCAACAATAGTCCAGTTCGCCGCTTGATACCCTTTTTTAAAGCCCTTGCCTACCCACTCAATTTTATGCCGCCGCTACGCGCATTTAATCTGCGCCACACAGATTACACCTACGCGGATTATGTGCTACTGCAATGCACGTAAAACCCAGATTTACACAAAAACTATTTCTAGGAGCAAAAACACACATATACTAATATGTAGGCTTTATTATTGGCCTTGTAAATAAAATTCTGCTTGAAGATAAACGGGTAAAACAGGCACTAAATACCACAGGACAATATGGCCTGACCAGATGGGGGCCAGCGCGGAGATTACGGGCCCAGTTTCAAGATGGCGCCGCTGTCACATTTCTATCCTGCGGAAGTTGGCCACGAAAAAACCTGATACGTGGGATCTAATATATTTCCCGCGGCATTGTTTGATTATAGGGAAAGTCCCACTTAGTTTCTATCAGAATGGCACCGGCAAACATTGTTATTGGTCGGCCTTCAAAAGGTCCATTAGAAAGCCTTAAATGAGGACATGGACAAATGAGAATGCAGAAGAAGAAAGAAGAGACTGTAACCTCATCAATACCAGTATAGTGAACGAGTTGACTTCTCGATTAAAAAACTGGCTGGAAATTGGCAAAATTGATAATCTGAGGAAAGCTCGAAGGAAACATGATGAGTATTATAATTAGAAGCAAAGGAAGAGAAGCTTGCTGTGGGATGACGGTGATTCTTTTGTTAACCCGGAGCAGCAATAAAACTTCTAATATAGGATGGCAGGCCCCCTACACGTTCTAGAAAATAAGTTGTCTAGAGAATAACTACTCAAGATAGACAAAAAAGGGAAAAAAAATAAAAATACAGGTCTTCACATGTGAACTTACTCAAGAAATATCATGATATGGAATGGTTTGTGAGAATGGTGTGCACATTTAATGGGACCCTGGCCATAGCCACAAAAATGTATGAAATGAACCTCTCACCTCGTTTGAATACCCATTGAGGACCTGCGGAAAACTCACATGCCGCAGGTAAAAAGTCAGTAATCACTTGACTAAACGGGCAGAGGGAGCAGGATTCAGAAGTTCTTCGAGAAACTTCATACAGGAGCGTGTTATCGGACAAACCTGGGCTACCCACTTTTGTTGAGAGTAATGATATGAAATGAAATTACTGGACCCATACACCCGATCTGTTTGAGGCCGCTCTCTATTCAATTTCCTTTCGACAAAGACCAAAGCTTTTTTAAAAGGAGAAAGAAATAGAAAGAAAGAAGAAAGCGAAATAGAATATTTATTGTGCAAGACAGGACTGCAAGAAGGTATTATCTCGCATTAGTGACTCTCCTTATAGTCTGTCCTCAAACCCTGGGGCGTGGTTCGTGGCTGCGGAAACGCGCTGGGGGAACATATAGACTTTGTTATAGACTATAGGAAAACTGAATAGGGGAATGCTGTCACAGTAAGTCTCAGATGGACATTACCGTGTCAGGTAGTGTCCTGTTTGGATACCAATCAACTTGTTTGCCAGGTTTGAATATTTGATATAAGGCACAATATTATTTCTAAGGTGGGTGGATCTCAGGTGAGAGGATATTTTACCAGATTCACTGTTGATGGTGAGAAGCCGTTGGGAGATGCAGACCGCATTTCTGGCTCTTTAGACCTCGGGATGGGGAGGCGAACTCCGCTGGATGTGAGATTGAGTTTGGTTTTGAAATATGTTGCCTGTTTATGGATTGAAGAATGCTCGAGTAGAGAGACCCGAGTGTGTTCTCCCAGAATGGATTTTTGAGGGAAAAAATTAGAAAAGGGGGGGAAAACTTATTCCCGAAGATCCCCATGTGCTGATAAAGCTCAGCAAGTCACAAGTAAAATTTTCGATGAATAATTAATATGACTGACATCCTCCATTCGCCACTGAAAGCATATGAGGAACCCCCCATCTTGGCTTTTTCTCTGGATATTGGCTAATTAGATAGACTCAGAGAGACAAAAAATTTAACTGCTAGGTCTACAAAAATGTGAGTCTTGGCTGCAAAGTAATTAGAATTTTTTGGGATTTTTGGGAACACTGTATATCAGTGGTAACATGAACCTGTGATCCCAAGAATTTAAGAAAAATTTAAAGAGGAGCACCCAGGGACCACAAACCAAGGAAAAGATGTGATATCCATTTTGTCTCACTTTGTGGGTTTTCTCAAAAACATATAAAAATTTTAACACTGTGAGTGCTCTTGATGGACTTATACCTATGAAAGGATGCCAGACCCAAAATAGGTTGGACGGCAGAATGTGAGGCAGGCATAACAGAGCTATATGCATAAATCACCAGTAGACCTATATTGAGACTACCAGGATTTGAGGAGGTATTCGTGGTGTGAGTATAAGGATTCTTAGTAACGTGGGTTTGGTGCAACCTTATTACAAATGATCCCAATTTGCATCGGAAGATTTGAATCCTGTTGCTTATGCACAGCCGCAAAATTGAAATAATGCTGAGACACACAATAAAACTTTACTCTACCGTTGAAATAGCAATGTCTAGCATGGTGTATGGGCCAATAAGAAAATTCCAAATTATAGTATGTATGGTAGGGTATTTCAAGTCCAGAGCGATCACCAGCCCCTGGTTTTTCTTGACCAAGCTAAACATGGTAATGCAAGATTATTAACGGTGGTCACTTCTCATACAAAACCTTACTCATTTACCATTTTAAAATTTATACCTGGATCGACAGATCGTTAGGGCAGATTTTTCTTAATGTTGGCACCCACTGCAGGAATCAGGAAGAGATGGGAGGCAGATGATTGAATCCCCATTGGGAGATATCCGTGATTGTAATTAAAAACAGGAAAGCTCCACCAGGTGGTTCACGCTTTTAAATGGGGAGCTCACTGTCGGTTTTGGTTCTGTTCATTACAACACGTTTTTTTAATCTGACCATACCGCACGCCATTAGGTAGGGAACTTTCTTATACAATTATAACAATCAAAACGTTACCTATTATTATCATTGTTGTTGGAAAAGTACTATGCATTCTAAATAAGTAGAGGCATTATTGTTTCGTGTAACCCGATCGGAAATAAGTATTTAATTTCATAAAGAAAACTAAAAGGAAGTTTCATCCGGAAAGGATTTATCTAATTCCATCAACTGAATTGTTATCATTTAGAGGTAGGTGTAAAACACTTTATCGAATAATATTATAGTAAGATAAGAAATATCGAATAAACGAGTTGTATGTAATAAGCCCCCCCCCCCGCTCCCTGGATTATAGTCAAAAGTTAGCTAGTTCTTTAAAGCATGCATTAATATTGACATGCATTGTGCAAACCTAACTCTTATTTATAGATAACATCGATTACAAAAATAATTCACAGGTTATATCCCATCTTTCAAATGGGACTAAAAATTCGTCCCCATTAATAAGGTAAAGACTAATTGAAAAAACTAGAAGATTTTAAACATTGAAACAGAGGCAGAAAATTTTGTCTCGATTTGAGAATTTTTAACACCCTTCCTTACCCTGTCATGATACGCCGGATGCGTGAACTATATAAAAGGCTTTGCCTTTGGTTATTTGACGCCAATAAAAAAAATTTAAACCACAAGCTGCTCAGAAATGAAAGAAGCGGTAAACTTGTAATCGTATTTTACCTTTGCCAACCGCAATCTGTTGCCGCAGACATTAGAAGCCATTTAACCAGCCTGTGTGTGTTTGTCTGAGGGTGGTAAGAAAATGGACTTATAGTATATATATTATAAATATTAGTATAAAACTATATATATAATAAAAATTATTATATAATATATTATATATATATATATATATATTATATATATATATATATATATTATATATATATATATATTTATATAAATAAAAAAAAATAAAATAATTTAAACTATTATTAACTATAAAATAAAATATACAAATGTGATTAGAAAGTGAAAAGGCCTTGTGTAAAGAAATATTCCAGACGAATTGTATAAAATGATGGAATGCAAATTATGTCTTGGTATAAGAGGCGAAAGCCCGCGTTGTTAAAAGGTGGTAGGTTTATTGAAAACTGATGGTCAAGAATACGACTGTATTGTTAAAATGTAATATCATTTGAAATAAAGTATTTGTAAATATACAAATGACATTTGAAATTAATGGAAAACTAAGTAGATGAATAGGATCTGTTGTATATTTATCCGATGAATTTGTGTTACTTTGGTAATAAATTAATGTGTGTTTTTCTATTTTTATAAACTACAAAAAAAAAATGGCCAAATCATGGATAAAAAGAAAATAACTAATAGGTAAAAAAATAGAAAATTCTAGGTCACGTGGCACTGACTCTGACTAGGTGCCCGTCACTGCTAGGTATATCGTCCTGGTTGCATTATGTTGGGTATTTTGACTGACACTGTATGTTTTTGTGTATTAGATTTTTGTTATAAACGTATGCCTAGTTCATACATGTTATTTGGGTTTTTGAATTTTTTTTTTTTATTTTTTGTTATCAAACGTTTTGAATTTTTTAAAAGTAATTAAAGTTTTTAAATTTTTTCCATATTTTTCGACTCTGCGTTATATTTTTTTTTTTTTTTTATTTTAGATTAGCCACATTGTATTCTTATGGCCTGCACAATTCACTGGAAGTGTTCGTTACGGCAGGATGAGTGTTAGATGTTTCTACTTTAAAGAGTATAAGTGGCCTTTATCCTGCCTTCGCACTTGATCAGCGGTGTGCAACTAAAAGCTAGCACTACTCAAAGTTATTAATACGCGAGTTTGTTATAAATTGGTTACGTAAGTCGATATGTTGAAATTTATGAGACGTTAATTGAATCAAACGTAAGGGGGAGGGCAAGAAATCAGGTTGGAAGTATTTCAGTAGAATTACAAACTATTCGTCATGTCCACCACCAGCCAATAGTAGCTTCTGGTTAGTCGTTTCTTATTCAGGATTGTCTTTGCTGTGATAATTGGGTGGCGTTATTAGGGCAGTGAGGTTGGCGTGGTTTTTGTGTTTTTTTATAATGTGAATACCTTTTGGGTTTTTTTTTTGGGTTGAGACCGTGTTTAGGTTTATTATATGTCTGTTGGTTATCTTTTAGCAGACTTGTTCTAGTGGGGACGGCCCCACATGTTAAAGTTGTCTTGTTGTTTGCTTTGGTTGTAATTCATGTTTATCTTGAGTTATTGTTTAAATGCCTTACAATTAATTTGTTAGATGGGTTTGTCAACACTAAACTTGCTCATAATACCACTGGCGAAAAATCCGTTTGCGTACGGTTGTCAAATCAGGTTGCTACATGGACAGCGGGCTTTATCGTATTTCGCTTTTTTTGGTCTATATTGCCTGGATTCTAACCTGGTTGATTTTGATTGGCGACTGTTATTCTCTGCGTGGATTATGGAGAAATTGTTGAGTGGTATTTCGTTAAATGTATGATATGTTTCTTGACCTTGTTGTAGTTTTTTGTGTGGTTTTTTAGTTTTTATAATTTTTGATTTAGGATATGTTACATTAGTGATTATAACAATCTCAAACACACCTCAATTTCGTGGACACGCATATCTCATGTTGGTTAGATAATTTGAAGAAGTATTGCAGAAAAATCGATCAAACACACACCTCCATGCCTGTACCTAACCACGACCATAGTTTGGATGTTAAGGCCAATCTTGCAGCTCCACTGGATGAAAGATTTGTGACATGTTTGTTCTACTCAGGAATCTGCGATTCTGAATCATTTAATTTTTTTGCTTGGATCGCTGCTGTTTGCTACCAATTAGCTGATATATGACCCTCCGCACCGTTCCTTGTCGATATATTGGGTATAAGTCGTCCACGTGAGGGTTTGTTTGGTTACTATCGCTGTCGAGAGAACAGTATCCTAGTGTGGATGGATTTTGCAATACTGGGTGTATGGTTTCGTCTCCGACGATTGTTGGGTTTTAAAATGAAAGAATGGAGTTTCTTAGCTTTGTTGGTTCAGTAATGAATCAGCCATTTGTTGTTTTGTTTAAAATCCTACCTTGATCCTACTCGTCGACTAGCATCCGTCACAAAATGACTGGACCTCACCTTCATGTCTCCTACACTCACCCGTGCCATCCTTTATGTGGAACGACCCTTGGTCACTGCTTTTCAAGTACTCTTCTTGATCCCTATTCTTTTTGTCGACGCAGCCATTTCGGGCGTTCAGTGTGTTTTCACTTTATATTTGTTTATGTGTTAATTTTTTTTGAACGTTCATATCACTTCGTTGTCTGTGTGTCGGTTGTGTAATTCAGATGACAAAACGGTTCATCGCCTATTTAGCTGGTCGGTAGATTATGGTCGCGATAGTGGTGCGCGGATACGTTCATGTTAGGGTTGTTGCCGGGGATTTATGTGGGGAGATGAGTATATCTCGAACGTTCAAGTTCTTCTTGTCTTAGTTATGTGTAATTCTATCTCGAACGTTCAAGTCATTTTCTTGTCTTAGTTATGTGTAATTCTATCTCGAACGTTCAAAATTCTAATCTTTGTCTTGCTGTTTTTTTTTCATTCCTTTGTCGTAATTGTAGTATTTAATGTCCTTTCGACTGCTTGTTTTGGGCTGATTCTCAGGTAACTATCAGGATAGTTTGTTAAAAGTTTGTCTTTGATCGCTGATGAGGGTCCGACCGCAGAGATTCTAGTTGGTTAGTTAGGTGGTTTTATAGTGTAGATGATAGTATTGGATCTGTTGAGTATAAGGATTTAGTGATAATTCGAGGTTTTATGGGCTCTTCATTTGATGCCAGACCCCCCAGCAGACACTAGTATCACGTCTGCAGATTGCGATGCAGTTATTCCCGCGGTCCTCCCATCACAATTATGAGTAGCGGCTTCCTTTCCCCGTACCACAGATGTTGTCACTTCCAGTCGCACATGGGGCACACCGATTATGTGGTGATTGTGTTTTGGCACAAGTTTTTGATTAGTCCACTAATGTTAACAAATGTAGTTTAGGTGCTTATTATTTTTCGCTTGTTCTGAGGCTTGCCGTCACCAAATGGCTAATCAATGGTTTGTATGAGGGGGAGGTATTGGCTTAAAATAGGGGGACAGTATGTAAATGTACTGCGTTTGGTATTATGTGTAGTGGCAAGATAATTACTGACGTTCGAGCTTTGGGCTTGGGTGAACATATCATAGGTTAGTGCTGACTTTTCTGCCTTTTTTACCGCTTGCATTGTTTACAGAAAAGACCGTTCTTAAGGACGTGACATAGTTTTGAGCCTCGCGTCACTTGTGGTCACTGTGAGTGTTGTGGATGTTCAGTGAGATAGTTCAATTTAACCCACGGGCGATTCTGTTACTCTGATGTCAAGCGCTGACAGTAATAAGGTTGGTAGAAGGATAAAGCTAGGGTGTCATGAGATGTGTTGCAACTTTATCACGCCGCAATTTTCTCGGTGGTCCATCTTTGGGGTTTTTGGGCGCCAGTATCCGTGTCACGCGGTTAAACTGATCGTGGCTAGGTAGTAATAGTCCCGTACAAATGTAATGGGGACAGTAGGGGATGACGGGTAGGTGGGGGGAGACTGGGAGATTATAGGTGTGAGTAAGATTAAATCTCCTTTGGTCAGGTTGAGGGATGATGTGGTTGAGAGGGCTCGCATGGAGTCACACCTACATACAGACTTTCCAAATGTGAGATTGAAGTGAGATGGCCAGTTCTATAGGTATTAGTGGGTGAGGGGAGTCAGACTTGAAGTGGGAGCCCAGGCTTAGGGGTGAGTGGCCTTATCGTTCTTCCGGACGCTCGGCGAGCAGTCGGGACAAGATATTATGGCGGGAGGGAACGAATTTGGGCGTGGGGAGAGATGCCGAATGTGATTTATTTGGATTCGGTGGGGATGGATTGGGAGTCTTTTAGGATGGTGAGATTGTTTTTTTATTGTCTAACAGTGCCGTTGTTGAATGAGATTCAAAGGCACTTGTCTAGGTGTGTGGATTGGTGTGTGTGTCCACTTATTCGTGTTAAGCCACTGTTAGGGGTGGTGGAGATAAACTTCTCTGAGTTAGTATAGTAATTCAGATATGTTGTAAGACATTGGCGGTAAGTTCTTCAGTGGATGCCTGCGAGCTGCGTACTGGGTGGCCGAGTGAGTAAGCTCTGACAAGGGCTGCGGTGGTATGAGGGGAATTAATATTGTTGAGTCTATTGGGGTGGATGGTGGAGCTTTATGGGGAGGAAAATATTGCAGTAGGGGGAGTGTGGGGATGTTCTTGGTCCAGGTTGATAACTGTATGGGGTGGAAGATTAGGTAGTTTTAGTTAGGGGAGTTGTGTATATTTAGAGTAGTCTGATTGGGTGAGCTGGTTGTTGACAATGTTTGGTGGAGGTGAGGTTTGAATCCCAGCAGGGATCGCCATAAGGAGAGGATTAATTTCGGAGGATGGATTGTTGTTAAGTCACTGGAGTATTCGAAATCTGAGTCGGCCGAGATTATGATTATGGAGGATTATTTGCTAGATGTAAATCGTGCTAGTTTTTTTATGGATGTATCAGTGGGGATAGGTAGGTGGGAGGAGAGGGTGAAAAGATCATGTGGATTGCAGTTGAACCAGTAAAAACTCAGTGAGATACAGTGAAGATCATGTTTGGAGATTTTGGGGGCTGGGTACATTGGCTGTTTAACATGATGTGTGCGTGCACTAGGGGGGGAGATCTTCAATTGGAGATAATAGGGAGGGGAAAAATTCCCCGTTGTGTTAATAGGTGGATGCAGATCAGTATATATCAGAAAATAAACTGTATGAGGGTGTGGAGATTTCATGAGATGCTAGTGTCGGTGGGAAATGTATACAGCGTGTCGCTTGTAACATTGGTAGTTGGATCTAGGAGTACTCTGAGGGGGGGTGGGCTTATGGATTAATAGCAGTTTGGAGTGATTGACACGACAGCAGGGAGAGACTAAATAGGATATAGACGCTAGGTCCACTGAGCACTCGAAGCTAAGTATTGAGATGGTCCGTTAGCACATGAGAGATGGAAAATTTTCACTCCAGTGGGCAACAGTTTAGGAGGGGATGAAATCTGAACGGTCGTGAGGTATGTCTGGTAGTGGAATTTAGAATTGATGCCAGGAACGAATTATAACGTTGCCCTTTAGAGATAATTTTTTGTAGGTAGGTTAGAAGTTGCAAGTAGGGTGGACGTCGATGGAAAATTGGGTGTGATGAAAGTTCCCAGAGGAGTATGTCGAAGATTGATTTGTGGGAGTGAGTTGGTAACCAGGGATGTTGTTTGGCTTGAGATAATGTGGGTTGTGGAGATGGGTGATGGCACGAGGATTGTTCTTGTATGTTGATTCGTGAGTTTAGACTGAATGTGTGATGTTGGGGTGAGTGTGAATCCTGTTTTGTCAGATTGGGGATTTATTACGCTGAGCGTTCCATGTTTCGTTGCATGTAGTCTGTAGTTAGGGCCACAGAAATTTTGTGGAGTCTGTTAGGAGGCTTTCGTTGCATGACCGAATTGTGTCGTGTTGCGAGGTGGGTCATGTGTTGGTTGTACGTAGATAGATAAACTTCTGTGTTTCGTGTCTGTGGTTCTGGTGGAGGATAGCGGATGAGTTGCTGTCGATAGCGGTAGTGTGTGTGAGTCGCTGGCGTGACCGTAATCTTGAGTAGCCGGTGAATTTGATTGATGGACTCTTGTTGATTGAAAGGGTTACAACAAATGTGTGGTGTGTATCGGAGATATTGATATATTCGAGAGAAGGTACTATAGTGTGAGTGAAAAAGTTACAGTTCCCTGAGTGATCATGGTACGTTATCCCTGGTTTAAGGGGGTTGCATATGATTCGGTGCTGCGTGGTGAGGTTTTAGGGGGATGCAGAAATTACTTGAAAACTAGGACGTACGATGGGAAGAGGGTTGTAGTCGGGGTGGGAGATTGTAGGGTAGATGTGTATCTGAGCGGAGAGAGGGCGAAAGTAGGAGGAGAATCTGTAGCTAGAGTAGGGTAAAGACTATCTCGAAGTAGATCATGTTTCTTGCGTAGGGGGCTAGTGTGTGGGCGATTACTATGTCGAACGTTTTTTGACTTTTTCTTGTGTTAGTTATGTGTAATTAGCTATCTGAACGTGTTAGGTATCTGTTGCTTATCATTCCTTGCGTGTAAAAACCCCCCCACAATACCTTACCAGTTTTTCTGTACTTGTATCAGTGTGTACATTTATTCGACCGTCTAAGTCCCTTCTTGTATATCCCGTAGTGTTTAATTTTTATAAATATTCGAACGTTTAAGTTTTTCTTGTAATGATGATATGAGTAACCCGGTAATTCTACTCGAACGTCTCAGAGTTCATTCACTCATTGGGGTCTTAGGTGTGGAGTACCTTTGATTGCATTTTGTCTACCCTCGAAAGTTATAGTCCTTCCGCTGGGCATAGTTATGGTTAAAAGTTTTATATCTTTGCGCAAGTTTCGAAAATTCGCAGAGTGTAGTAGTTATTTTTAAAAATAATCTTTCCACTAGTGGATCTGTTGCAAAGTTTGGTAATGTATCACTAGGTTTGGATTGTAATGATATCAGATGTTTTCAAGTTCTGCAAATAGAGTGTCCTATTCCATTTTCGCAAGGGTTTTTGGGTATTCCCATCTTTCTTCAAGACAGGTGTCCTGCTGGTTTGTCTATGGTTTCACCACCTTGATGATCTAAGTTGTAATACCAGGGGGCAGTCAGCAGCTAATTATGCTGTGATTAAAATAACAGAGCATGTCCTAGAACTTTCGTTAATGACTCCGATCTAGGTCTGATATTTGTCTAAATTAAATTTCCTAAAAGTTATTGGAATTATTCTGTAAATGAGATGGCTCTTTGTTATGGCCCTTTTGATTTTCCAAGCGGAAATAACAAAATATGTCGCGATGGCACACTTCCTTTTAGTTTTGGAGGCTTTCCTTTCCTTTTTTTAGGCTTCCCAAAAGCTTTTTTAGACAACCTTTTTAGTGTTTTTTTTTTTTCTTTTTTCGACAGTTTTGGTTTTTTTAGGTCGATAGTTTGTCATGTTATTGCGGAAGTAGAGAAGAAATGTTGTCTAACTTGGATTTCTTGTTGTTTAGTAGTCGACCGTGTGGTCTAATCCAGCGTTTATTTCATAGCTATAAGCGATATCCCTAGTTATTTTCTGGAAAGAGGAGTGAGTTATTACCCTCTAAGTGATATGTTTTCATTTTTCATAATTTATGTTGTTTTGTGAAGAATTTGCGAATTTAAGTAATAAATGTTATTGGTAAATGCGTATTGGTGTTAAAAGCTTTATTTTTGCGCTATCCTAATTTGGTATTAGAAAGTATGGAAGCATAAAGTGTGTTAATTTGTGTATTAGAAGTTCTTTTAGTTCCTTAGGGCGGTGATTATGATTGGGTTGCTGTACAATACAATTCAATTAGTCGATTATTCATCTTCATAGTTTCGGTCCATAAATTATGTTGCAGTCTCAGATTCATCTGTGTGTGATTATTATCATGTTTGCTTTGTCCAGCGTCTTTTCATTAAACTTTGTTATTTATCTTAAACCAGCAGTGTTTATATTATTAGTGTATTAATGTTGTATTCTGTACTGACCTTGCAAGGTTAATTCAACAGTCACAGAACATCGTTGAAGTTGAACACTTCAGGCAATAAAGTCAAGTTCATAGACGAATGACGCGTATTTACATATCTGTCCTCTATTCACATGAACACGTAATACGCTATCACACATCTAAGATTCTGCATAAAAATAGTTCAAGGATATACACTAAAGTTTTCAATTTCCTTCCAGACATCGCAAGTCTGATTGGTTATTATAACCGTTTAATTTATAGCGTTTTTAAAGTCTGCAACCAATTCTATTTAAAATCCATATCTTGGAAAACTATCACTTTCTTAATACTAGTGATATACCATAGTGATTTCACACTTTACGTCTATTGTCTATTTTATCCATATACTTTTGGCATTTCCTAGCAGGCTTTAACTGCCTTATAATATATATCTCAACTGCGATCGTTGTCCCACGAATATTCGCGTTTATACTCTGGACTCACGGTCCTACACATTTAACTTTATTGTTTTCCAGGCATTACCTTTACGGTTATACGCTATTCTATTTCAAAGTGGTTATACCACATATATTACACATTCTGAATCAGTGGCCATGCCACATATATTATACACTATGAATCAGTGGCCATGCCACATATATTATACACTATGAATCAGTGGCTATGACACATATATTGAACACTGCCGGACGGCACTACGTCCACACATAGACTGTTGTTACCATGTGTAACGCGTCATACATCGATATGCGCGATCTATTCCAGTATTTTTCAGCTGAGGTGTTTCGTGGTGCAACCATGCGAATGGAGCTCACATTCACATGCTTGCAAACCCCGAAACAATCCTCAACAGTCGGTTATATTAGGGCGCGAGTCCAAATATAAAAGACCTTGCCTCCAGTTTCAGTTATGGAACAGAAATGCCAAGACCATCTGCAAACTCCAAATCGTCAAGCTGGTTTATCAGAGCAATCTGGATTCCGTTTCCGGTGATATTATATTTTTGTTTTCATATTAATTGTGCAACCAGAGGGAAACAAAATGGCAAGAAGAGGCGTTCCTGCCGCGGCGCACCTCCTATCTCAAAATGTTTTGCAGATTTTCCTTCATGAAGAAATTTGTGTTTTATGTCTTTATAAGTTTTCCATATTAGACTAATTAGCTCATGGGGACGCCTTAATAGCCTCATCAGTCTCCGAAGTGAGTCTCTGTCTAAATTGCTGAAGGCCTTTACACGGTCTGAAAAATTTAATTTAATATGGTAAGGAGCAGGAAAATCCCTGGAGGCCCCAGGTTTTACATATATTCGGAATACATCCGACAGCTAATAAGAGTGCCATCCTGAAAGGCGCAGTCCCGCAAAGAAAACTCTTTACTCATATTAGAAAGACGCAGTCAACTTTGGACATGATGTGGGAAGAAGAAAGCTAGCGTATGTTGTAACAACAATAAAGATTGAATGGGAAAAAAATGACGACGAAGAGAGAAGACATTTTACAGTCTGACATCGTGGCATGGAATGACGCCAAAAACGGAAATGATAAACAGCACAAGGGGACATGTTGTGGAGAGACATAATCAATTACTCCAGCTGCCATGGTAACCGACGATGGCGATGATAATGGTGATGATGCTGATGATGATGCTTTTTATTTTTATTTTTTTGGTTCGGTTTTTGCCTTCTTCTAGCGGGGCGCGTTCCTTTAAACCTATTTGGTTATATCAGAGCGCATGTACCATCCAAAAAAATGTCAACTCTGTTGATTGCTAACCCGATCAGCGTTGATAGATACTAAGTCCTGAAAAGGACCAACATTATCTATCTGCTAGCATAAAGCCCTAAAAAGGACTCGCCAGCTGCGCCAACGCCCGAGCTGTTTTTTTAATATGATGATGCTGCTTCTGCTGATAATGATCTTCGTTTTAATACTTTTTTAAAAACCATGTTGGCATACTGTGACGATACGGTTGTGCGATCTCACGTCTACTCCGTCAGAATCACTTTTTTTCTTCATTTTTCCTCTCACTCATTGCTTTTATTTGGCATAATTTTTTGCCCTTTCATTCATTATTTTGCTCTATGCTGAATCTTGTAGGGTGAAGTCTCTAACACTCTACTCGCCTACGGACGTATCTGCTTTACACGCAGAATTGTTTGTTGTCGTTTTTCGCTTGCAAGGTAAAATCGCGATTAATACCAGGAGTACTATCTTATTTGTTTTTACCGGTCATAAGCTTATCTATTCTCTCAGTCTGACCACCCTTTGAAACGCGGTGGTTCAACATTTGACCCCAGTGAAAAGCTGATGACCGTGTTGACACAAGCTTGTATTGTGCGTCCGATGAAAGAAGACAACATTGTCTGACCAGACATCTGTCTGGCGGAGGCACGTAGATAAAGGTGATAATTGGATAATCGTCTCATCTGAGCCATCTTTGTATCATGATTGCAAATAAGATGGCAGAGTAGACATCTGGGCGGAAATATTATCGCATAATTAGACAGAGGTCACGCGTGGAAAATTAAAATTAATATTTTAAAACACGCGAAGAGATATTTAAAATAAACCTTCCCCACCCAAACAGTGCTAGAAAGATTTGATTGGTTTGAAGTGAGATGCCGGAATATACAAAGAATTATATTGGAACATTCGGCGGAAACACAATCTGTGATTTGAACTGAGAATGAGAAGGATATAATCTAGTGAAACTCAGAGGCACTGACCAGACAAGGTCTCGCAACTTCAACCGAGGCAACTCCCAGAAGCCAGGAAAGAGAAGGATCGGACCTAGAATTCCTGTATCAAAAGTGACAGACATATATATATATATATATATATAGATATATATATATACTATATATATATATTATAGTTATTTGATTATATATATATATATAATTAATAGATATATATATATAATTATTATATACGCTATATATATATATAATATATATATACTCATGGAAAAAAGAAACTGTGCGAACACTTTTTATAGGGCACTGTGCGTGATTTCATGGACGAAATGAAATAAAAAGTTGGCCTCACATATTGGACAAAATATGTAAATTGAATATTGAAATAAAAGACCAAATGTGATGCCACTTTGATTTTTTAGTGATAAGTGTCATGAAAGAAAGATAAAAACTAAAGTCGGTGTGGCATCCCCGAAAAAATGGCCGACGAAAAAAAACGGCTCGTCTTATTTGAAATCTTCTTAGATTTCAGTACCGTGTATGTTGTCCACCTATTCCGCAAACTGTTCCTCGCAACGAGACCACGGGTTTTTAAACCTGGAAATGTTCCTGGCAGTCCATGTTGCGGCTGCTCGAATAAAACCTGTTACGCAAGTGCATAATGGCGTATGTAAACGGTCTTGTGGCAGGGGGTGGTAACTCGTGGTCGGGCCACTTCTATGGCGATCAGCAGTGGATCCAGTGGATCCAGTTTGGGTGGAAACTAGTTTGAATGCGTGATATAGTGTTTCCTGTGAACATTGAAATGTTGTGATACCAGAGCTAATATAGTTGTCGGCTGCTCAAGCAGCTAAAAATTCCCTATAGCTATTTGCTAGCTGTTGTTGGTTTCAATCGATTGGCATTGTCTCAAAAAAGCGCATGTTTGACTGTTGGTAATATCTCTTGATTCGTCTTTAGACTCTTCTATGTTCAACGATTCGATTAATCGTTTTGTTCACATGCTTGTGATTAGAGCTACACACCTTAACTTCGTTTTTATATCTGTTGATAAAAGATTCTCCTAGCACGACGCACTTTTCACGTGATTTATCTTGCACCGTGATTATCCCACCCCATGGAAGAGCGTAATTAGTGCGATCCAATTGTAATTGCACGGGTAAGTGAACAACACTCACACAGAAATGTGTGCCAATTTGCATTTGAGTTCATTCAAGAACACACGAACAGTGCCCTGTTGAGTGCTGCACACTTACTTTTTTTCATGAGTAAGTATATATATATATGAGGCTGGCAAGCTCAACATACGGAAATAGTATATTCATGAACCACTACAGTAAGCTCCGGTGATTTCTTCTGTCTAGTCGTGCGGAAAAACCCGACAGCAGAGGTGACCCCAGACTCCGACTGCAGCAGTGATAGAGGTTGAATGAGTGTTGACTACATCTATGATTTGCCTCAGTGTAATAGGCATATTCATTTCGTGTCTGGTAACTTGTTCTATGTAACACTTGGCGCTGTCCACACATTGTCCCAGCTAATTACCCAGGGTGATATTAGTGAATTTTATTCATCTTTATGAGTTGCACTGTGTAAACAGTCAGGAATTTAACACTCTTCAGTCTCGAGGATTGATTAACATTGGTGGATAGACAACGAGAGGATGCGCCTGTTAAACTTCCAACTCAGCGTACCTAGCAGAGGAATTTTTATCTTTCAGTTTTTTCTAAAAGTACGTGGTTACAAGCTATCAGACTGTATGAAGGTGAGTACTGAAATTTTATACGCCACTCGTGTGAGAGAATGAGTACATTGCATCACCTCAGAACAAGGATGCGTGACGAAAACCTAGGCGGCAGGCAGGGACACGCTCACTCATGTACAAGCTAAGTGCTAACTAAAAGGCACCAGTAGAAAGGATATTTCAGTTAAACTTTAAGTATAAGTTAAATTTCCACCTACGTCTCAATAACGAGAACTTTATATCATCAAAATTCCATTAATATTTCAATCTTTATTTTAACCTGTTAAAGACTAATTCACTATTAAATTTGTTACCTGTTGTTTTAAAACTAAACAATAATAGTTGATTCAGTTATATGTATAAAAGCAAACGTATGAGCCAGAATATTTAACATATATATGTATATATATATAAATACTTAGACATATATTTACCTCTAAACAGAGCTATATATTATGAGAGATTTCGTTGGATTACTCCAACTGGCGGCTTGAAAGGGCTAAACCATTGCTTAAATCCTTCACAAAAGGCGACGTACCAGATATAATGCGTTGTCGTGAGTTTTATATAGGCTTTATTTTTATGGTCCCAATCGAGCAGGGGTGAGATAGTGAAAGCTATGTGAGAGAAAAGTGTGAGAAATAGTCCTGTTTACGAGGATTACAGAGTGTAGGAAAAATACTGTCTTGGGTTGAGTGACTGCTCAACTCACCTATATAGCACGACACACTAAAATGAAGAAGTATTATTCCACTAGATACTGATGCTAATACACTATCCTCTCGTACGCACACATAAACAATTTTGTGACATAAATACGTACATACATAGAAATGAACAGGTGACTATGGGCACATATAATATTTATCAGGGAAGGGTTTTGACCAAAACTAATAGCTGAAATGTTTATAACAATTTATTTATATATCTTTAGAAAAGAGAAAATAGATTACAAACAGTTTATACATCGTTATCATGTCATCCGGTGAAATCATAGTTACAGAAAGGGAAAATAAATAAACAATATATATTCTCATAGACCCTGGAACATGGAAAGACTAGGAAAATGATCCCACCCGAGGTGTGTTTACCCAACCGATCAAACAAAGGATTGACAATGGGCAGCAGGGTAGACGGGACGGGTATATAGGATATGTCCTTGATTTTAACTTTCCAGTGGGCCTTCAGCCTTAGTTAGAGGACAGATAAAAGGTAGGTGTTATATTAGTAGTACACATCTCGGAACTAAATTCTTTCATTCCGTTTTCCATTCTCGCATTCGTTCATCGAGTTTGCTTTCATTTACACTTACCCCCTCTGTCGGCTGCATATGTCCATAGAATTAATCACACACAGTTCTTAAGACTATTATATATGTCTTATTATTTTGTCCAGTCCAGCCCCAGAATGCTCCGTATAGCCACTGCTAATTTTGCTCGGAGATTTCGCTGAAATGGTGTGTAGATTATAATTTTCCTCGCAAGGATTCTTCGTCAGATTGTAGGGATTGTTATAGGGACTAAGTTTGTTTCTAGGAGTCTGTCGTAATGACTGGCAAATCTCTCAACAGTATAATGTTACTCACAGGCTGTTATTGGTCAAACTAGCCTTCAATGTTCTCTGGAGAAGTTGGTGGTAGGAAAAGTGTTTACTGTCCTCTGGGTTTAATTAAATAGATTCGTGCTGGAAATTCTGCCTCATCAGGCCAGGGAACTTTATATGATTTAATATAATACATCTGGCATTGTCCCGTTCCAGTTAAATTTTTAACACCAGTGAACAATTGACCGTTCTGGTTTTGCGAAGGACTTATAAGGGTCTCCAACAATCATATTTTGGTATCGTCAATGTTATTATGGTTTTTTTTTAGGAACATATAAATGGGGATGCCATAAGCCATCTGAACATGACTCTCTATATACCAAAAACCGTTGGATCGCAAGGTATGATCATCTGTATAAAGAGAAAATATAAAAACAGGTAATACTACTGTAATTAATTCTAACACCGACGTTATACGGTAAGACCGGTAAAATCACTCTGGTATTTAATTATTTAATTTTAAAGAACTTCACGAGTGACTAGCTAATGTATCGTTTTAATTACCACTAGCTATGACCAGTTAATTACTCAAAATTTACACGCGGTGAAATAGAAATATGGTTAATAAACAATTTTGCTCGCCTAGCGTTTAAGATTATGTTTCACTTCTATTATCTCGGGAAATAGCGGATAGTTATATTATTTAATTTACATCTGGAAAACTTTGTGATGGGTTTATTTAATAGGTTTAAATTAACACAAAAATCCAGTGCAATAAATGAAGAAACTAAACGACTAAATCACTCAAGACTAATATTTTACCATAGCACCAGAATGAAGTCACTCCAATATATAAGAACTCCAAAGAAACCTTGTAAGATTCTAATATAAGCTAGTACCCCGTCAAATCTCTGGGCAACGAATGATAAACTGCCTTTTCGGCGATGTCAATATATAGTTATTGGAATGAAAAGTGATAGCGGCATGCGAAGATTCACACCTTATTTGAAATCAGGGAACTTTTCTGATTTGCCGCTAGACTTTCCCCTTCTCGGTCCGCCAGCGATTTCCCCCGTCTTAGCAGAATCGCATGAACGTGTGAACCGAAGGTGAGAAATCGTTCTACTCGTTCTTATGGACTACAACCGTCTTTTGATACTGACCGCTTACGTCTCCTCTTGGCAACGCCCTTCTAGACGAGATGACAGAAAAGATAGGGAAATGCTTGATTTCCAGGGATCGCGAGATAGGCTGAAGGCGTGGCTAACTAAACCTAAGACACAACGAAACTCCCGGATCCTCGCACGATAACTGTTTACATATTAATTATCAACGTGGGGAAAAATCCACGTGGGAAACACTTTGCGATTAAACTACACACAAATTCAGGGGCCTCGATGCTATTCAATGGTACTCTTGTTATCATCCGTCAATTCAGGGACAGCTGAATTTCATCCGTCACAATCGTCCCCCCTTTGAGACATGAAACCATTTTTCATGTTTCATTTATGACAATGAAGCTGCCCTGATCGGTAGCTGTAGGATGTTTGGTATCTTCGATTTCATCCTCTTCCTCCGTGGTCCAATTTCGACTCATAAAATCAGCCCCGACATTCTGTTTACCCGGAATATATTCCACTTTGAAGGAGTACACGCTTAATAGCAAGGCCCAACGCATGATCCTTGCGTTAAATTCCTTATTTGCGTTACGAAAAGCTAAGGGAGCGTGGTCTGTTTGCACCGTAAAAGATGTACCGTAAAGAAATTCATGATGACGTCTTATCCCATGAATTAGTGCCAGACATTCTCTTTCAACTGTGGAATAGTTACGTTCAGCCGTGTTCAATTTACGACTGCCATACGCAACTGGGAATAACAGATTCGGATCGGTGTCATTTGCTTGAAGCAGGGTTGACCCGATGCCTTGACCCGATGCCTTGACCCGACGCGTCGACCCGCAATACAAAAGGTTTCTTGAGGTCAGGTAGCCTCAAAATGGGGTATCCGTACAACTGTGCTTTTAAAGTGCTGTAAGCTTCTTCACACTGCGAATCCCAAATAACCTTATCAGGGCGCGCTTTATTTGTAAGGTCAGTCAGAGGTGCTGTTAGCCCGTTGAAATTCCGGATATATTTTTGATAATACGCACACAGTGATAGGAACAAACGGGTGTCTTTCTTCGTTCGGGGCCTTTTAGCTGCAACTATTTTCTCAACATTCTTCCTAACAGGCCACATGCAGCCATGAGAAATGGTATGCCCCAGGAAGTCTAGCTTTTCAAACCCGATAAGACATTTTCTAGATCTGGCTGTAAGACCAGTTTCCTGTAGTCTCCTGAGGAGCATAGCAACCGTAGCAATATGTTCGTCGTAGTTTTCCGATGCAATTAAGATGTCATCCATGAAATTATGGATATGGGGACTGTTCAAAGGTTCTAAAAGCTTCCTCATCATCCTGGTGAACACTCCTGGTGTGTTGTGCAATCCGAACGGCATCACATTAAATGTGTAATGTCCTTCACTAGTGCTGAAAGCTAACAAAGGTTTAACTTCCTCTTTGACTGGTATTTGGTAATAACATTTACTCAGGTCAATCTTGGAAAAAATTCTTGCCTTGCTAAGCTTAGTGAACAACTTAGAAACAGTCTGTAGAAGTTCGGGCTGGAATTCCCTTACAGCGTTTAGTAACCGGTAATCTATACACAGCCGAACTTCTTTATTGGGCTTCTGCAACAGTACTACACTCGAACTGTAAGGAGAGGTAGACTCACTAATAATTTCTCCCTGACGCACACTGTCTATTTCTCCGCGTAGTGCATCAGCTTTAGCGTACGGAATGGGGTAAACTCTGGTTCGAACATGGGTCTCGTTTGTCAATTTCATATCAAATTCTATGAGATTTGTTCGACCAGGTGCATCCGTTAAGACTGCAGCATACTGTTTCAGTAGCACCCTGGTTTCTGTCTGTTGTTCTTCCGAGAGATTGTCGCCGAATTTGACATCTTTAAAGGATTCTGTTTGTTGCAATGGATACTCCATGCAACTATCATCGTCTTCCTCGTCTTTTGTTGCTATGGCGACCGCCAGGAGATGCTCGGAGGACGGCACTGGTCTTTCCAAGAATTTCTTAAGCAGATTAACGCGAAAGACCTTCTCCTTTCCTTTAATGGAGATCTTGTAATTAGTGCGTGAGATCTTTTTAAGGACGGTAAACGGCCCTTGCCATCCGATGCGAAGTTTGTTGTTTCCGGTTGGAAGTAGCAACAAAACTTTCTCCCCTGGTTGGAGTTCTCTCTCTCTTGCAGCTTTATTGTATCTTTGAGCGTGTTTTGCGCGTGCTTCCTTAAGGTTATGTTGCGGTCATTTTTGACGGAGTTTCAAACGTCAATTTATTTGTCGTATTTTTTCACCCTGGTCAAAGTTAGGGAACTATGTCTTAACTTTGCGGTGTCAGGTTGATTAGGGGTTATCTCCCCTTTTGGTTCATTCATTGTGTTTGACCAGTATTGAGATAGGGTCAAAGGTACATAGTTCTGGGCCATTGCCCATGCGCAGTTTGGAGCGCGAAGGGTTAGACTTCCGTCAGGTAGAGATGTGAACTGGCTTCTGTGGGACGTGAATGTCCGTTGTATTTTGGGGAAGGAAAATCTTCGAAGTGACTGCGTTGTCAGTTTTCCCCAGTGATTTACTGTACGTCAGGAATGACGACAGTGTGGTTTCTTGTGTTCTGAGGATTCTGTTCAAGGTAACACCGACTTTATCATTATTACGCATTCGGTTGCAGAACTTGTTAAAGGCTTACCTAGCCTGTGAGAACAGCTCACAGTTCCTATAATGCAGAACCTATATTTTGTGCTCGATGTAGCCATTTAAGACCAATCGTCTTCATTTGATCAGAAGTCCAGTGACGAAGTTATATATGGTGGAAACCGCAGGTTGGCGGTATATTTATACAATCATTATAGCAGGGATTATGCAACCTGCTTATGAAGAATACACAGCTGACGTCATATTGAGGCCCTGTGTTTCGGCCAATACTCTACAGCATGATAAGATGCAACTGGCGTATCATGTCAAGTTGAACGACGGCCCTGGTAATCTTATTACATGATTTAGGAGCTCGTCTTTTGTATGACGGAGTTATTAAGGTATCTGACGCGTTAAGTCAGGGATACCAAAGCGGCATTGTGAACTGTACTTTAAAGGACATACCACTATTGACCATGCCCACATATTTAAATGTTTTCCAGCCTTAGAATGCCTGATACGTACCAATCGATTTCAGTTAACATGATGTAAATGATCCTGCTTACATTGACTGTTCCTGTGATACTACTGTTAGTCCTGTGATTAAATGTGTGAACTGTTACCAGTAGTTACAACCATCATTGGCTTCCGTATGAGTGTGACTGGGTGAATTGTCTACAAATATATGAGCCTAAACGCATTCGCGTCTCTACACACCCATGTCTCACATCATCATCATCATCGTACAAGAACCATGTATGCTGTCAGCGTGAGCGACCTAGATCTTCACCGCACCATTACACTCTTCAGGTGACATCAACACGCATACCTGGCCAACTACACATCAACATTAGGGGACCCCACGAAAACACAGTAACATTTCTGGCTGACCAGTTCCGTGGGCTTTTCGGCTACAATTTTGGTTTCTGCTGCATATTGGAATGATCAAGGTTGACAGCTTATAAATAACACAGGACAGTAAAATAGGTCATCGACTGTTGACCCACATAAACAGTGTTAGCATCTGTGTGATAATGCTACATGAACCACAGTTGGTACAAGTACTGGAGTTAGCATCTATGCAATATTGCTACGTGGACCACAGCTGCACACAAGTTGATTCCTTATTGTAAACAGTACCGCTGGTTGTTTACACGTTACAGCTGCACACAAGTCAAGTCCATTTTGTAAACAGTACCGCTGGTTGTTTACCGTTACAGTCGATAGACTCTCCAACGTCTGAGCGATCAAGTCACGTAGTTTGAGGGCAAGTTTTTTTCGTAAACAGTACCGTCTACGAACTTTTCAATATTGGATCTCAAGTCTCAACTAGTTGTCGAGAAGGTCATAATGACTTTATGTTCCTGAAGATCACTACATGTTATCGTCGTACAGGGAGTTTGCTAGTAAGATCAAATTACCTCATTTCAATACTTCAAAGGACGACATAGCAGATTATCTGGATAGATTCCAATTTTTATGTGATACGCATAAGATAAAGAAGGAAAAATATGTCAAACAACTGATGGAAGTTTTTACAGGTGAACCAGTGACTACTCTTATGACAATAGAGGAGCATGACAGGACTAATTATGATGTTGTCAGAGCAGCATTACTAAAAAATATCAGCTAAAAGAAGAAGATTATCGTCTTCGTTTTAGGACAATGTTGCCAGAAAATGGAGTAGATTTCTTTGATTTTATTACAAAGATACGTCGTACATTCACACGATGGATTGAGTTGTCTCAAACTGAGAAAACATATGAAGGTCTAAAGGACTTATTGCTTCGAGACAAAGTTTTGGCATCTGTTAATGATTCTTTCCTTGCATTTCTTCATGAGCGTAAACCTAGAAACTTAAAAGACATTGAGGAATACTGTTGCCAGTATGCCACCGCACATCCCCATGCTACAGTTAGCAATTCTAAAGTGAAAGAAGGGTTGCCAGTTGCTTCGGCAGCACCATATGGCCCTAATTTCAATAAGAAATTTCAGGGTGCTCAACAAAACTGGAATAGGAAAAGTAATCAGAATTACACTCAGAATCAGAGTAATCCAACATATAATGGTTCTTCTTCTAAGAACTGGAGACGAGATGGAAGTTCTCGTAATTTTGGTGGTAATAATTTTAGACACTATCGCAAAGGTTATCACAATAAAAACTATCCGAGCTTTTCTTCTCGAGATAATCATTCTCGACGTCAAGAATATGACGATGGTGGTTATGGAAACTGGGATTCAAACCGGAATGATGATTAAAATAGGCAGTATGATAACAATTACAGGGGAAATGATAATCGCGGCAGACCTAGACATAACAAAAGAAAATCTTACCAACAGGCAAACTCTGCACAACAAGAGTTTAATGGAGCCTGTAATCAAGTAAATGATAGTGGGAACTCTAATGCTATCACTGGTTGTGCTTTCGATTTTGGGAGAGCAACTGAAGGCCCCCAATGCTTAACATTGTTCAAGCCATCGACTGTATCTACCTTAATTTGTGGTCTCCCTCTTCCTGCTCTTCCTGCTACAGTTGCGCATGATGGGAGAGGATCTCTCATCTTGCATAACGGTCTTGTGAATGATAGTCTAGCCTCAGTGCTTTTTTATTCTGGATGTACTACTGTCGGGGTTAGACAGTCTCTCATAGATAAGCGCTGTTACACGGGAAAGGTGGTCAAATGTGTTACATTTGGTGGTACCATGGAAAAATATCCTACTGCTATCATTAGCATTGACACTCCCTTCTTTACAGGAGATGTCCACGCGTGTCCTCTTCCTAATCCTATTGCGGATCTTATAATCGGTCGTATTCATGGGGTTAAGGAATGCACCCCGCAATAAATTTCTATTTGGGAGAAACAAAACATCCAAACGGTCAATGCGGTGGTAACAAGAGCCCAAGCTCTTATTCCTTCAACTTCATCTGATGATAGTAATGGAGTTGATAGCCAAGACGGTCACTTGGTGATTTCGCATGACTCGTTTTTTAAACGACAAGAGGAAGATCCTTCTTTAAAGAAATTCTTCCTTCTCGCAAAGAAAGGTGATCCTAATCAGAATACGAATCACAGATCGTATATCACTATGAAGAATGGTATACTGGTACGAATAGTACAACACTCAGACAAGTCTATGCATTCGCAACTTCTTGTACCTAAGTGTATGAGAGCCTTAATTCTTCAACATGCACACGATTCTCAGTCAGCTGGACACATGGGTTTTTCCAGAACTAAGACTAGAGTCCTTGCGTCTTTCTTTTGGCCATTCGTGAACAAAGACATACGAATTTATTGCCGATCTTGCAAAATTTGTCAAGAGGTCAAGTCTAGAGGTCCAAGACATGCTGCACCTATTCAGGCTGCAGATATTCCTATTCGGCCGTTTCAGAAAATGGCAATAGACATTATTGGCCCGTTTAAGATTAAGTCAGCCAGAGGACATCAATTTATCCTTACTTGCGTTGACATGTGCACGCGTTGGCCAGAGGCTATTCCTCTTAAGAGCATATCAACTGTCGATATCGCAGATGCTCTTTGGCTCATATTTTCTCTTCTGGGATTCCCCGGAGAAATACTGTCAGACCATGGCACTCAATTAATATCGGACACTATGTCTCAGGTAATGGCCACTCTGGACATTAAAAGGTCTCTCAGTAGTATTTATCACCCAATGTCCAATGGATTGGTTGAACGTCTTAATAGGACACTAAAGAACTTACTTGGCAAGATAACGGAGGATCATTCTGGTGACTGGGACAGGGTTCTACCTGCAGCTGTCTTTGCTTATAGAGAGGTTCCCAACGAACATACAGGGTTTTCTCCTTTTGAACTTGTCTTTGGCGCGCAACCGCGCGGTCCTATGTCCTTGCTACACGATTTGATAACTTCCGATAATATTGACGATGATACACAATCGTCATATGAGTATGTTATTGCTCTTAGGGAAAAGATTATCGAATCATGCAGGCTAGCAACTTAGTCATCCGAATTAGCTAAAGAAAAGGCTAGGCGATTTGCTAATAAGAAAAGACGCCTACGTCAACTTTGTCCTGGAGACAAAGCGTATGTCTTACTTCCCACGAGGGAGAATAGACTTCTCATTTCATGGAAAGGTCCATACACTATAGTCTCGAAAATTTCCGATGTCGACTTTATTGTCGATGTTGATGGAAGGCATAAAACCTTTCATATAAATATGCTTACGGAATTTATTGAACGACCAGACTATTTGCAGCCTATTTTCCAGGCTAAGGACGACTCTCCAGTCCAACATGGTCATATCTCATCCCTGTCTGTTATACAGGATGAGGAAACTACTTTTTCTGATGTTAACTTACTTCTTCCTGTGATTCCACTTAATTCTACGGAATCATGGAAAAACGTTACCGTTTCTTCGAATTTGTCTTTTGAGGCGTCAAGTATCTTCTACGCTACAATCATTTCAGGATGTCCTTACCGACATTCCTGGACACACACATGTCATTGAATATGACATCATACTTACTGATCGTAATCCGATCAGAGTAAGACCATACCCTATACCTATTCATTTTCAAGCTCAAGTCGAGAAAGAATTGGATGAAATGATTCAGTTGAAAATAATTGAACCATCCACTTTAGCTTATTCTTCGTCGATGGTTATTGTTCGAAAGAAAGACAATAACATACGTCTTTGCGTTGATTATCGCAAATTAAATCAAGTTACGAAGTTCGATGCTGAACCTATGCCTTTCTTAGATGATCTACTTATTAGACTTTCTAAAGCTAGATTCTTTACTAAACTAGACTTGTCGAAAGGTTATTGGCAGGTCCCTTTGACGGAACACGCCAAACCTCTCACTGCTTTTTCATTACCTAGGGGTTAATGTCAGTGGAATTTTATGCCTTTCGGGCTTATGAACGCCCCAGCAACTTTCGTGCGCATGATGCGACAAATTCTATCATGTCGTACAGATGTCATCGCATATTTAGACGACATCTGTCTTTTCAGTGATACTTGGGAAGAACACTATTTGGGTTTAAATGAATTACTATCTACTCTACGTGAGCATAATTTGACTGCAAAACCCTCTAAAGCTTTTGTTGGGTTTAGTGAAATCTCTTTCCTAGGTCATTGGGTTGGTCATGGTCTATTGAAGACAGAGGACCAAAACATTTCGAAGATATTAAATATCTCGGTTCCGAAGACAAAAAAGCAAGTGCGTAGTCTCTTGGGATTGATACAATTCTATGGAAGATTCATTGAGAATCTATCCTCTATTATGGCTCCACTTTCAACGTTATTAAAAAAAAGGTTCTCCTAATATGGTGCGTTGGTCCCAAGAATGCCAATCGTCATTGGATCAGGTTAAGAATTTATTCTAATCTCATCCTATCCTAAGACTACCAACGATTGATAAGACTTTTGTCCTTCGTAGTGATGCCTCTTCCACTGGGATTGGAGCGGCACTAATGCAGGAGTATTCAGGAACTCTGCATCCTGTAATGTATATCTCTAGGAGGCTGAATGCGGCAGAAAGGAATTACTCGGTTTTAGACCGTGAATTGTTGGCTATGGTTTTGTCCATTCTTAAGCTACAAAGGTTCCTTCTGGGCGCGCATTTCATTATGGAAACTGGCCAAAAAGCTCTTACAGCTATGCAAAGTAAGGATTTGAAGAGCTCGAGATCTACTCGTTATGCTATTGCTCTTCAACCTTTCCATTTCACTGTACGAGCTATCCGTGGTTCGGATAATGTGTTGGCAGACATATTTTCTAGATGCCCACATGATTCCATTTAAATCTTGTGTCCTAGATCTCCTGACCCGCTTCCAAACTTTGTCTGTTATATTTATCTTGGGGTTTCCAGCAACTTAGATTTCTTTGATGGTACCTCCCGAGTTTGTTTTGCTTAGAGGAAATATTTTCTCTTATGTTTGGAGATGATTTTATTCTCTCCAGACGCTTTATTTGTGCGTCCATTGTACCTGATATTAGGTTCATTCTTTCATTGGCGCATAATTAATGCTTGTGCTATCTTGCTCATGGTTATATTTTAAAAAATGTGTCATTTTTTTAACAGGGGGGGGGGGGTACAGTAATATGTTGCGGTCATTTTTGACGGAGTTTCAAACGTCAATTTGTTTGTCGTATTTTTTCACCCTGGTCAAAGTTAGGGAACTATGTCTTAACTTTGCGGTGTCAGGTTGATTAGGGGTTATCTCCCCTTTTGGTTCATTCATTGTGTTTGACCAGTATTGAGATAGGGTCAAAGGTACATAGTTCTGGGCCATTGCCCATGAACAGTTTGGAGCGCGAAAGGTTAGACTTCCGTCAGGTAGAGATGTGAACTGGCTTCTGTGGGACGTGACTGTCCGTTGTATTTTGGGGAAGGAAAATCTTCGAAGTGACTGCGTTGTCAGTTTTCCCCAGTGATTTACTGTACGTCAGGAATGACGACAGTGTTGTTTCTTGTGTTCTGAGGATTCTGTTCAAGGTAACACCGACTTTATCATTATTACGCATTCGGTTGCAGAACTTGTTAAAGGCTTACCTAGCCTGTGAGAACAGCTCACAGTTCCTATAATGCAGAACCTATATTTTGTGCTCGATGTAGCCATTTAAGACCAATCGTCTTCATTTGATCAGAAGTCCAGTGACGAAGTTATATATGGTGGAAACCGCAGGTTGGCGGTATATTTATACAATCATTATAGCAGGGTTTATGCAACCTGCTTATGAAGAATACACAGCTGACGTCATATTGAGGCCCTGTGTTTCGGCCAATACTCTACAGCATGATAAGATGCAACTGGCGTGTCATGCCAAGTTGAACGACGGCCCTGGTAATATTATTACATGATTTAGGAGCTCGTCTTTTGTATTACGGAGTTATTAAGGTATCTGACGCGTTAAGTCAAGGATACCAAAGCGGCATTGTGAACTGTACTTTAAAGGACATACCACTATTGACCATGCCCACATATTTGAATGTTTTCCAGCCTTAGAATGCCTGATACATAACAATCGATTTCAGTTAACATGATGTAAATGATCCTGCTTACATTGACTGTTCCTGTGATACTACTGTTAGTCCTGTGATTAAATGTGTGAACTGTTACCAGTAGTTACAACCATCATTGGCTTCCGTATGAGTGTGACTGGGTGAATTGTCTACATATATATGAGCCTAAACGCTTTCGCGTCTCTACACACCCATGTCTCACATCATCATCATCATCGTACAAGAACCATGTATGCTGTCAGCGTGAGTGACCTAGATCTTCACCGAACCATTACACTCTTCAGGTGACATCAACACGCATACCTGGCCAACTACACATCAACATTAGGGGACCCCACGAAAACACAGTAACAGGTTAGTTGTAGCTAGATCCCATCCTAGCTGTAACCTTTCCTTGAGCTTAGATACATATTTGCTTGCTGAGACGACTGTCTCGTCGGCCTTTTAGTCTGTCAGGGACCGAAGTAAGGCTTCTAGTGGCCCCCTAATAGGTCTGCCGAACAAAAGTGTAGCTGGCGGAAATCCTGTAGATGCTTGGGCAACTTCTCTGTAGGCGAATAAAGCTGCAGATATATAAAGGTCCCACTCTTCAGGTTTCTCTTGAGCCAGCTTACGTAACATCCTGGTGAGGCTTCCGTTAAAACGCTCCACGAGCCATTTTTGGCCGGATGGTAGGGACTTGTGTGGAGGTGTTTGGCCCTCAAAATCTTAAAGATCTCCTCCATTAACAGGTTATGGCATTGGGATCCATTATCCGTCAAAACATGTTGAGGAAATCCCAACCGTGTAAAAATTTGCAAGAGGGCTTCTGCGACATGCTTGGAATCCGTGCATGTTAGCGGTATAGCTTCGGCCCACATAGTGCAAGTGTCGACTAAGGTCAGGATGAACCTGTTCCTTCTTTTGGTCCTTTCCAAGGGTCCAATGATGTCAACAGCTACCCGTTCGAATGGAGTCCCCACTATTGGCATTTGCCCCATGGGTACTGGGGGTGTCAATGCTTGGATGCCACACGTTGGCACTGGGCGCAGGATTTTACGTACCTGATGATCTCAGAGTTCATTCCTGGCCACCAATAGTGAGTTTTTATTCGCTGAATAGTGGCCCCATTTCTAAGATCTGGCTTCTGTACTGCATCGGTACTAGGAGCTGGTTATTCACCTGTATCAGGGTCGCCCGTTCTACGATACAATACGCCATCCTTCGAAAAGATGTCTCCGTGGTGTCTGGGGTCCTTAGCCATGGGCAGTTTTTTAAAGCAGGGCTCCAGAGTAGGGTCCTTTTGTTGCGCCTCCTTCAGTTCATTCGGCAACAAATTTGGCGCAGGCTCCCACTCCTTCTTGGTTAGCCCTCTTGTGGTTACCGCTGCCACAATCGGCTCTTTTGGTCCCACAACAAACACATATCTACATGGCCGCTTTAATAACACCTCTGACAAAATCAGAGTGTATTTCTACCAGTGCGATAGGAAGCGTCCTGGGTGCGTTACTCTTAAAAACTCCACATAGTTTGACGGTGTCTTCTGTCTCCTGACCGGGTTTGACTAGGTGCCTGGCGACAATACAGTCAAAAGATAATCCAGTGTCAAAAAGACTAATTGAGGTACCGTTCAAAATTACAGTTCCTCGCGTTGAGGGTCTCTCTTCCTCAGGTTGAGAATCACTGACATTGACTCTTCCTTGCGAGGCTGTATGCAAGCATCCGATGCGATTCGGCCCGGTGTGCTTGCCCTGATCAGACGTCCCTGCTGTAGGGGTCTTTCCTTTGCCTTGACCTTGGTGGCCGCGCTGCCATGCAGGCTTTGCAGGTTGATCAGGATTGTTGTTGTTGGTGGGATATCGGGTTTTGTAGAATTTCGATTTTTCTTGGGGCGGTCTCTGGGTATTCGTTTCTCTTGGGTTATAGTGCTGGAAGGAATTAGAATAGGATGACTGTTCTAGATTTTGTTTTCGAGATGGCTCATCTGTTGGTTTGCGTTTTGTGCTGGGAAGTTCGGCCATTGCATTTGCATAGCGTTGCGCCTTATTGAGGATGTCCTCAAGCTTGACTGTGCTCTGCTCAGCCAGAAATCGACGGGTTTCGTTCGACAAAGTTGATTTTATCTGTTCTACAAGAACAAGTTCCAGAATTCCCTCATATGTAAGAGGTGATTCTGATAATTGCAGGCACTTTGTCAAATAGCCCGTGAGACGTGAAGAGAACTGCGGAAATGTCTCCGTGCTCTCCTTTTGGCTGTTTCTGAACATTTGCAGAAATTTGCGAGCGGTCATCTCAAAACGCTCTAGCAAGGCCTTCTTTAACGTGTCATAGTCATCTTGGTTGCTTCCCAGCTTCATGTAAACATCATAAGCGGAACCTTTTAGGGCCTGTGAAAGTTTAAGGCACCACCGGGAACTCTCTAACCCATACCGATTCGATATTTTGTCGAATTTCTCTAGGAAGGTGTCAATTTTCTCATTAGGGCTGGGGAAAGACTCCAAGACAAAAGACATTGCTGCTAGTTGGGAAGATTGACTACTAGAGAGATCAGTTAACTGAGACAGGGGTGAAGATGGCTCTCCATTATTGGAAGTAGAAGCACCCCGACTTTGGACTTCTAAAGTCTTAAGTGCCAATTCATGTTGTCTCTCCCTCTCTCTCTCATTTGCCCTGCGGGCTTCCATCTCTGCCTCAATTTTCTTCTGTTCCAATTGACGCTCTTCCGCTTCTTTCTCCCTAGCTTCTGCCCTCTCTTTCTCTTCCTTCCTCTCTGCCTTCTCTTGTGCTTCCTTCTCGTCATATCTGTCAAGTTCCCTGTTGACAAACACGTTCGCTGCATCTCCTTGCAGTCCTGTTTCCCTCGCCTCATCTCTCAACATGGATCTAAGCTTAGCTCTTTCTGCCATGTCAAAGAACTGGATGCTACTACGAAGAGAGAATAAGAAGAAGAAAAGAAGGGGGAAAAACTCTAAGCCGCTCTCGAGAAAAACACAAAATATAAGTTACCTGAGATACCTCCTACCGTTATTAATTTGCTAATCTATCGCTGCTATTATCTGTCAATTAAGACTCTTAATGTAGGCGACTATTCCACAATAAATGGTAGGTCAAACAACTAGAAAAAATCTACTATTACTATCGGTAGAGACAAAAATAAACAAAAAATTTATTATATTTGTTTTTAAAAAATTTAAGGAGAAAAAAAATTTTCCTTAAAAATATATCTCCACCACAAAGCTCCGCCCGCCGAAGTCAGTTAGTTAGAGAAGGAACGATATTAACAAGATTTTTTTAAAATTAGAATAGCCGTCTTTTGCTTAGCTCAACTCTGCTAACTTCAACCTTTAGTGACTGTTTATCCAGTCACGCGATCCAACGGTTTTGCACAAAATATTTTCATACACCATATATTTGACAGATGTTATTATAAACAAGTTGTAAATGATTTTATAATGCTGTGGAAAAAACAACCTAAAATTGTGTTTGGTCAAAATACCCTGTCTAAGATCGTCTGTCTAGGGGAATTAATTTTTTAAATTTTATTTCCTTATCTCACAAGACAATCACACAACACACTCTATCTAACTGAAAATTCAGGTAAGATACCGTAATAGACGCTAAGTCAATTACTAGACCCGGCTCAAAATTCCAGCGAGCAACACTTTGTTGTCGAAGGCTCAGAATCCCGGCGAGCTACACATTATTGTAGTGAGTTTTATATAGGCTTTATTTTTATGGTCCCAGTCGAGCAGGGGTGAGATAGTGAAAGCTATGTGAGAGAAAAGTGTGAGAAATAGTCCTGTTTACGAGGATTACAGAGTGTAGGAAAAATACTGTCTTGGGTTGAGTGACTGCTCAACTCACCTATATAGCACGACACACTAAAATGAAGAAGTATTATTCCACTAGATACTGATGCTAATACACTATCCTCTCGTACGCACACATAAACAATTTTGTGACATAAATACGTACATACATAGAAATGAACAGGTGACTATGGGCACATATAATATTTATCAGGGAAGGGTTTTGACCAAAACTAATAGCTGAAATGTTATACAATTTATTATATATCTTTAGAAAAGAGAAAATAGATTACAACAGTTAATACATCGTTATCATGTCATCAGGTGAAATCATAGTTACATAAAGGGAAAATAAATAAACAATATATATTCTCATAGACCCTGGAACATGGAAAGACTAGGAAAATGATCCCACCCGAGGTGTGTTTACCCAACCGATCAAACAAAGGATTGACAATGGGCAGCAGGGTAGACGGGACGGGTATATAGGATATGTCCTTGATTTAACTTTCCCGTGGGCCTTCAGCCTTAGTGAGAGAATAGATAAAAGGAAGGTGTTATATTAGTAGTAAACATTTAGAAACTAAATTCTTTCATTCCGTTTTCCCTTCTCGCATTCATTCAGCGAGCTCGCTTTCATTCACACTTACCCCCTCTGTCGGCTGCATATGTCCATAGAATTAATCACACACAGTTCTTAAGACTATTATATATGTCTTATTATTTTGTCCAGTCCAGCCCCAGAATGTTCCGTATAGCCACTGCTAATTTTGCTCGGAGATTTCGCTGAAATGGTGTGTTGATTATAATTTTCCTCGCAAGGATTCTTCGTCAGATTGTAGGGATTGTTATAGGGACTAAGTTTGTTTCTAGGAGTCTGTCGTAATGACTGGGAAATATCTCAACAGTAGAATGTTACTCACAGGCTGTTCTTGGACAAACTAGCCTTAAATGTTCTCTGGAGAAGTTGGTGGTAAGAAAAGTGTTTACTGTCCTCTGGGTTTAATTAAATAGATTCGTGCTGGAAATTCTGCCTCATCAGGCCAGGGAACTTTATATGATTTAATATAATATATCTGGCATTGTCCCGTTCCAGTTAAATTTTTAACACCAGTGAACAATTGACCGTTCTGGTTTTGCGAAGGACTTATAAGGGTCTCCAACAATCAGATTTTGGTATAGTCAATGTTATTATGGTTTTTTTTTTTTTAAGGAACATATAAATGGGGATGCCATAAGCCATCTGAACATGACTCTCTATATACCAAAATCCGTTGGATCGCAAGGTATGATCATCTGTATAGAGAGAAAATATAAAAACAGGTAATACTACTGTAATTAATTCTAACACCCGCGTTATACGGTAAGACCGGTAAAATCACTCTGGTATTTAATTAATTAATTTTAAAGAACTTCACGAGTGACTAGCTAATGTATCGTTTTAATTACCACTAGCTATGAACAGTTAATTACTCAAAATTTACACGCGGTGAAATAGAAATATGGTTAATAAACAATTTTGCTCGCCTAGCGTTTAAGATTATGTTTCACTTCTATTATCTCGGGAAATAGCGGATAGTTATATTATTTAATTTACATCTGGAAAACTTTGTGATGGGTTTATTTAATAGGTTTAAATTAACACAAAAATCCAGTGCAATAAATGAAGAAACTAAACGACTAAATCACTCAAGACTAATATTTTACCATAGCACCAGAATGAAGTCACTCCAATATATAAGAACTCCAAAGAAATCTTGTAAGATTCTAATATAAGCTAGTACTCCGTCAAATCTCTGGGCAACGAATGATAAACTGCATTTTCGGCGATGTCAATATATAGTTAATGGAATGAAAAGTGATAGCGACATGCGAAGATTCACACCTTATTTGAAATCAGGGAACTTTTCTGATTTGCCGCTAGACTTTCCCCGTCTCTCCTTCGTTCGATTTCCCCTTGTATCTCTCGGTCCGCTAGCGATTTCCCCCGTCTTAGCAGGTTCGCATGAACGTGTGAACCGAAGGTGAGAAATCGTTCTGCTCGTTCCTATGGATTACAACCGTCTTTTGATTCTGACCGCTTACGTCTCCTCTTGGCAACGCCCTTCTAGACGAGATGACAGAAAAGATAGGGAAATGCTTGATTTCCAGGGATCGCGAGATAGGCAGAAGGCGTGGCTAACTAAACCTAAGACACAACAAAACTCCTGGATCCTCGCACGATAACTGTTTACATATTAATTATTCAACGTGGGGAAAAATCCACGTGGGAAACACTTTGCGATTAAACTACACACAAATTCAGGGGCCTCGATGCTATTCAAGGGTACTCTTGTTATCATCCGTCAATTCAGGGACAGCTGAATTTCATCCGTCACGTGCGTTAACAATTGTTCAGCCCAATGCAACATTGTTCGTGACTTCTTTAAATATCATGTGAAATCTCCCTTCAGGTAGAAGTGTTATTAACCTTCTATCTACATCTCTGTCAAGAGTAATCTTGCGCGCAGGTAGATACCTTGGAAGCCAATATTAAATACTTTTGAGTTTTGGTCACTGTTGGACCACTACTGCAAAGCAGGGGAGGCAATCCGTGACACATACCTGGTAATCGTGTTGGCGTACATGATCATCATATTGGCTCACCTGATCTTTACAGTAAGACATCTCACTTATGTTAGCGCAACGACTCTAGCAAATTTCGAAAATTGTCTCATTGGAGAGCCGAAGAGTAATGAATGAATTGTCTCAATCCTCCTTAGCTGGAACCTCCTCTCTCCTCAGGGACGAGAGCACAATCATGAATGTCTTCAGCTCATCGTGAAGCATAGGTCATCATCAAACATCCTGCAAGCCCTCTGTACAGGGACGAGTACATGTACATTTTAATTGGGAGCTTCTTAGCAGGAAAAATCTACAGATATTTCGGCTTTTATTTTTTAAACTTTGTGACATTTTTATTACGTTCCTATATCTTTATATAGAAATGCATGTGTTTTCCTGTACGCACTATATTTTCCTTTAACAATTTTTGCATTACCGATTTAGAACAACACAAGATATTTATACACAGCATTCTAATTTAAACATCACATTAGTTTTTTTTTTTTTTTTTTAAAGTAAATATCCTTTTGCAATTACATGTATTTTCGGTTTTCTGCTGATTGTTTAGGCCTATAAATAACCAAATACCGTATATATTCGTTGAAATAGTTGAGGACAGAAAACGCTGTGCTCTGCTTGAAAACGAATTTTCTCAAATTGTGAATTTCCCACAAAATATGATGGTCTGTTTTTGATGATTACGTCTCTCGTGTGCCTTTCAGAAGGTTGCCTTCAGTGTTGCAAAAAGGCTTAAGAATTTTCAAGTACGGTTTTATTGTCAAGTGGAATTTGCAACTTCTATACGGTCTACTTGGCGGTAATAACGAGGTTCCTTTTTTGTACTGTTTTATTACTGATCTGGTTCGGATAGCATCAGATGGATTGAACACGTGATGACCATTCTAGAACGTGAAATACTTGTCCTTATTTGAGTAGTAGATCATTAAAACAATACTGTTAATATAATGTTAGTCATTTATTCATTGCACAACAGCTCCAACAGAAAAAAAAAGGTATGGGACATAGCATATACCATCGTAGGGGAGTGATGTGTTAGAGACTTCGTTATACTAGGCCCAGCATTGAGAAGTGGGGTGACTAGTTCCCGTCTTGCTGCCTGTTCCTTCCCAAACTCTTGAGCACAGTCAGGTACCTATTTGCAGCTGAGTAGATGGACCGTGACACCACGGTGTTTCGAACCCAACACCTTTACCGCGAGAGGCCAGCGCTCTTATACCACTCTGCCAATCGGACGCTGTCCGGTAGAGTGAGAGCTACAAACGCATGCCAAACCTTCCTGCCCTGTGCCATCCGTTCAATGTCTTTCTTTGTCTCCGTTATCCTTTTCGTGCCTGTCTTCAACAGCCTGCTTTTTGTGTTTTAGATCACCCTCTGCTTCTTTTACTCTTGGGATTTCAGGACAAGAACTGGCTAGTAATGCTATCACATTCTTTTCACCGGTGTATGCCCTATCCAGTGCCAGCTTATATAATTCATTCATTCACTACCATTCAGCTCCCCCAGAACCATAGGAGAGAGGAAGGGCAGAATGTCAGACGGGACTGCGTGCCCAATTCTTAACCCTTTGCAAAATAAAGTTCGTTCGTTCGTTCGTTAGGCTTCAATAAACGTATTCCACGTTATCATGTCACGTGCCATCTGCTCAATGTCTTTCCGTGTCTTCCTAATCATTTTCATTTCTGTCTCCAGTTGTCTTCTCCTTTAGTTTATGTGGGCTGTCTCTGCCCCTCTCACCCTGTAATTCCAAAACAAAGACTGCAAGGTAATGCTATCAACAGGTTTCCTAAGTGTGGGCTGTGACGGAATCGCCTCCCCTGCTTTGCAGTAGTGGTCCAACAGTGGCCAAAACTCAAGAGTATCTAATATGGGCTTCAAAGGTATCTACCTTGGCACAATATTATTCTTGGCAGAGATGTAGATAGAAGGGTAATGACACTTCTATTACAAAGGGAGTCTTCACAACATATTCAGATAAGCGAAAACAATGCTGCTTTGGCTGAGCACGTTAATTCTAGAATTTGCCGACAACTTTTGTGAAGGAATGAAGCACTTATTTATTTCAGCTCGTTCAAGCCCCCACCCCGGATTTACTCAGTGGAATTCTTATTATTCTGGTATAGCTCTGTTATGAGTGTGTGCAGTAAATTGACTTAGACAAACATACAGAAACTTTAAAATCATTAAAGCGAAGTTAAATTTGTAACATTACAAATAACAAAATTTAATAATCACTTTAGGTTTTAACACTTTGAAAATAAATTGAATAATTTAGAAGAAAAGTTTCATCATTGATTTATAGTAGAAATGATGGAAAAAATTCTCTTTGGCAGCGTATATATTTTTACTTAGGTGCCAATAGTATTTTCTGCTCCCGCTGATGGGTTCTGTGTACACTGTTCTCACTCGTCGCTGGTCAAGGTTAAAGGCGCCACACGTTTGAGTATTGCGTTTTCCAACCCATGGTTATGGGTCCCTATCTTCTCATTCCATCATCCCATTTATCTCAGAATTTACCCCCGATGAGAATTAAATTTATTCCCTCGGGGTAAAACTTTCTTTACATTTAAATTGAATAGCTTTAGCTTTGCATTACATTTAAATGGAAAGGTTAAAAATACAGATAGAGACTGTTTACATTCACATCTCCACTGATTGAAAAGTGTTCACAATATAAATTGAATATGTTTTCATTTATGTTTACACTGATTAAAAAGTTTGAAACTTTCATTAATTTAAAAATGAATATTTTCACATAGACATTTCCACTGGTTTAAAGCTTGAAAACTTACATTAATTTTAAAGTGAAAATGTTTATATGTACATTTACACTGCTTTGAAACTGTAAGTATTTATACTTAGAATATACATCATTTCTTTCCTCTTTTCTTCCCTGCTCCCAATGGAACTTGGGACTACTTTCTGCTTTTAGTTCTACTTAAAAAACTAGCAGTAAAGCAATCATCACCCCGTGTCGTGGTGGTTCATGAATCATCATTCTATACGTTGAGGTTGCCAGCCTCAAAAGACTTGGACATCCACTAGCGATTTTCGCACATTAATCTTCACATGGTAATATACATATATGTGTTAGTTTACATGTTATTAATGAAATATAGAATGTAAAATGACAACTTATGCCAATACTGGCTTACAGACTTTTTGCTCAGATGAATAAAAGAGACTTGAATCGGCCTCTTACACGCGTCTGGGGTGTCGTTAATTTAATAAGTTCCTTCTCTGACTTCGTGTGAGGTCCTTCAGTTTCCTCAGTCCCGCTTCCCTTATTTAATATGAAAGAGATTTCCTGGGCTATGAAAGTCCGTCCAAAATTCTCCAATAAAAGGTGTCCGGTATGTTAAGACGGAATTCTGAATTCTAGGCTTCACTCTAGGAAGGTCTGGTATCTTGGCAAGCAATCTTCACAGTGGAATAACACTGAAACGTGTCAGGTTATATTCCCGGTCTCCCACGCATCTGTTTGTTATGGAGTTAAATAAATGCTCTAATCATTTTCAAACAGGCGGGTCGGGTGTGGTACTTTTAAAATATTCCACGTGAAATAAGGTGCGTAAAGCAAAAGGTCACGTATTACCATATATGGCAATTGTTGCGTATGGTTTTTTACAACATTTTGGTGTTGCGCATCAAAGAGCGCTGAATTGAGTTTGGTGAAAATATTTGAAGATATGTGAATAGTACACTTAGGTGCATTATTATTGCGCGCAGTAAAAAAAAAGGATGACGTAGGAGTTTTTTGGGTATTGAAACAATGACGTGGAGAACAAAAATGGACCCAAGAAATAAACAAGACGCGAACAGCCTTGTGTGTGCTGGTTTGCTTGAAAACCCGTAGAAAAGGGTTATATTGATTCGTGCCATGAATGGGAATGTATACCAGGATGAGTACTATTAATACTGTATAATGTGATGCTTATACATTTTTTAGACTGGCAGGTCTATACACCGTAAAAATCGGAGTCTTAAAGATCCTGCCTGTTCTGTCGCTAATGTGTACTGACTTTTGGGGAACTTCATGTTAATGAAGTTAAATGAGTTTGAACAGAAGGTACGGGAGAAGGGCACGGATATAATCAATACATAGAGATGTATAGAAGTATTGGGACTAATAAGCAACAATGTATTACCGTCAAGGAGTATAACACTATGTTACGAATAGACAGAATGACATTAACTAAGGACGGTTCATCATGTCTCATGGATCATGAGTTTTCATTAAACTGTGTTGTTAATTTACCGGAACAGCATTGGCTTCTTACCTGGTTATAGTTGAGCTGTTGGGCATATCTGAGACATTACTAATTCGTGATCCCTTGTGAGAGAACACTGCATAAATAATACAGGGACGATACAGTGCAGTTTTTGGCACACCCACGAACAAAACATTCGCGTGACACTTTTGTTGTATACCAATGTTCTAACATTCATATAGACACATATGGGAATAATGATGGTATACATATATCAAATGCAGACAAACTCTTTTAATACACGGGAATAAACGAACGGGCGGACAGTACTTTAACATGGTGGCCATTAAAATGTACCTTCCCGTTCTATAAATTCAGATATTTGGAGCTCAATTAATTGCCACGCATATTGGAACAATGACACTTGTTGCATGCTCAATCAATCGATCGTTATGTCAAAGTCGTAACCTTGACTTAGAAGGTCAACGTTCTTGTGATGTACATATTCAAGTCTCCAGAGAAGTATCATAATTGTACCGGGGGAATTATGCTACAGTTTTCGATTTCCATTTTCAAGTTCTGCTGTGTACCTGCGGAGGTTACTTTGAGTGACGTCATTCGGTAACAGATACTTTCAACCAGAGCAAATTACTGTTTGTTTTGGAGAATTGCTCACCTTGAATTCAGCTGTATGATTTTCATAACCTGTGTTGGATCGAAATATGTACGAGGAGTATTGGGATTCCCGCAGATAAGTAGATATTGTTATTATGGTGTCAGTACCCTGGTTATTATTAGTGAGCCCCTTTCTTTGTCATTTTAACTCGTAAGATGCTTGTTCTTCTTCATAGATGTCCTGGGGTGTTTTCCTAGGTTGATTTCAGGTCGATGAATCGCAAAGGCTTATAGCCAGTTTCTTTGGGGCTGCTGAAATGTCGTAGATTTTTGTGTTGACGCCGTGGTTCTTTATGATATTATCTCTTCTTTAATTGTTTAGGTGCGGTGATGGTCATTGCTAACGTGTATATTTCTATGTAATTAATTCTCTTCATGGACCATTATGTTTTCAGTAGTAATATTATCTTGTATAATTTCTTAGTTGATTGATTTATAGCTGCATATTTTATTAAATAAAAGATGATTAATCTCCAGTAATGAGTATCGATAAGGTGACGAATATAGGATACTAATTGGAATACTACAGTTTATTTGATGAATTAAATATATTAATTCAGATTCTGAAATGTCGACGGCGGAATACTTTATTAAACAGGGTAAAATTCTTGGTTTATCAGGAGACAAATTACAAGAGTTTGCTCAAACAGAATATAAAGAGGCGCAGGAAAGAGAGAAACGTCAGTTAGAATTAAAAGATAGAGAATTAGCCAACCAGGAACGTATGAAACGGTTGGAAATGGAAGATAATGAAAAAAGGAGGCAAGACGAAGAGAGAATTAAACACTTGGAAATGGAAGATAATGAAAAAAGGAGGCAAGACGAAGAGAGAATTAAACTCTTGGAGATGGAAGAGAATGAGAAAAGGAGACAATATGAAGAGAAAATGATGCTATTGGAAATTGAAAGGCAGAAGTTGCAAAATGGAAATGCTACTTGTCAATCACATACTCAGAATGATGGTCAGAAAGGTGACATTAAAATTCATCTGCCAATGTTTAAACCAGGGGTCGACGATATTACGTTCTTCTTGTCAAGATTCCAATTGGTATGCACAGAATATAAAATTGATAAAAGTAAGTGGTGTAGCAAACTGATGAATTTTTTATCAGGAGAGGCGTTAAGTGCAGTCGCTTCGTTAGAAGGCGATAGTCAAAACTATGAGGAAGCTAGAGCTACGCTATTAAAAAAAATATCAGCTTACAGCTGAAGGTTATAGAAGGCGTTTTAAAGAGTTGTTGCCGGAAACAGGAAAAGAGTTCTCACAATTCATTTCGGATATTCGTTTAACTTTCAATCGTTGGATCGAACTTGAAAAGGTACAACGGAATTTTGAAGATCTTGCCGATTTAATATTACGGGATAAGGTATTATCCTCAGTAAGTGATAAGTTTTTGGCATTTTTACAGGAGCGGAATCCTAAATCGTTATCGGAAGTTGAGACCCTAGGGCGCCAGTTTTCAGTTGCTCATCCGAACTTGAATGTCAGAAACACTAAATTACATGAATCGTTACAGTCAGCGGGTGTTGCTACTGTAAATAACAGACAAGGAAAATTTAGATCGAATAGTGGTGACAGAGATAGGTTTCGTCATAGAAGTGCCAGTTCAGATCGAAGTAATAATTATCAAAGAAATTTTTCTCATTTTGAAGGTGGAAATAGAAAAGATTCACCAGCTGGCAGAAGATGGAATAACAATCATTTTGGAACTGGTCAACAGGTTGATTTGGGAAACAGAGACAGAATGAATTGGCAGCGAAACACTCCTAACTTTTACAGTTACAATAAAGCACGTTACTCGCAGAATAATAATAGACATTTGTATAACAATAGACAACAAAATGACAGGGCATTTCGGTCAAATAGTTATAATCGATCTGCTTACCATGGTAATTCCGTTCAAATGTCGGAAAATAATGTCGCAGATAACAATAATACTGTTAATCAAGCAAATGCGTGTGCGTCATTTGATTTTAATAATGCTGAAACATGTTTGGAATGCAAGAATCTATTTCAGCCTGACGTGGTATCCAGACTGAGATGTGGACACCCATTGCCGGCGTTACCTGCTATGTCAGCTCATGAAGGAACCGGGTCTTTAGAGTTTCACAAGGGCTTACTTAATGGCATGCCAGTAACTTTATTAAAGGATTCAGGTTGCACGACGGTAGGCGTGCGACAATGTTTGGTTGATCCTTCTTGTTGTAAAGGCACATGGGTTAAGTGCATTACGTTTGGTGGTAGAATTGAGAAATTTCAAACTGCGGTGGTTCATATCGCGACGCCATTTTTTACGGGACAAATAAAAGTATGTTTGTTGCCGAATCCAGTTTGCGATTTAGTTCTTGGTCGCATTCACGGTTTTAAAGAGTGTACTCTTGAGCAAATAAATGATTGGGAACGAGAACACGTACACAGTGCTAATGTTGTGGTTACTCGAGCACAGGAGCAGTCTCAACATAATGTTGTGCCACTAGTTAATGATGATGTGTTACACAGTAACATCAACAAGGAAGTTTTTTCTACTTTACAAAACAGTGATGTTTCATTAAAGAAATTTTTTAGTTTAGTCCAACAGGATGATACGAATGGTCATACTTCTCACAAACAATGGTATACTATCGTAAATGACATATTAGTGCGAAGATTCAGAGATAGTAAATCTTGTCATATTACTACTCAGATCATGGTGCCTAAGGTAATGAGATCCTATATCTTGAGTCATGCTCACGATTCCCGTTGTGCAGGTCACATGGGATACTCTCGTACTAGATCTAGAATTCTGGCATCTTTTTTCTGGCCGGGAATGTCGAAAGACATTGCGATGTTTTGCCGTTCTTGTGTTACTTGTCAGGAGGTGAAGTCTAGAGGGGCACGTCATTTGGCTCCAATTCAAGCAGCCGATATTCCGGTGCGTCCATTTGAGAAGATGGCCGTGGACATTATTGGCCCACTGCCTATAATGTCATCGAGAGGACATAGATATGTATTAACTTGTATAGATTTGTGCACGCGTTGGCCAGAGGCCATACCACTCAAGAACATTACTACGCAGGATGTGGCTGATGCTTTGTTTCATATCTTTACTAGAATCGGATTTCCGAGAAAACTGTTGTCGGACAGAGGTTCTCAGTTTGTGTCAGGTGCAATGACGGAGGTTATGGCAATGTTTCATATAGACAGATCACTGAGTTCCGTATATCACGCCGCCTCAAACGGGATGGTGGAGCGTTTAAATCGATCAATAAAACAGATGTTAGGAAAGATTACAATCGATTTTCCTAAAGAGTGGGACCGAGTTTTACCAGCGGTACTTTTTGCATATCGTGAAATACCGAATGAGCATACAGGTTTCAGTCCATTTCAACTTGTATTTGGTGCTCAGCCCAGAGGTCCATTATCTTTAATCAAAGACTTGTTGATTGATTCTTCCTTGTCGCAAGAAACTCAATCGTCTTACGAGTATGTTGTAAATCTTAGGAAAAAAATCATGGATGCATGTCAGCTGGCAACAGATGCATCGGAGAGAGCTAAAGAAAAAGCTCGTATGTTACAGAATCACTCAAGACGTCTTCGTCTTCTTGTACCAGGCGACGAAGCGTTCGTGCTTTTACCGAGCAAACAGAATCGACTACTGATAACTTGGTGTGGTCCATTCAAGATTCTGTCACGTATTTCAGATGTCGATTATGTCCTTGATGTTAAGGGACAAAGAAAGATTTTTCACATTAACATGTTGAAAGAGTTTCACTCAAGACCTGAACATCTTCAGGCAGTCTTTCACGCTGTTGATAATGTAGGTTCACATCCAACGAGCTGGGCGTCTTTATCAGTTATTCAGGAAGAAGAATCTTCTTTCCCAGCTGTATCAATGACGTTTCCTAGTCTACCGGTTCAATCTACCGAAACTTGGGAGGACGTGACAATCTGTCCGAATCTTACACTTGAAAACAAAACACATGTATCCGAATTATTACATTCGTTTCATGATGTACTTACAGACATACCAGGCAAAACAAATGTCATCACACATGACATCATTTTAAATGATGAAAAGGCTATTAGAGTGCGTCCATACCCGATACCATTACACTTTCAAGACAAAGTAAACAAAGAAATAGATGACATGCTGCAATTAGGTATAATCAGTTCTTCTCAAAGTAATTTTGCTTTTCCCATGGTTGTAATAAGAAAAAAAGACAATAACATTCGGCTCTGCATTGATTTTAGAAAATTAAATCAGGTCACAATTTTTGACGCCGAACCGTTACCATTATTGGATGATCTTTTACCAAAATTAGCAGATGCAGTATATTTCAGTAAGTTCGATCTGTCAAAAGGTTATTGGCAGGTTCCGTTGGAGGAAAGATGTAAACATTTTACGGCTTTTGCTACTCCCAGAGGGTTGTTCCAGTTCAATTTTATGTGTTTTGGACTGATGAACGCACCTACGTTCACTAGAATGATGAGAATTCTGTTCTCGCATAGACAAGATATAATCTCGTACATAGATGATATTTGTTTGTTTAGCAACACTTGGGAAGAACACTTTCACGGTTTACACTCTCTATTGTCCACGCTCAGATCTGCTGGGTTATCTGCTAGACCATCTAAGGTGTATATTGGATTCTCTGAGATTACTTTTCTAGGTCATAGGATTGGTCATGGGAATCTTCAAACTTTGGAGCAGAATGTTTCCAAGATTCTAAATCTTTCCATTCCTAGGACAAAAAAACAAGTCCGTAGTGTGTTAGGACTAGTGCAATATTATGGTAAATTTATTCCTAACTTATCTTCAATTACATCAGATCTGTCCACTCTACTTAGGAAAGGGGCTCCTAATGTAATTAGGTGGACTCCAGAATGCAATGCTGCTTTTCTTAAAATTAAGGATTTATTTTCATCCCCACCGATTTTAAAACTACCCAGGCTTAATAATCTTTATACTCTTCGAACAGACGCTTCGTCCAAGGGCGTTGGTGCTGTGTTGCTTCAACAATTTGATGGACATCTGCATCCGATCACGTACATTTCGAGAAAGTTAAACAAGGCGGAAATGAATTATTCGGTGTTGGAAAAGGAACTTCTCGCAGTGGTATGGGCAGTAACCAAATTAGAGAAGTATCTGTTAGGTGTAACTTTCGTAATACAGTCAGATCAGAAAGCTTTGGCGTATTTAAAGACGAAGAACCATAAATGCGCCCGAGCAGCCCGTTATTCGATTCTGATGCAGCCGTATAATTATACTATTCAAGCAATTCGAGGGTCCGACAATGTGGTTGCAGACGTACTGTCGAGGTGCCCTCAGGAAGACAGTACACAAGTTTTTAATGACAGTTAGTCCATGGTCAACAGTAGTGGTGATGTAATTGGGACATTGAATTTTTATTAGTGTTATCCGGAACCCAATTTGGTATTTATGGTGTAAGGTGCACATACAGTGTACTATAATATGACTGTACGGCAATGATATGCTATAGCGTATTTTTGCGTGTATATTATAGAAGTTCCTAGGGGCATTGAAATAGGTAATTTGGGACCAATTTATGCATGTATTTGCTATTTTTTGGGGCTTGATCAGGAATAAATATGTATGAGATTTGCAGTGTACTCTGTATTGTGGAGGTACACATTATTGCAATCATTTTCCGATGGGTAGGTAATCCTATTAGATGTAACCATATTATATAAGTTTTGGTTCTAGTATTATTGATACTAGAGGTAATAGAGGGTGGTGTTGATTTCCCGTAATTTGTTTTAATTTAGTAATATTATTACTTCCTACATGGATTTTATTCATAAGGCAGTAATTTATATGACTTGTTTATCACCGTTTCATCTCATCGACGACTGACTGATTATATTATGAGACATTACCTGAATTAGACTTACTGAGACTTAGGATAGTATTATGTTGGTATTTTTTTTTTAATTACCTTAAGTGGTACAATTTTGAAGAAAAAAGAAACTACGTGTCTTTTTTCTTAACGGTGGTAGGGGGTAATTGTTGCGTATGGTTTTTTACAACATTTTGGTGTTGCGCATCAAAGAGCGCTGAATTAAGTTTGGTGAAAATATTTGAAGATATGTGAATAGTACACTTAGGTGCATTATTATTGCGCGCAGTAAAAAAAGGATGACGTAGGAGTTTTTTGGGTATTGAAACAATGACGTGGAGAACAAAAATGGACCCAAGAAATAAACAAGACGCGAACAGCCTTGTGTGTGCTGGTTTGCTTGAAAACCCGTAGAAAAGGGTTATATTGATTCGTGCCATGAATGGGAATGTATACCAGGATGAGTACTATTAATACTGTATAATGTGATGCTTATACATTTTTTAGACTGGCAGGTCTATACACCGTAAAAATCGGAGTCTTAAAGATCCTGCCTGCTCTGTCGCTAATGTGTACTGACTTTTGGGGAACTTCATGTTAATGAAGTTAAATGAGTTTGAACAGAAGGTACGGGAGAAGGGCACGGATATAATCAATACATAGAGATGTATAGAAGTATTGGGACTAATAAGCAACAATGTATTACCGTCAAGGAGTATAACACTATGTTACGAATAGACAGAATGACATTAACTAAGGACGGTTCATCATGTCTCATGGATCATGAGTTTTCATTAAACTGTGTTGTTAATTTACCGGAACAGCATTGGCTTCTTACCTGGTTATAGTTGAGCTGTTGGGCATATCTGAGACATTACTAATTCGTGATCCCTTGTGAGAGAACACTGCATAAATAATACAGGGACGATACAGTGCAGTTTTTGGCACACCCACGAACAAAACATTCGCGTGACACTTTTGTTGTATACCAATGTTCTAACATTCATATAGACACATATGGGAATAATGATGGTATACATATATCAAATGCAGACAAACTCTTTTAATACACGGGAATAAACGAACGGGCGGACAGTACTTTAACAGCAATACGATATACGATGCCTTACGTACAGACTTGCGAACATGTCTTTAACCTCATATGACAACGTGTGTCAAAAGTAACAACTCAATACTTTATCAGAAAGTAATCTCTTATCTGTGTATGTCCATCAGTTGTCTCTCTGTATTCCAAACTTTGGTGATGCGCGCACCAGTCTTATCGGTGATTAGGCAGATAGCGCTGGGCGATGTACGTGTTAATCCGAAGTGGCCAATCTTGGTACACGGGAATTTTACCAACCTGCCTCTCGTAATATTATCACTACCTCTCCCTGCAAATGTGAAGTGTTTATCATCCACAAGAGTGTCAGATAACAGATAAGACACAATATACTGAAAGTAGTGAAAGAATACCTGAAAATATAAACCATCTGCTACATAGTATAGAAAGAAAGAAAGTGCGACAATCGAAAGCACGCAATAAAATCAGTACCACAAATGCACCGATTACTGCCGGAGTGAAACAGAGATCGAGAGAGGTCGCAACATTCTGTCACATGGGCCCTATCTACCGCCAGCGTGTCATCTCTTGCTCCACTTGTCTGGTTCTTGTCATCAGTTCCACATTGATGACCTTGTCGTACGATTTCAGTCCTTCTATTCCAGGCAAGCACCCATGTATAAAGGTTTGTCACTTCTTGTTTGTTTGTTTCGTTGTTCACCATGTTTCAGAGCCATGCAATAAGACTAATTTGATACTTGCATTGACGTCTCTTATTTTTGTGTTTGATTTCCATATATGTATCAATGCAATAAAAACTGATTTAGCCTATTTTATATGCTGAAATTCAAATTAGTAACCCACAGCTTGTTTTGTCTAGAGGTTGTTGTTACAATCGTTTAACTATGGCTACTGAGCTTCACGCTCTTTTGCAGCCAATACCAAGTTGAAGACTTCTTGATATTATCTACACTAAAGATCTAAGGCTTTTCCTGTGGCTTTTCTATCATTCTGAAACGTGTTGAGCTGAAGTCAAGAGCTCCGGTTTCTCCAGCGTGACTTACATTTAAAAGATCATCACATCTGGTCCCAAGCTAGGAGGAAGAAGCGCGTGGCATACCGTGCATTCCCCGCCATCCAAGGAGGCTCTTCAAATATGCGGAGCTTAAATACTGTGCTCTGGTTCTGGGCTCTCACAAGGAATTGCCACGTCATGCACAGAGCCATTTCTTAGCTTCCCCTGCCTATTACAAGTCCATATTGTGAGATCCTCCTGCATGCAACCAACCAGATAATAGCCAGAGTTATGCTTGAGGCTCCAGGTAATCCCTGGAAGCGTGTGAACGATATCAAAAGTCAGTGAGGGTGTAATTAATCTCACATACAGAGGTTTACTTATACATCTGTATACCATAGCATTGTACTTAGCTGATGGTCATTTAAGGGTGACTCCACAAATACTCCATGCATTTGTCTATAGGCAAAAACTTTTCAAACGAGTAATGTCAGATTCTAAAATCAACACATTACAACTCGGTCAACTGTGTACAAAATGGAATCCAGGCTAGTAGATATTGGTGACGATTCCAAATACATTATTGTCAACACTTTTAACACATTCGTAAAAATCTGAGATCCCAAAGCTTAATCAAACGTCACGAAGACCATGCATTCCAGAAAGGCTCAATTGTAGCTTATCACTGTGTGTCAGTAAACTTAGACGGTTAATAAATTATTCGTTTATGCTCATTTTGACATCACAGGCTACATTCAATCATAACAATATAGATCCTTTCTACTGTCCCAAATCATCTTCGCATTTCCATATTCACAGTTAGTGCAAAGGCGCACGCGTCTTCACTGTAACGCACTCACGATCACACTCCCCTCTTTCGCCAGTGTACCTACTACACGTTACAAGACGCGAGCATACATTTTATTCTTGGTGCATTTCAGAGCACACAAGTTATTATGCTGGACCATGTCCAGTTTTGCACACCGGAACGCAAAACATAGACCTCAACGCAGTATCATTATTTTGATCTATCACTTATACAATCATAATCATGTTCCTTTACTCTCCTTACAGAGGCTGGAAACACCACTGTAGTGTGTTCCCCGTGCAGGAAGTCTGCGCCAAGTATTCACTTGCTCCTGCGTTGCTGTGTCTGTTGCAATTTCCTGTACATGATGTAGTTACCAACCTCATGCACCATCTTCTATTAGTTGCCTTGTACTCATGCCTGTCACTTACATAATACTAAATATTAAATCATTTTACACAATATATTCATATTATACGAAGAACAAAAAGAAAAGGATTGAAATTGAAATAAAAAGAATGAAAAGACTTGCTGAAGAAAATTATATTCTTATAAATGACCTTTTTTAATGAACGATATGAGTCGCAGCACTCAATTTTAAATCTAAAAAGTTATTTCTTGCTTAATTAACATCTTTGGCTACATAAAAATGTTTTTGTCGACATTTATTTTTCCTGAACATTGTCACGACATAATACAAACTCATCTAATTTCGCAACGTAATTTTTTTTTCTTGAAGTCTCGGAGCAGGAAAAGATTATACCAAGAACCTGTAGGACAAAAAACTGTTGAAGAAACTTGTAGAAACAAAGGAAAAGTCAGAAAAAATATTGAAATAACTGGCGCAGATGTTCCAGAAAAGACAGTAATGTTTTTGAGTGATCTGGTTGTCAGCCTATGCTTCATAGACAAATGGAATAAACTTTTCTAGGGACCTGGTTGTAAGTCTGTGCTCCACAGAAAAGGGAATACATTTTTCAAGAACCCGGTTGTAAGTCTAGGCCCCACAGCAAAGGGAATAAACTTTTGTAGGTGTCGGGTTTACGTCTGTGCTCAGCAGAACAGGGAATTAACTTTTCTGGGGACCTGGTTGTAAGTCTGTGGTCCACAGAAAGGGAATGCACTTTTCTAGAGATCTGGACCTGGCTGTAAGTCTGTGCTCCATAGAAAAGGGAACACGCGTTTCTAATGGCCTGGTTAACATATGCTGGTAGCATATCACAGCCCTTTAACATACGCAGTGGCGTTAAATGGCTCCGATCCTCTTCGGGATCTTCTTTGTCTTGCTCTTAAAACATGCATTCAGTGATGCAACTGAAGGAATATGCCTTCACACTAGGTCAGATGACCAACTGTTTAGCCTCGCAAGGCTTAAGGCAAAAACAAAAATCAGAAGGGTCACTATAAGAGACTTGTTATTTGCAGATGACGCTGCAATCGTCACTCAAAGTCAACAGGAGCTTCAGATGTTGATGAATCGCTTCACTCAAGCATGCAAGAACTTTGGCCTCACAATAAGTCTAAAGAAATTAAATATGCTGGGTCAGGATCTGGATGTTGCACCACTTATTACCATCAATAACTATGAATTGGCAGTGGGGCACCACTTCACATACCCGGGTTCTACCATCAATGACAAACTCTCTCTGGACATAGAAATTGACAGCCGCTTTGGCAAAGCTGCAGCTTCCTTTGCCCGCCTCACATCGCGTGTTTGGGGAAACTCAAAACTCACAACGATGACCAAGGCTGCAGTATAAACGACTACGCCACCAGCACACTTCTATATGGCAGCGAGTCATGGATAAATTTTGCTAAGCAAGAAAAGGCGTAATACCTTCCATCTACGGTGTCTACGCCACATCCTCGGTATTTCGTGGAAAGATGAAGTGACAAATGCCGAGCAGTTGTCACGTGTTGGCCATCAAAGCATGTAAACAGTGCTTAGACAGTGCAGACTATGTTGGCTTGGCCATGTCCGCCGCATGGAAGATGGTCGCATCCTGAAAGGTTTCTTCTACGGACAATTGTCAGATGGCAAAAGAACAGTTGGGCGACCGCAGCTGAGGTTCAAAGATGTGTGCAAGAGAGACATGAGGGCACTGAACATAAATCCAGCAACCTGGGAGGATGAAACTGCTGATCGCAACAAGTGGCGATGCTCTCTATGGCGCCACCTCAGATTGGGCGAAAAGAAGCTCTCACAGTAAGCAAAAGAGAGGATAAAACATCGAAAGGAACACTAAGAAAAAAAGCAGCTGAAGGCTGTCCTCCACAGAGAAGGTAATAACATTTTCTAGGGACCTGGTTTTTCAGTCTACGCTCCTAAGAAAAGGGAATAAACGTATCTAGGGACCTAGTTGCAAGGCTATGCCCCACAGGACAGACAACGGCTACGAAGCAGAGTAATCGTAGGTGCAAGATCAGTGCTGGCTGCTTTTGTGAATGTCCATTTGTTGTAGACACCGATTTTGTGACAACCTGGGCTTTGGTTTATGAGGAAAGAATGTAGCAAACACACGACTAACATAATAGTAGATCATGTGTTTCCATCATCATCAACATCCTGTTGCTCCCCTAGTAGCATATATAATAAGCCTTCAAGAAACATATGCCAAGTCCTCCTGTCACGTGTCATCAGCTCAAGCTCTTTCCATGTTTTCCTCCTCATTTTCATTTATGTCTCCAGTTCATTTATGTCTCCAGTTCATTTATGTCTCCAGTTCATTTATGTCTCCAGTTCATTTATGTCTCCAGTTTATTTATGTCTCCAGTTCATTTATGTCTCCAGTTCATTTATATCTCCAGTTCATTTATGTCTCCAGTTCATTTATGTCTCCAGTTCATTTATGTCTCCAGTTCACTTATGTCTCCAGTTCATTTATGTCTCCAGTTCATTTATGTCTCCAGTTCATTTATGTCTCCAGTTCATGTATGTCTCCAGTTCATTGATGTCTCCAGTTCATTTCTCCGTGTGTTGTTGGTGTACCTCTGTCTCTTTTATCCTGGAATTCGGGAACAGGGGCTGTCTTAAAATGCTACAGCCAGGTTTCCTTAATGTGTGTCTGTCAGAACTGGACACATGAGAATACTTGTGCTGTCAGAGCGAACTCTCTACTGGTACTATGGGTTTAAGGCACTCTCACACTAGACGCTTAGCTCGCTGTCTCAAAGGTACAACCATAGCACACAATAGCTGACATAAATAACATGATAACACCTATAACAGGTAATGGCCCTTTTAATGAATATTACACACAGAGGAGCCGCACCCGGCTGACGATACACATGAACATGCATTGCACAATGCACTGAAAGAACTGCCACACACTATAGCTCAACACGATATCCAAATAATAGTCGTAGAGACAATCTACTCAGCAACCGCCATGACTATCACTCACATAGGCGGAATACACTACTGACAAAACGCAATACATAATTGTAATCAGCTTATCAGAAATACAATCCAGGAGGAAATCACTAGCATGCACAATATCAAACTAGCAACACATCATTACTCCTGATCTCATGAAAATAACGGCAAGAAGTAATTAACAATAGTGGCATCCATATAACTTTCCCCAGCAAAAGCTGCTGACAACGGCCATCAACGACTTCTCAGTCGAGCGGACATATCTAGACTCCCTTTGCCGCCAAACCGTTTCTTCCGGTTTCCCTTCTAGCCAAAACCGGCTGGAAAGGTATTCAAAGATGAATACCAGTGTTGTCACACTACAGTGTAACCACTATAAAATTTAGTGAATAATTATGCTGTGACAGTGTCCTATCCATCGCCAGCGCCTTCTTCTCATCTCTTGCTCCACTGGCACTTGTCTGGTTTTTTTGTCATCAGTTCCACATCTGTGGTTTAGTCATACCACTTCAATTCATATATTCTTTGTCAGCATCCATTTATGAAAGGCTGTAGCTTTTTAGCCACTGTTTTTGTTGTTATCCATGTTTCAGTGCCATACAATAGGACTAACGTGACATTTGAGTCGAAGATCATACATACCCCATGCCACAAACTGTCTAAGTTTCTAACATTTGCAACGAACAATAACAAATTCTCAAGAAAATACAGCAAAGACACGAATAACATCGCCAGAGCTAAACTGAACATAGATTAAAAGAATGCGCATGCCTTGAAATCTTTTGACTAACATAATGTACGTGTTACAATTATGACTGCAGTGAACGTATTACACAGATGGACTATAGTACGTGTTACATAGATTATTATAGTACGTGTTACAAAGATTATTATAGTACGAGTTACATAGATTATTATAGTTCATGTTACATAGATTAGTATAGTATATGTTACATAGATTATTATAGTACATGTTACATATATTACTATAGTACATGTTACATAGATTAATACTGTACATGTTACATAGATTATTATAGTGCTTTGTACATTGATTATTATAGTACATGTTACATAGATTATTATAGTACATGTTACATAGATTAATATAGTGCATGTTCATAGATTATTATTATAGTACGTGTTACATAGATTATTATAGTACATGTTTCATAGATTATTATAGTACGTGTTACACAGATGAACATATAGTACGTGTTGTACAGATGAAAATATAGTACGTATTACGTAGAAGAACATGTTACATAGATTATTACAGGACGTGTTACACAGATGGACTTTAGTACGTGTTAATAATGTGATGGGGCCGTAAAGACACCCCAGCTTCCCCCTTCATGTTCATGGCATAATTATCGCCCATATATTTTCGGTCATGGCATATTTATCGCCCATATATTTTCGATGTGCGCGGAGCAAGCTGGGATGTGAAAAGTCTGACGAAATAGAAGATATATTATTGTCGTAATTTTATCTGAGAGAGTTCTGATGGAATTTGGTCCCTTTAGAGAAGAGGTGGCCAAACTACGGCCCGCGGGCCAGATCCGGCCCGCCAACCAGTTTTGACCGGCCCGCCAACCTGTTTTGGCCGGCCTCTTATTGTTGATTGAAAATTACTGTATCCTCCGACCACTGTGCTAAAAAAAATATTACAAAATAGCACGCACAGGCACCAGAAACAAAACCAAAAAGACCCAAAATGTACGATTAACATCTCCCCACCTCCCACAACACCACCAACTCGCTCTCTCTCTCTCTCTCTCTCTCTCTCTCTCTCTCTCTCTCTCTCTCTCTCTCTATCATACCAATTGAGCTCTACTAGATAGTGCCGACAAAACGGAAATGATAACGTCAAATCTCTGATCGTGCACGTGGACAGTCGAAGACAGTGTCGGTACCTACTTTGATAATGAGAAACTGAAAGCAATGACAGATTTTTTTCTGTGGTCGGAAGTCTCTGAGATCCAATGATGTTGCTTTGTCTTTAGCATCGGTATGGGAAAGTGATCGTGGGAGTGGGGGTGGATGGTAGGTACATTTCTATAGGAAGGAGTTGAGGTGCACAGTTGGTCTTGTGAAGTGTGTTAAGTATAAATCAGCCAGTGACACTTCTGGGCTTGTAGCTGTTGTGCATGTTTTCATGTATAATAGAAAGCTTGTGATTGAACAACTCAAGAAAAAACTGAATCCGCAAAAGAGTATATTTAGTCATGTAAATAAGATTCAGGAATCATCGCTCATGGCGTCCTATGTGATTAGTTCTCTCTCTATAACCAGCGGCACTCGAGCTTTCTAGCCCTTTTGGCCCAATGACATGTCATTGCGAGGCTGGGGGGGTCAGTGGACTTTCCTTCCAACCCGGTCAGGAGCTTCGCTCCTTCCCATCCACACGGGATTTATGTGCAGGAGCCGTTCAGATTATTCAGTCAAATTTCCGGTCGTAAACATTTCTTCAAACGCCGACGCCCGGGTTTGAACCATGAACACCTGGTCGCCAGTACAACGTTGTAGCCATTACACCAGCGCGGCTCCCGTGTGATTAGTTATGAGCTTGCAAAAGCAAAAAAGCCGTTTACTGATGGAGAGTTTGTGAAAAAGTGTGCAGTTCAAATGGCAGAAGCGTTCAATGAAGAAAAAGTAGTAAAAGAATTTCAAAATGTACCTCTTTCAAAACAAACCGTAACTAGGAGAAGAGAAGATATTAGTTTGCATTTGTCCCAGAACTTGAAATCTTTAATTGAAAATTGTCCATACTTTTCACTGGCGATTGATGAAAGTACAGACATCACAGACACTAGCCAGCTTCTTATTTTTGTTAAAGTGATCCAGGAAGACTTTACTGTTTCTGAAGAATTACTGAAAGTTTGCTCTTTGCATGGTACAAGTAAAGGGGATGACATATTTCTGCAGTTCAAAATGCCATGGAAGAATATGGTGGGTTTGAATAATTGTCTGCTGTGTGTACCGATGGTTGCAAGGCTATGGTTGGGAAAAATACTGGTTTTGTTGGACTTTTGAAGCAAAATAAAATTGACGTGCCTACATTATATTGCGTAGTTCACCAAGAGGCCCTTTGTGCAAAATCCATAAACCTAAATGACACTATGGCTACTGTAGTGAAAATAACGAATTTGATCAGAGGAGGACACAGCTAACTCACAGGAAGTTCCTTGCATTTTTAGAAGAAGGGGATTCTGTTTATGGTGATCTCCTGCTTCATGCTGAGGTGAGATGGCTTAGTCGAGGAAAATGTTTAATAAGATTTTGTGAACTGAAGGATGAAATATTTGACTTCCTGCGAGACAACTTACCATGTTCAATTGATCTTCAAAATAAACTCAAAGATATTCATTTCATTCAGCACTTGGCATTTCTCACAGATATAACACAACATTTGAATGTACTGAATTTGCAGTTACAAGGAAAAAAGGATCCCGTTACACGCCCATTGAGGCATATTGGGAATATGGTGTTAGGCCCATATTTTCTTGACCATCGGCACACTAGGGGTGATGTGGTCAGCATCACGCCGGCCGCCTTAACCTTCCCAGAAGTTGCTCTGGTACCCATTTGGGGCTGAGTCGACCCAGGAGCCGTTTGTGGCCTAAAAAAATCCCACCTCATCTGGGGATCGAACAATAGACCACTGCGCTAGGAAGCCAGTGCACTAACCACTATGCTACCGCGGCTCCTAAGGAAAAAGGCAAACAATTTTTCAAATGATGGGCTATGTTGATGGCTTCAAAAAGAAACTGAGCCTATTTAGTCTGTCTTTGCAAAAGAATGACCTGTTTCATTTTCCTTGTTGTAAACAGCTGTCTGAGAAAGAGAGTGTTAACTTCAGGAGGTACACAGATGACATTGAACAGCTGATTTCTGAGTTTGATCGTCGATCTCAAGATTTTGAGATGTTTCGTCCACAAATGGAACTTTTTTAACAACCTGTTCAAGTGCACAGTGGAGTCTCAGCCAGCAGAACTACAACTCCAATGTGACCCATTCATCAACACAACAGAAGCAACTGGAGCTGATTTGTGGAAATTACTACCAAAGGAACGTTACCCACTTCTGAGAAAATGGGCCCTAAAAGTGTGCTCTATATTTGGTAGCACATATCTTTGTGAGACAACATTTTCTGCCATGAAGCTTATCAAATCCAAGACCAGAAACAGATTAACTGACTGTATTATCCCATGTTCTCAGAATTGCTACGTCACAAATGGAAGTAGACTTCAAATCACTGGTGAAAAGTTTTGATAAGCTACACTCTTCACAATGAAATAACACACAAATATATGTTTGAAATAAATAATTACATGTCGTATTACAAATTACAAAACAAATTAAAACAACAGATTCATTATTTTTTTTTAACAGTAATGTCAGTCCGAAGACTGTTATACATGTCTTGGCAGATATGCAGTACAGTAGTTTGCCGTTGCTTTCTGTACGTGATTCATTATATATGTAAACTAAATCTCAGAACGTTATTTTTTAAGGATTTTATAGGTCTGGCCCTCTGGTGCTACCCTTTACCATAATCTGACCCTCGGCCAACCTTAGCTTGGCCACCACTGCTTTAGAGTGTAGAATGATAGTGAAGGCTCTGTGAGAATAAGGATTTAGGAAAGTGAGGTAGTAGATTCACAAGTGCTGGGAAGAGTAAGGACAGTCTCTTATTACGACAATATTTGTCTCTCAAAACTATTCCTACCACTCTTCTGAACAAACAATTGTTTGTCAGTTCCAGTCGCTCAGGCGCACACACCGATTTGGTGATTCTGACGCACAACGTACATGAATCACAACTACGATAACAAATATGAGGAATGTTTGATTTGGGACAGCCGACACACAATGCTAATAAAGTTTTTAATACATTTATTATCATAAAATCAAGTCACAAATAATTATCAATTTACAGTCAGAAATCAAAGGTTTACAGAATACAAATATGACAGGGGGGTGGGGGGGGGGGTTGAGGAGAAGTATTTAATACACATTTTCCCGCTTGTATTTACTAACAGAAAAGACCCGGTCCCAAAGACGAGAAAGGGGGGGGGGTGATGATGATAAGAGATACGCAATTTAACCCAATGGTAAATTTATTACTCTGAGGCAAGGGGTTACAGTGATAAGGGGGTAGAGGGAAAAGCTAGGGTTCTCAAAGGTTTCCCTTTATTCAACAAAACTTTACGGAAGGGGGGAATGAACACAGTTAAACAATCCCGCTAGGAGAAATCCCGTACAATGAATACAATACCCCTCAATACTAGGACGAACTAATTATAAGGGTAAAAAAGATTAAATCTCCTGTCATTCAAAAACTCGCTTGGGCTGGCCAGCACACACAGTCACACACAGGCTTACCAAGTTGTGAATTCTGTCACTTTAGGAATTTTACAACTGCAGCTAATACCGTAGAACAATGGAAATTGTCTTTTTATTTCTTCTGTGTCAGGCCCCAGATTTAACGAAGTGGGCTGGTAGCTAATAGTCTCAAAAATCGCCAGACGGTGAAGCGTAAAGGCTACTGTTGGTTTGTTAAATAAAAGTTTCTAATGAATGGCACAGGCACTTGGCTAGGTGTGAGGTATGGTGCGGTTTCTAAGATTAGCACAGATGGTGGAGATAACTTTCTTTTGCCGTAATGTCACAAACTACAAAAACACTAAGGTAAGTTCTTCAGGGGGTGGTAAAATCCAATGATTATGCTTGACAGACAGTGTCAGGGAAATCTATGTTCTTCTTCACAAATAGAGCAGTGAGTAAAATATTGCTACTGGCAACTGTTCTTCTTCCAGTTTGATAACTATAAAACGACTTTATGAATTGGGATTTTAAAACAGTCTTTGGGTTTGCTTTGTTTCTGTATACTTCAGATAGCTGAATCCCAACAGGATCGCAACAAAGATTAAATTTCAAATATGTTCATAAGTCACTGGAGTAATCGAACTGAGTTGGCAGGACTCAGTGTAAAATTAATTAATTGCTGGGATGCAAGGTCGAAAGATCAATTCTGTATAGAAGATAAAACATGAAATGCAATAAAATCATATTAAGATCTAACGCGCGATACATTTACAGTTAGACTATTTTCTGCATTCGCGTCTTTAATTAATAAATCAAGAAAAACCTCTCCACGAGGTTAATAGTTAAAAGCACATCTATCTATACAGAACTAAACTGTATTAAAGTTATAATTCCCTTACTCGGCTGCACAGTTAATTTACGCGGCTATTGTATTAGGAAATAAACTTATAGATGTAACATTTAGTTTGCACTAGAACTTTGAAAATGGGTGAATTAATAAGTTTAAATTTACACCACAATCCAGTGAAATAAAAATGAAATAACTAGACCACTGATCACTCGAAGCTAAAGTATAAATTACCGTCTGCACAGAAAAAGAATTCACTCCAATAGCCAACAATTTAGATGAAATCTAGCAGGAATTTAACTATATGCTAGTGAATCTTAGAATTCTGTCAGGACTAATGATAAAGTTGCCCTTTTCAGATTCGGTATATATCTAAAAGGAATGTAAGTTAAATGGGTCGTGTGAAAATTTCGCGCCTCTTCAGATCCCAGGGGAAGTCGAAGTTATTTAGCCGCCATGCTAACCGCGATGGCCCGACTGGCTTCCGATCTTCGTTCGTCTCAGGCTGCTCGCACGAGGATGTGAAATTTCTGCGAGACTAGCCTCGTTCGCGGTGAGTTTCCTGATTCCTCAGATCGTATCCGCTACGCTGAGCGCTCCGTCTCTCCCGTTCCATAGTCTTTCGGGCAAGTCTGCCGGTTGCCATAGAGGTGCGAAGTCTGCAAGAAGCTTTCTTCTGACCGCTCGTGTCCATCTTGCGAACGGTTCAGTATTCGCATGGAGATGCTAAATTTCTGCTTCTCTGTTCTGGGGATCGTCTTTGACTGCTTTGATCATAGTCGCTACTCTTCGTTGATGAAAAGTTACAACAATACTGATGTTCAGGGGTTCTAATGTTATGAAAAGCTAAAGTCCCTTTAATCATCCATCAAATTAGGGAAAATTCACTTGTCAAACTAGACGTACGTCACAATCGTACCCACTTTTAGACATGAAACCATTTTTCATGTTTCCTTCTTGATAATGAAGGTGACCTGATTGGTGACTTTAGGATGAGTGGTATCTTCAGTTTGCTCTTCTTCCTCTGTAGACCAGGTTCTACTCAAGAAGTCAGCTCCGACATTCTGTTTTCCTGGAATATATTCCACTTTCAAGGAATAAACGCTCAATAATAAGGCCCAACGCATAATCCTTGCGTTGAATTCCTTATTGGCACCAAGGAAAGCTAATGGCGCGTGGTCGGTTTGTACTGTGACAGAAGTACCATACAGGAACTCATGATGGCGTCTAATACCATGAATCAGAGCGATACATTCTCTTTCAACGACACTGTAGTTGCGTTCAGCCTTGTTCAGTTTCCGACTGCCGTAAGCTACTGGGAATAGCATATTCGGGTCACTGTCCTCGGCTTGCAACAATGTTGACCCGATGCCCTGACCTGACGCGTCAACTCTCAGTACGAAAGACTTCTTAAGGTCAGGTAACCTTAGGATGGGGTATGCAGACAGCTGTCCTTTTAAAGTGCTGTTCGCGTGTTCGCACTTTTGATCCCACATGACCTTATCAGGACAACCTTTCTTGGTGAGGTCAGTTAGAGGTGCTGTCAGTCCATTGAAGTTCTCGATGTATTTCTGATAATATGCACATAGTGATAGGAAGGAACGCACGTCTTTCTTCGTTCGGGGCCTTTTAGCTGCAGCTATTTTCTCCACGTTCTTCTGAATAGGCCAACTACAACCGTGGGAAATAGTATGCCCCAGGAAGTCAAGCTTCTCAAATCCGATGAGACATTTGCTAGGTCTGGCTGTGAGACCAGTTTCCTGTAGTCTCCTGAGGAGCATAGCAACCGTAGCAATATGTTCTTTGTAGGTTTCCGATGCAATTAATATGTCATCCATGAAATTATGGATGTGGGGACTTCGCAAGGGTTCTAAAAGCTTTCTCATCATCCTGGTAAACACTCCTGGTGCGTTATGTAATCCGAACGGCATCACATTAAATGTGTAATGTCCTTCACTAGTGCTGAAAGCTAGCAAAGGTTTAACTTCCTCCTTGACTGGTATTTGATAGTAACCTTTACTGAGGTCAATCTTGGAGAAAATTGTTGCCTTGCTGAGCTTGGTGAACAACTCAGAAACAGTTTGGAGCGGTTCGGGCTGGAATTCCGTTACAGCGTTTAGCAACCGGTAATCAATACACAGCCGAACTTCCTTATTGGGCTTCTGCAACAGCACTACACTCGAACTGTAAGGAGATGTAGACTCGCTGATAATTCCTGCCTGACGCTGCTTGTCTATTTCTCCGCGAAGTGCATCAGCTTTGGCGTACGGAATGGGGTACACTCTGGTTCGAACCGGGGACTCGTTTGTTAATTTCATGTCAAATTCGATGAGATTTGTTCGACCAGGTACATCCGTTAACACTGCACTGTACTGCTTTAGTAGCGCCCTGGTTTCTGTTTGTTGTTCTTCTGAGAGATTGTCGCCGAACTTGACATCTTTAAAGGATTCTGTGGGTTGCAATGGATACTCCATGCAACTATCATCATCATGCTCGTCTTCCGTTGCTATGGCGACAGCCAGGAGATGCTCGGAGGATGGCACTGGTCTTTCCAGATATTTCTTTATCAGATTTAGGTGGAAGACCTTCTCCTTTCCTTTAATGGAGATCTTGTAATTAGTACGTGAGATCTTTTTAAGGACGGTAAACGGCCCTTGCCATCCGATGCGAAGTTTATTGCTTCCGGTTGGAAGTAGCAACAAAACGTTCTCCCCTGGTTGTAGTTCTCTCTCTTTTGCAGCTTTGTTGTATCTTTTAGCATGTTTAGCGCGGGCTTTCGTAAGGTTGGTCGTAGCTAGATCCCATCCTAGCTTTAACCTTTCCTTGAGCTCAGATACATATTTGCTTGCAGAGACGACTGTCTCGTCAGCCTTTTGGTCTGTCAGGGATCGAAGTAAGGCTTCTAGTGGCCCCTTAATAGGTCTGCCAAATAAAAGTGTAGCAGGCGGGAATCCCGTAGACGCTTGGGGTACCTCTCGGTAGGCGAATAAGGCAGCTGATATATATAGGTCCCAGTCTTCCGGTTTCTCCTGACCCAGCTTACGTAACATGGTGGTGAGGCTGCCATTAAAACGTTCCACGAGCCCATTTCCGGCCAGATGGTAGGGACTTGTGGGGATATGTTTGGCCCTCAAGATCTAAAAGATCTCCTCCATTAACAGGCTACGGAATTGGGATCCATTGTCCGTCAAAACTTGTTGAGGGAATCCCAACCGTGTAAAGATTTGCACGAGGGCTTCTGTGACATGCTTGGAATCTGTGCATGTTAGCGGTACAGCTTCGGCCCACATTGTGCAAGTGTCGACTAAGGTCAGGATGAACCTGTTCTTTCTTTTGGTCCTTTCCAGGGGGTCCAATGATGTCGACAGCAACCCATTCAAATGGAGTCCCCACAATTGGCATTGCCCCATGGGTACTGGGGGTGTCAAGTGCTTGGGTGCTACCCGTTGGCACTGGGTGCAGGATTTCACATACCTGATAATGTCAGAGTTCATTCCTGGCCACCAATAGTGGGTTTTTATTCGCTGAATAGTGGCGTTTTGTCCCATATGTCCGCTAAAGGGAAGAGAGTGCCCCATTTCTTAGATCTGGCTTCAGTACTGCGTCGGTACTAGGTGCTGGTTATTCCCCGTGTCCGGGTTGCCCGTTCTACGATACAATACGCCATCCTTAGAAAAGACGTCTCCGTTGTATCTGGGGTCCTTAGCCATGGGCAATTTTCTAAAGCAGAGCTCCAGAGTAGGGTCCTTTTGTTGCGCCTCCTTCAGTTCATTCGGCAACAAATTTGGCGCAGGTTCCTTCTCCTTCTTGGCTTGCCCTCTTGTGGTTACCGCTGCCACAATCGGCTCCTTTGGTCTCCTAATAAACACATATCTACATCCCAGGATAACTGGGTAGATAGGATCATCCATAATGGCCGCTTTAATAACACCTCTGACAAAATCAGAGTGTATTTCTGCCAGTGCGATAGGAAGCGTCCTGGGTGCATCACTCTTGAAAACTCCACTAAGTTTGACGGTTTCCTCTGTCTCCTGACCTGGTTTGACTAGATGCCTAGCGACAATACAACTAAAGCTTAGTCCAGTGTCAAAAAGACAAGTAGTAGAGGTACCATTCAAAAGTACAGTTCCTCGCGTTGAGGGTCGGTCCCCCTCAGGTTGAGAATCACTGACATTGACTCTACCTTTTGAGGCTGTATGCAAACATCCGATGCGGTTAGGACCGGTTTGTTTGCCCTGATCAGACGTTCCTGGTGTAGGGGTCTTTGTTACGCACAAATAATTACTTTTTCCAAAGTCTTTGTATGATCATTTTTCGTATGTATGATCATTTTTTGACTGAAATGTGTATTATGTTTTTTACAGTCAAAGGGACATGACCCGAGTTATTGAGACTACAATTTTTTAGGAGTTTGCCTTCTCTTGTATAGAGACACGTTCGGTCTATAATTTCTTGAACGAAGCGTGACCATATCTCCTTATTTGGTAGTATCAGTCAACTGTTGTAGATGTCTGAAACATGTCTTAACGCTTCTGTTCATGACCATAAAAGGCGCGACTGTGTAAGACTTTTATCTCGAATGTTCTTAAAATCGCTTTGTGTGAATTGATACTCACGTAGATGAGTTCTGCGCATGTCAAAAACTGGGAGTTCGTTCTGTGTGTTCCGCCCAGCTGGGCAGTTTAGAAATGGTCTGAGTAGCGAGCGGACGCAACCTGCGTCTTGTGATTTTCTGAGGGAAATACGTTGTCTTTGTGAGTTAGTTAGCTAACTAGACTATTTCCCAGTATTATTCAAGCCTGCCTGGAGGCATATGTTCGTGGTTGATTTTCCGAAGAAAGGTAATTCCTCTTGTATCGAACTTTATGCTATCATCTAGAGGTTCGTCATTTTGTCGCCTTTTTGCTCGCCTGTGTGATTCAAAATGGAGAGGTACTTTGACTAGGATTAAGTCACCGGTATCTTTATACCTGAACTAGTTATATATATATGGGTCGCTCTAGACCAACAAGACTATTGTCTGTGTTCCAGGATTCGTTATATCAGAGATCACGTCCAAGTCAGATGGTTAGACTTAGAGGTTATAAAGGTCGGTATGACCTGTATGCCCAGTATGCTATTCACGTGCAGACAGTAAACGGACTTATTGTATACATCTGATCTGCTAGCATCAGAAAGGGAGCATTTATTATTGTCTATGAACATTGAAGATCTGCAGCTGACACTGTTGCAGAAGTTATATATATTATTGATACAGCTTCACGAACCAGAACTTTATGATATCTGTTTACAATACAACTATTGAGTATTGAATCCTACATGACTATCAGTTAATATGATTTTGAATGCTGCATTCGTTATACTATGCTGATGATGACATAAATATCATGACTGTTTTGTGGCGTGCAATAAATGGTATAAAACTAAAGCGAAGTTACCATTTCTATGACTCTACACGTCATGTTGCCTGTGGTGTACCCTGTGAACTGTTCTACTGCAACACACACAGCAACATTCTAAATCAGAGAAGACACCTACATCTTGCACTTTAATACCAGGTGTCGATAGGGGTGGCAAGTTATCATTTCAGCTCAAATCCACCTTTATCATTTTTGGTGGCCATATGTTGGTTTACTCTGATACCAGCTATCAAGGGGGTCAACAAACCCAGACATCATCAGCAGACTACAAGACAACGTTGCAGTTTCTATTCATCACCTTTGATGAAATTTTTTTGAAAGACGCGGCATTACTGACAGTTGTTGATATTTTGAAACTACCCGGCGCTGTTCGGCAGTATTGAAGTTCGTCTACAACTAGAAGGACAAGTACCGAGCGAATGGATTTCCTGATCTGTTAAGAAGAAGGACAAGTGCCGTAACAACTGTTCCGGTCTCAGACGTACTGTTGCGGGTTCAGAAGGTCAAGTGCCGGTTTGAGCAATTTATAACATTCAGAAGGTCAAGTGCTCAAGGCAATTTGTAGAATTCAGAAGGTCAAGTTCAGAAGCTGTTTCCTGTTAGAAGCTCATTTCCTTCGTCATGGCAGTTTACGAGAGCAGATATGGATCAACGTTGGATCATTGTCCTAAGAATGCTGATCACATCCTGTTCTGAACTGTGCTGACGTTGTGGATACATAGAAGTTAAGTGGCCTGTTTTGTTTGTGAACTGTGCCCTTATGTTCTAGCTGAGCCTTCTAAATTCTTTCACACTTTTTGCTATTTGTTACATGTTAAATGTTATTTGTATTTGTATATTTATATGTTTATATTTCAGCGGGTTTTCTCGGTTGGGCGGTGTCTTTCAGTAGAAGATACCACGTCAAAGAGGTTCTACTGTTAGCGTTTTCGTTAGGGACTGTGCGAATTTCCTACTGTGAAATTTGCTAGCGACAATCGTTGCTATATCTGTTTAGTTGTGACGAGTTGTGCTTTATTTTCGTTTTTTGTATATTTTTTTCCTCTCTTTCTTTCTGTTTTTTAGTTTCGATTTCATTGTTTGTATTTGTAGGTCTCCTCTTTTCTATTATTCAGTTCTTTACGTAAATTTTTGTGTATACACTGTAACGTCATTTGTTTGTCATATCTTCGCATTTTGTCATCACATTTCTTTTTAGTTTCGCTGTTTATTTATTTGACTTATGCGAATGTTTTCGTATTGTTTGATTTTTGTTATTGTTTACATTGACTCTGATCTTTGTTATTGTTTACATTGACTTTGATCTTTGTTGTTGTTTACATTGACTTTGATCTTTGTTGTTGTTTACATTGACTTTGATCTTTGTTATTGTTTACATTGTCTTGTTATTGTTTGCATAGTTCTTGCATAGTTGGCTTTCATTATTGTTGCATATATGCTCATGCACTGTCTATAGTGCACTTATCATAACTAACTGGTGGTTTTTTGCTTATGCACTATTGTAGTGCAGTTATGATAAATAACTGATGGTTAAGAAGTGACTTGTGATATTATTATACATTTGATAATACAAGTTGGTGTCAAGTCTTGTTTCCCACAGAGATTGGAGTAAACATAGTGATTATACAAGCACTTTATTAAGTCTTGTTGCTATTAAGATTGAAATAAGATAATTAATTATTTCAGGTTCTGTACTCACATTTTAGACATCATGTCTACATTTGAGTACTTTATTGAGCAGGGTAAAGCCCTTGGGAAGACAGGTGATAAATTAGAAGAATTTGCGACTGTTCAATATGCCAAGGCATTGAAGTCGGAAGAAAAGAAAATGAAAGAACAAACTGAACAAAAGAGAATAGATGCTGAAAATTTAAAACTGCAGATGCAGGTAGATGAAAAAAGATTACAAATGGAAATGGAAAAACAAAAAAGAGAAGCAGAATCTCAGGAGAAGAGACTTCAGGCTGAGGCTGAAAATAAGAGACTTGAAATAGAGGCTGAAAATAAAAGATTAGAAAAACAAGCTCAGGTTGAAGAAAGAAAATTGCAGGCACAGGCTGAGGCTGAAGAAAGAAGGTTACAAAGAGAGTCTGATGAGAGAAAAGCAAAAATGGAGCATGAAGAAAAACTCATAGCTTTAGAGTTAGAGAAGTTAAAGTTATTGAACGCTGGTAATGCTAATGATGCAAATAAGGTGTCAGATAAGACTAATGCTAAGGATTTCAAGCTTAATCTACCAGCATTTAATCCCTCAATCGATGATATAACATTTTATCTAGATAGATTTGAAAGTGCATGTAATGTGCATAATATAGATAAAACATTATATGTTTATCATCTGTCCAAGATATTAAGAGGTGATGCTTTGACTTTGTTGAGTATGGTAGATGTGCCTGACAAAAACAACTATGAGGTTGTCAGGGCAGCATTGTTAACTCCTTAAGTCCCAATCGACTTTATATATCCTCAGGGGTTAGACGCGCTTGGCCCAATCAAATTTATAAAGCGTTTAGTATATGTGCCTCTGTTTGAGACTATTTTAATTATAACTACACACAAACCACCCAAAACATCATTTCTGACTGCAAGTACATTCTTTTAAATACCGCATGTGTTTAAGAGTGAACGGGTTTTTGTTTTGAGATATTTATTTAAAAATGCACCGGGGTGGCCATTTTTGCTTGGGCCAAACCAACTTTTTTGTTTGGGACTGAAAGAGTTAAAGAAGTACCAACTTAACGAGGACGGATATCGTCTTAAATTTAAAAACATGTTACCAGAAACTGGAGTTGAATTCTCTGAATTCATCTCAAGCATACGTCTTACTTTTTTACGATGGATTGAGTTGTCTAAGACAGAAAATACATTTGAAGCCCTCATGGACTTACTACTTAGAGACAAGGTTATGTCTTCTGTTAATGAAGCTTTTCTTTCTTTTCTTCATGAGCGTAAGCCTAAAAACATAAAAGAAATGGAAGAATACTGTAGCCAGTATGTTACTGCGCATCCGCACATAACCATTAGCAACTCTAAGGTGAAAGAAGGTCTGCCAGTTGCTTCGGCAGCACCTTATGGCCCAAATTTTATGCGTAAATTTCAGGGTAGCCAGCAAAATTTCAATAAAAAAGAGTAACCGTAATTATGCCCAGAATCATAGTAATCAATTCCAGGGTGATTCTTCTTCCCAGAACTGGAGACAACCTAATACTACACGTTATTCTACTCCGGTTAACTTTAGAAATTTCCACAAAGGTAATCGGCATAGAGGGAAATATTTTTTGCAGAGACCTCAATACCAAGATAATAGAGGTTCTCAACAGCATAGAGATGGTAATGACAGTTATGGAAACTGGAACTCAAACCAGGATAAAAATTACAGTAGGGACTTTAATGATAATTGCAGAGGCAATAATGGTCGCGGTAGATCGCAACATAAGAGAAAAAAATATCAACAGACAAACGCTGTTCAACAAGAATCTCAGGGAGCAGATAAGCAGGTTAATAATGATAAAGACCATAATGCTATCGGATGCTCATCTTTTGATTTTGGTAGGGCAAATAAATGTATCCAATGCAGTACTTTATTTGATCCGAAGACCGTTAGTACTCTAAGCTGTGGTCATCCTTTGCCCGCTCTTCCTGCTAATGTTGCTCATGATGGGAGAGGTTCTCTTATATTACATAAGGGGCTTGTAAATAGTAATCCAGTCTCGGTGTTGTTTGATTCTGGATGTACTACTGTCGGCGTTAGGCAATCTCTTGTAGATCCATCCTGTGCTACAGGAAAGGTCATCAAATGTGTCACATTTGGTGGCACGTTGGAAAAATATCCTACTGCCATAATACATATTGCTACTCCTTTCTTCACGGGAGAGGTCCACGCGTGTCTACTTCCAAACCCTATTGCGGACCTTATTATTGGTCGTATTCACGGAGTTAGGGAATGTACCCCACAGCAGATCGCTGTTTGGGAAGAGCAAAACATTGAAGCTACCAATGCGGTGGTCACAAGAGCACATGCTCTGGATCCACCTCAAACTTCATTAACTACTAATGATGAAGTAAATGACCAAGATAGTCACTTGACTATTACACGTGACTCATTTATCAAATTGCAAGAAGAAGATCCTTCTTTACAAAAATTCTTCATTCTAGCAAAAAAAGGGGATCCTAATCAGAATACTAATAGAAAGTCTTGGATTTCTATGAAGAACGGCGTACTTGTACGTATAGTACAAGACTCGACTACGTCCACTCATTCACAAATTCTTGTGCCTAAGAGCATGAGATTGCAAATATTGCAACATGCTCATGACTCGCAATGTGCTGGACATATGGGTTTTTCCCGTACAAAGTCGAGAGTTCTTGCGGCTTTCTTTTGGCCATTTGTGAGCAAGGACATACGAATTTACTGTCGCTCTTGCAAAGTATGTCAGGAGGTCAAATCTAAAGGACCACGACATGCTGCGCCTATCCAGGCTGCTGACATCCCTATTCGCCCTTTTCAAAAAATGGCAATAGATATTATCGGTCCTTTTAGAATTAAGTCGGCTAGAGGACATCAATTTATTCTTACATGTGTCGATATGTGCACACGTTGGCCAGAGGCAATACCTCTCAAGAGCATCTCAACTGCTGATATCGCAGACGCTCTTTGGCTGATATTTTCTCGCTTGGGTTTTCCCGGAGAAATATTGTCAGACCATGGCACTCAACTTATATCAGACACTATGTCACAGGTAATGTCTATGCTACACATTAAAAGGTCTCTCAGCAGTATCTATCACCCAATGTCTAATGGGTTGGTCGAACGTTTAAATAGGACTCTGAAAACTTTACTTGGTAAAATAACTGAGGATCATCCTCAGGATTGGGACAGGGTCTTACCCGCGGCTCTCTTTGCGTATAGAGAGGTCCCCATGAACATACGGGGTTTTCCCCTTTTGAACTTGTCTTTGGCGCGCAACCGCGCGGCCCTATGTCTTTACTTCACGATCTAATCACTGCCGATAATATTAGCGATGAGACTCAATCTTCTTATGAGTACGTCATTGCTCTTAGGCAAAAGATCATCGAGGCATGCAAACTAGCAACTTCGTCTTCCGAATTTGCTAAAGAAAAGGCAAGGCAGTTTGCAAATAAGAATAGATGTCTACGACAACTTTGTCCAGGTGACAAAGCTCTCGTTCTACTTCCTTCAAGGGAGAACAGACTTCTAATTGCATGGAAAGGTCCATATGCAATAGTCTCCAAAATTTCTGATGTCGACTATGTTGTCGATATTGATGGAAAGCATAAAACTTTCCACATAAATATGCTCACGGAATTTTATGAAAGACCTGACTATTTGCAGCCTATTTTCCAGGCAACGGACAATTCTCAAGTACCTCATGGTCAGTACTCATCTCTGTCAGTTATACAGGATGAGGAAACTACTTTTTCTGATGTCAATCTTCCTCTTTCTATGGTCCCACTTTATTCTACGGAATCTTGGAAAAACGTGACCGTTTCTCCAAATCTTTCCGCTGAGGAACATCGACAAGTTTCTTCGATGTTGCAAACATTTCAGGATGTTCTTACAGACATCCCGGGACACACACATGTCATTGAACATGACATTGTGCTAACTGATCATAATCCTATCAGAGTCAGACCCTATCCAATACCTATCCATTTCCAGTCTCAAGTCGAAAAAGAATTGGATGAAATGATACGTTTGGAAATCATTGAACCATCCACTTCAGCATACTCTTCGTCTATGGTTATTGTTCGAAAGAAGGATAATAACATTCGCATTTGCGTAGATTATCGCAAATTGAACCAAGTTACGAAGTTCGATGCTGAACCTATGCCTTCATTAGAAGAGCTACTCAATAAACTTTCTAATTCTAGATTCTTTACCAAACTAGATTTGTCTAAAGGTTATTGGCAAGTCCCGCTAACTGAACGTGCCAAACCTTTTACAGCTTTTTCTACACCTAGGGGTTTATTCCAATGGAATTTCATGCCTTTTGGTCTTATGAACGCCCCTGCTACATTCGTACGCATGATGCGGCGAATTCTCGCATATCGTACAGATGTCATAGCATACCTAGATGATATCTGTCTATTCAGTGATTCCTGGGAAGATCACTATTTGGGTTTATACGAATTACTGTCTACTCTTCGCGAGTATAACTTGACTGCAAAACCCTCTAAAGCCTTTATAGGATTTAGTGAGATTTCTTTCCTAGGTCATCGTGTTGGTCGTGGTCTTTTAAAGACAGAGGACCACAATGTTTCAAAAATACTTAACATTTCGGTCCCTAAGACGAAGAAACAAGTAAGGAGTCTATTAGGTTTGATCCAATTCTACGGACGATTCATTCCGAATCTGTCCTCCATTATGGCACCGCTTTCTACTTTATTGAAGAAAGGGTCGCCTAATCTGATCCGCTGGTCTAAAGAATGTCAATCCTCATTGGACCAGGTTAAAGCCCTATTTTCATCTCCACCTATTCTTAGGTTACCTACTATTGAGAAGACTTTTGTTCTTCGAAGTGACGCCTCGTCAACTGGGATTGGGGCGGCACTAATGCAGGAGTATTCTGATACTCTGCATCCGGTGATGTATATCTCTAGGAAATTAAATGCTGCAGAAAAGAATTACTCGGTTTTAGACCGTGAGTTATTGGCTATGGTATGGTCTATTCTGAAGTTACAAAGATTTCTTCTAGGCGCACATTTCATTGTGGAAACCGACCAGAAAGCGCTTACTGCTATTCAGAGCAAAAACTTGAAGAGCTCGAGGTCCACTCGTTATGCCATAGCTCTTCAACCATTTCATTTCTCGGTTCGAGCTATCCGTGGTTCGGATAATGTGATGGCAGACATTCTGTCCAGATGCCCACACGATTCCACATGATTCTTCTGTCATATATATATATTTCCTGATATACAGTCCAATATTATAATGACATGTTAGTAGATTTTTTCTCACTTTTTTTTTTTTTTTTTGAGGGAAAGTTATAACATTGTACCATGTAATTATCTAAGAAGGCTTAGTTAGTGATATACGGGCCAAAAGATCACTCGGCCACATTTACATAATATATTTGCATAATTGTATTAAGAGATTTACCAGTTGTCTTTAAGATTTGTGTTATTGATATTTTCGCAGCACATCATTGACGTCTGCGAGATTATGTCCATTGTGGAACTTTGAGGATATCAAGTCCTGTCCTAGATTGGGAGCGGATGATGTCCACATCTTCTATTGCTTGTTTATGTCAACAAAGAACAACATTGTATTACTTATTAATTACTGATGCATTATATAATGTAATAAAATAGTGCGGTATATTAATATATTACACCGCTGTTTGCACAACACATTATATGATATCATAATAATATATTTAATTTCATATATTGGTATGAGAGTAATTTGACTTTTATTATGATGTTGCCATCATGGTGGCTTGTGTTGGTGGCACCTTCCTGGAATATATACGCGAATACTTAGATAAATTTTTTTCTCTAAGGACCTGGGATATGATCTCAGTTTCGCTCCAAGTGTTGAGCTATTTTGTTAGGTATATATCCGCGCATCATACGTGCGTTAGGAGCCTAGATTTTTCCGGCTCCAGGATTTAAAAAAAAAAATGTTTCATTTTTTTTTTTCCCGGGAGGGTGCGGTAATGTTACGCACAAATAATTACTTTTTCCAAAGTCTTTGTATGATCATTTTTCGTATGTATGATCATTTTTTTGACTGAAATGTGTATTATGTTTTTTACAGTCAAAGGGACATGACCCGAGTTATTGAGACTACAATTTTTTAGGAGTTTGCCTTCTCTTGTATAGAGACACGTTCGGTCTATAATTTCTTGAACGAAGCGTGACCATATCTCCTTATTTGGTAGTATCAGTCAACTGTTGTAGATGTCTGAAACATGTCTTAACGCTTCTGTTCATGACCATAAAAGGCGCGACTGTGTAAGACTTTTATCTCGAATGTTCTTAAAATCGCTTTGTGTGAATTGATACTCACGTAGATGAGTTCTGCGCATGTCAAAAACTGGGAGTTCGTTCTGTGTGTTCCGCCCAGCTGGGCAGTTTAGAAATGGTCTGAGTAGCGAGCGGACGCAACCTGCGTCTTGTGATTTTCTGAGGGAAATACGTTGTCTTTGTGAGTTAGTTAGCTAACTAGACTATTTCCCAGTATTATTCAAGCCTGCCTGGAGGCATATGTTCGTGGTTGATTTTCCGAAATAAGGTAATTCCTCTTGTATCGAACTTTATGCTATCATCTAGAAGTTCGTCATTTTGTCGCTCTCTGCTCGCCTGTGTGATTCAAAATGGAGAGGTACTTTGACTAGGATTAAGTCACCGGTATCTTTATACCTGAACTAGTTATATATATGGGTCGCTCTAGACCAACAAGACTATTGTCTGTGTTCCAGGATTCGTTATATCAGAGATCACGTCCAAGTCAGATGGTTAGACTTAGAAACGTTATAAAGGTCGGTATGACCTGTATGCCCAGTATGCTATTCACGTGCAGACAGTAAACGGACATATTGTATACATCTGATCTGCTAGCATCAGAAAGGGAGCATTTATTATTGTCTATGAACATTGAAGATCTGCAGCTGACACTGTTGCAGAAGTTATATATATTATTGATACAGCTTCACGAACCAGAACTTTATGATATCTGTTTACAATACAACTATTGAGTATTGAATCCTACATGACTATCAGTTAATATGATTTTGAATGCTGCATTCGTTATACTATGCTGATGATGACATAAATATCATGACTGTTTTGTGGCGTGCAATAAATGGTATAAAACTAAAGCGAAGTTACCATTTCTATGACTCTACACGTCATGTTGCCTGTGGTGTACCCTGTGAACTGTTCTACTGCAACACACACAGCAACATTCTAAATCAGAGAAGACACCTACATCTTGCACTTTAATACCAGGTGTCGATAGGGGTGGCAAGTTATCATTTCAGCTCAAATCCACCTTTATCATTTTTGGTGGCCATATGTTGGTTTACTCTGATACCAGCTATCAAGGGGGTCAACAAACCCAGACATCATCAGCAGACTACAAGACAACGTTGCAGTTTCTATTCATCACCTTTGATGAAATTTTTTTGAAAGACGCGGCATTACTGACAGTTGTTGATATTTTGAAACTACCCGGCGCTGCTCGGCAGTATTGAAGTTTGTCTACAACTAGAAGGACAAGTACCGAGCGAATGGATTTCCTGATCTGTTAAGAAGAAGGACAAGTGCCGTAACAACTGTTCCGGTCTCAGACGTACTGTTGCGGGTTCAGAAGGTCAAGTGCCGGTTTGAGCAATTTATAACATTCAGAAGGTCAAGTGCTCAAGTCAATTTGTAGAATTCAGAAGGTCAAGTTCAGAAGCTGTTTCCTGTTAGAAGCTCATTTCCTTCGTCATGGCAGTTTACGAGAGCAGATATGGATCAACGTTGGATCATTGTCCTAAGAATGCTGATCACATCCTGTTCTGAACTGTGCTGACGTTGTGGATACATAGAAGTTAAGTGGCCTGTTTTGTTTGTGAACTGTGCCCTTATGTTCTAGCTGAGCCTTCTAAATTCTTTCACACTTTTTGCTATTTGTTACATGTTAAATGTTATTTGTATTTGTATATTTATATGTTTATATTTCAGCGGGTTTTCTCGGTTGGGCGGTGTCTTTCAGTAGAAGATACCACGTCACAGAGGTTCTACTGTTAGCGTTTTCGTTAGGGACTGTGCGAATTTCCTACTGTGAAATTTGCTAGCGACAATCGTTGCTATATCTGTTTAGTTGTGACGAGTTGTGCTTTATTTTCGTTTTTTGTATATTTTTTTTTCCTCTCTTTCTTTCTGTTTTTTAGTTTCGATTTCATTGTTTGTATTTGTAGGTCTCCTCTTTTCTATTATTCAGTTCTTTACGTAAATTTTTGTGTATACACTGTAGCGTCATTTGTTTGTCATATCTTCGCATTTTGTCATCACATTTCTTTTTAGTTTCGCTGTTTATTTATTTGACTTATGCGAATGTTTTCGTATTGTTTGATCCTTGTTATTGTTTACATTGACTCTGATCTTTGTTATTGTTTACATTGACTTTGATCTTTGTTGTTGTTTACATTGACTTTGATCTTTGTTGTTGTTTACATTGACTTTGATCTTTGTTATTGTTTACATTGTTGGTGACCTTTGTTATTGTTTGCATAGTTCTTGCATAGTTAGCTTTCACTATTGTTACATATATGCTCATGCACTATTGGTCTATAGTGCACTTATCATAACTAACTGGTGGTTTTTTGCTTATGCACTATTGTAGTGCAGTTATGATAAATAACTGATGGTTATGCACTGATTTGGGTAGTGCACTGATAATTAAGAGGTGACTTGTGATATTATTATACATTTGATAATACAAGTTGGTGTCAAGTCTTGTTTCCCACAGAGATTGGAGTAAACATAGTGATTATACAAGCACTTTATTAAGTCTTGTTGCTATTAAGATTGAAATAAGATAATTAATTATTTCAGGTTCTGTACTCACATTTTAGACATCATGTCTACATTTGAGTACTTTATTGAGCAGGGTAAAGCCCTTGGGAAGACAGGTGATAAATTAGAAGAATTTGCGACTGTTCAATATGCCAAGGCATTGAAGTCGGAAGAAAAGAAAATGAAAGAACAAACTGAACAAAAGAGAATAGATGCTGAAAATTTAAAACTGCAGATGCAGGTAGATGAAAAAAGATTACAAATGGAAATGGAAAAACAAAAAAGAGAAGCAGAATCTCAGGAGAAGAGACTTCAGGCTGAGGCTGAAAATAAGAGACTTGAAAAAGAAGCTGAAAATAAGAGACTTGAGAAAGAAGCTGAAAATAAGCTCAGAGTTGAAAATAAAAATTTAAGAAAATTGAAAGAAAGTTACAGGCTGAGGCTGAAGAAAGAAGGTTACAAAGAGAGGCTGATGAGAGAAAAGCAAAAATGGAGCATGAAGAAAAACTCATAGCTTTAGAGTTAGAGAAGTTAAAGTTATTGAACACTGGTAATGCTAATGATGCAAATAAGGTGTCAAATAAGACTAATGCTAAGGATTTCAAGCTTAATCTACCAGCATTTAATCCCTCAATCGATGATATAACATTTTATCTAGATAGATTTGAAAGTGCATGTAATGTGCATAATATAGATAAAACATTATATGTTTATCATCTGTCCAAGATACTTAGAGGTGATGCTTTGACTTTGTTGAGTATGGTATACCAGCATTTAATCCCTCAATCGATGATATAACATTTTATCTAGATAGATTTGAAAGTGCATGTAATGTGCATAATATAGTATATGTGCATCTGTTTGAGACTATTTTTAATTAAAACTACACAAAACCACTTAAAACATCAGGACGGACTGCATACATGTCTTTTTAAATAAATATTGGTTTAAGAGTTGAACTTTTTTGTGGAGTTTATTCTCTAAAAATGTCAAGGCATAACGTCTTTTTGCTTGGGCCAAAAACAACTTTTTACGATGGATTAAAGAAGTTGTCTAGGAGGATATCGTCTTAAATTTAAAACCATGTTACCAGGAACTGGAGTTGAATTCTCTGAATTCATCTCAGGCATCCGTCTTACTTTTTTACGATGGGTTGAGTTGTCTAAGACAGAAAATACATTTGAAGCTCTTATGGATTTACTACTTAGAGATAAGGTTATGTCTTCTGTTAATGAAGCTTTTCTTTCTTTTCTTCATGAGCGTAAGCCTAAAAACATAAAAGAAATGGAAGAATACTGTAGCCAGTATGTTACTGCGCATCCGCACATAACCATTAGCAACTCTAAGGTGAAAGAAGGTCTGCCAGTTGCTTCGGCAGCACCTTATGGCCCAAATTTTATGCGTAAATTTCAGGGTAGCCAGCAAAATTTCAATAAAAAGAGTAACCGTAATTATGCCCAGAATCATAGTAATCAATTCCAGGGTGATTCTTCTTCCCAGAACTGGAGACAACCTAATACTACACGTTAGTCTACTCCGGTTAACTTTAGAAATTTCCACAAAGGTAATCGGCATAGAGGGAAATATTTTTTGCAGAGACCTCAATACCAATATAATAGAGGTTCTCAACAGCATAGGGATGGTAATGACAGTTATGGAAACTGGAACTCAAACCAGGATAAAAATTACAGTAGGGACTTTAATGATAATTGCAGAGGCAATAATGGTCGCGGTAGATCGCAACATAAGAGAAAAAAAATATCAACAGACAAACGCTGTTCAACAAGAATCTCAGGGAGCAGATAAGCAGGTTAATAATGATAAAGACCATAATGCTATCGGATGCTCATCTTTTGATTTTGGTAGGGCAAATAAATGTATCCAATGCAGTACTTTATTTGATCCGAAGACCGTTAGTACTCTAAGCTGTGGTCATCCTTTGCCCGCTCTTCCTGCTAATGTTGCACATGATGGGAGAGGTTCTCTTATATTACATAAGGGGCTAGTAAATAGTAATCCAGTCTCGGTGTTGTTTGATTCTGGATGTACTACTGTCGGCGTTAAGCAATCTCTTGTAGATCCATCCTGTGCTACAGGAAAGGTCATCAAATGTGTCACATTTGGTGGCACGTTGGAAAAATATCCTACTGCCATAATACATATTGCTACTCCTTTCTTCACGGGAGAGGTCCACGCATGTCTACTTCCAAACCCTATTGCGGACCTTATTATTGGTCGTATTCACGGAGTTAGGGAATGTACCCCACAGCAGATCGCTGTTTGGGAAGAGCAAAACATTGAAGCTACCAATGCGGTGGTCACAAGAGCACATGCTCTGGATCCACCTCAAACTTCATTAACTACTAATGATGAAGTAAATGACCAAGATAGTCACTTGACTATTACACGTGACTCATTTATCAAATTGCAAGAAGAAGATCCTTCTTTACAAAAATTCTTCATTCTAGCAAAAAAAGGGGATCCTAATCAGGATACTAATAGAAAGTCTTGGATTTCTATGAAGAACGGCGTACTTGTACGTATAGTACAAGACTCGACTACGTCCACTCATTCACAAATTCTTGTGCCTAAGAGCATGAGATTGCAAATATTGCAACATGCTCATGACTCGCAATGTGCTGGACATATGGGTTTTTCCCGTACAAAGTCGAGAGTTCTTGCGGCTTTCTTTTGGCCATTTGTGAGCAAGGACATACGAATTTACTGTCGCTCTTGCAAAGTATGTCAGGAGGTCAAATCTAAAGGACCACGACATGCTGCGCCTATCCAGGCTGCTGACATCCCTATTCGCCCTTTTCAAAAAATGGCAATAGATATTATCGGTCCTTTTAGAATTAAGTCGGCTAGAGGACATCAATTTATTCTTACATGTGTCGATATGTGCACACGTTGGCCAGAGGCAATACCTCTCAAGAGCATCTCAACTGCTGATATCGCAGACGCTCTTTGGCTGATATTTTCTCGCTTGGGTTTTCCCGGAGAAATATTGTCAGACCATGGCACTCAACTTATATCAGACACTATGTCACAGGTAATGTCTATGCTACACATTAAAAGGTCTCTCAGCAGTATCTATCACCCAATGTCTAATGGGTTGGTCGAACGTTTAAATAGGACTCTGAAAACTTTACTTGGTAAAATAACTGAGGATCATCCTCAGGATTGGGACAGGGTCTTACCCGCGGCTCTCTTTGCGTATAGAGAGGTCCCCAATGAACATACGGGGTTTTCCCCTTTTGAACTTGTCTTTGGCGCGCAACCGCGCGGCCCTATGTCTTTACTTCACGATCTAATCACTGCCGATAATATTAGCGATGAGACTCAATCTTCTTATGAGTACGTCATTGCTCTTAGGCAAAAGATCATCGAGGCATGCAAACTAGCAACTTCGTCTTCCGAATTTGCTAAAGAAAAGGCAAGGCAGTTTGCAAATAAGAATAGATGTCTACGACAACTTTGTCCAGGTGACAAAGCTCTCGTTCTACTTCCTTCAAGGGAGAACAGACTTCTAATTGCATGGAAAGGTCCATATGCAATAGTCTCCAAAATTTCTGATGTCGACTATGTTGTCGATATTGATGGAAAGCATAAAACTTTCCACATAAATATGCTCACGGAATTTTATGAAAGACCTGACTATTTGCAGCCTATTTTCCAGGCAACGGACAATTCTCAAGTACCTCATGGTCAGTACTCATCTCTGTCAGTTATACAGGATGAGGAAACTACTTTTTCTGATGTCAATCTTCCTCTTTCTATGGTCCCACTTTATTCTACGGAATCTTGGAAAAACGTGACCGTTTCTCCAAATCTTTCCGCTGAGGAACATCGACAAGTTTCTTCGATGTTGCAAACATTTCAGGATGTTCTTACAGACATCCCGGGACACACACATGTCATTGAACATGACATTGTGCTAACTGATCATAATCCTATCAGAGTCAGACCCTATCCAATACCTATCCATTTCCAGTCTCAAGTCGAAAAAGAATTGGATGAAATGATACGTTTGGAAATCATTGAACCATCCACTTCAGCATACTCTTCGTCTATGGTTATTGTTCGAAAGAAGGATAATAACATTCGCATTTGCGTAGATTATCGCAAATTGAACCAAGTTACGAAGTTCGATGCTGAACCTATGCCTTCATTAGAAGAGCTACTCAATAAACTTTCTAATTCTAGATTCTTTACCAAACTAGATTTGTCTAAAGGTTATTGGCAAGTCCCGCTAACTGAACGTGCCAAACCTTTTACAGCTTTTTCAACACCTAGGGGTTTATTCCAATGGAATTTCATGCCTTTTGGTCTTATGAACGCCCCTGCTACATTCGTACGCATGATGCGGCGAATTCTCGCATATCGTACAGATGTCATAGCATACCTAGATGATATCTGTCTATTCAGTGATTCCTGGGAAGATCACTATTTGGGTTTATACGAATTACTGTCTACTCTTCGCGAGTATAACTTGACTGCAAAACCCTCTAAAGCCTTTATAGGATTTAGTGAGATTTCTTTCCTAGGTCATCGTGTTGGTCGTGGTCTTTTAAAGACAGAGGACCACAATGTTTCAAAAATACTTAACATTTCGGTCCCTAAGACGAAGAAACAAGTAAGGAGTCTATTAGGTTTGATCCAATTCTACGGACGATTCATTCCGAATCTGTCCTCCATTATGGCACCGCTTTCTACTTTATTGAAGAAAGGGTCGCCTAATCTGATCCGCTGGTCTAAAGAATGTCAATCCTCATTGGACCAGGTTAAAGCCCTATTTTCATCTCCACCTATTCTTAGGTTACCTACTATTGAGAAGACTTTTGTTCTTCGAAGTGACGCCTCGTCAACTGGGATTGGGGCGGCACTAATGCAGGAGTATTCTGATACTCTGCATCCGGTGATGTATATCTCTAGGAAATTAAATGCTGCAGAAAAGAATTACTCGGTTTTAGACCGTGAGTTATTGGCTATGGTATGGTCTATTCTGAAGTTACAAAGATTTCTTCTAGGCGCACATTTCATTGTGGAAACCGACCAGAAAGCGCTTACTGCTATTCAGAGCAAAAAACTTGAAGAGCTCGAGGTCCACTCGTTATGCCATAGCTCTTCAACCATTTCATTTCTCGGTTCGAGCTATCCGTGGTTCGGATAATGTGATGGCAGACATTCTGTCCAGATGCCCACACGATTCCACATGATTCTTCTGTCATATATATATATTTTCTGATATACAGTCCAATATTATAATGACATGTTAGTAGATTTTTTCTCACTTTTTTTTTGTTGAGGGAAAGTTATAACATTGTACCATATAACTATCTAAGAAGGCTTAGTTAGTGATATACGGGCCAAAAGATCACTCGGCGACATTTACATAATATATTTGCATAATTGTATTAAGAGATTTACCAGTTGTCTTTAAGATTTGTGTTATTGATATTTTCGCAGCACATCATTGACGTCTGCGAGATTATGTCCATTGTGGAACTTTGAGGATATCAAGTCCTGTCCTAGATTTGGAGCGGATGATGTCCACATCTTCTATTGCTTGTTTATGTCAACAAAGAACAACATTGTATTACTTATTAATTACTGATGCATTATATAATGTAATAAAATAGTGCGGTATATTAATATATTACACCGCTGTTTGCACAACACATTATATGATATCATAATAATATATTTAATTTCATATATTGGTATGAGAGTAATTTGACTTTTATTATGATGTTGCCATCATTGTGGCTTGTGTTGGTGGCACCTTCCTGGAATATATACGCGAATACTTAGATAAATTTTTTTCTCTAAGGACCTGGGATATGATCTCAGTTTCGCTCCAAGTGGTGAGCTATTTTGTTAGGTATATATCCGCGCATCATACGTGCGTTAGGAGCCTAGATTTTTCCGGCTCCAGGATTTAAAAAAAAAATGTTTAATTTTTTTTTTCCCGGGAGGGTGCGGTAATGTTTCGCACAAATAATTACTTTTTCCAAAGTCTTTGTATGATCATTTTTCGTATGTATGATCATTTTTTGACTGAAATGTGTATTATGTTTTTTACAGTCAAAGGGACATGACCCGAGTTATTGAGACTACAATTTTTTAGGAGTTTGCCTTCTCTTGTATAGAGACACGTTCGGTCTATAATTTCTTGAACGAAGCGTGACCATATCTCCTTATTTGGTAGTATCAGTCAACTGTAGTAGATGTCTGAAACATGTCTTAACGCTTCTGTTCATGACCATAAAAGGCGCGACTGTGTAAGACTTTTATCTCGAATGTTCTTAAAATCGCTTTGTGTGAATTGATACTCACGTAGATGAGTTCTGCGCATGTCAAAAACTGGGAGTTCGTTCTGTGTGTTCCGCCCAGCTGGGCAGTTTAGAAATGGTCTGAGTAGCGAGCGGACGCAACCTGCGTCTTGTGATTTTCTGAGGGAAATACGTTGTCTTTGTGAGTTAGTTAGCTAACTAGACTATTTCCCAGTATTATTCAAGCCTGCCTGGAGGCATATGTTCGTGGTTGATTTTCCGAAGAAAGGTAATTCCTCTTGTATCGAACTTTATGCTATCATCTAGAGGTTCGTCATTTTGTCGCCTTTTTGCTCGCCTGTGTGATTCAAAATGGAGAGGTACTTTGACTAGGATTAAGTCACCGGTATCTTTATACCTGAACTAGTTATATATATGGGTCGCTCTAGACCAACAAGACTATTGTCTGTGTTCCAGGATTCGTTATATCAGAGATCACGTCCAAGTCAGATGGTTAGACTTAGAGGTTATAAAGGTCGGTATGACCTGTATGCCCAGTATGCTATTCACGTGCAGACAGTAAACGGACTTATTGTATACATCTGATCTGCTAGCATCAGAAAGGGAGCATTTATTATTGTCTATGAACATTGAAGATCTGCAGCTGACACTGTTGCAGAAGTTATATATATATTATTGATACAGCTTCACGAACCAGAACTTTATGATATCTGTTTACAATACAACTATTGAGTATTGAATCCTACATGACTATCAGTTAATATGATTTTGAATGCTGCATTCGTTATACTATGCTGATGATGACATAAATATCATGACTGTTTTGTGGCGTGCAATAAATGGTATAAAACTAAAGCGAAGTTACCATTTCTATGACTCTACACGTCATGTTGCCTGTGGTGTACCCTGTGAACTGTTCTACTGCAACACACACAGCAACATTCTAAATCAGAGAAGACACCTACATCTTGCACTTTAATACCAGGTGTCGATAGGGGTGGCAAGTTATCATTTCAGCTCAAATCCACCTTTATCAGTCTTCCCTTTTCCTTGACCTTGGTGGCCGCGCTGCCACGTAGGCTTGGTGGGTTGATCAGAAGTATTATTTGGGGGGTATCGGGTTTTGTAGAATTTCGATTTTTCCTGGGGAGGTCTCTGGTTATTATTATCTCGTTGGTTATAATGTTGAGAAGGAATGGAAGAATAGGATGACTGCTCTAGATTTTGTTTTCGAGATGGCTCATCTGTAGGTTTACGTTTAGTGCTGGGAAGTTCGGCCATTGCATTGCTATAGCGTTCGGCCTTATTGAGGATGTCCTCAAGCCTGACTGCCCCCTGTTCGGCCAAAAATCTACGGGTGTCATTCGACAAAGTGGATTTTATCTGTTCAACAAGAACAATTTTTAGAAGTCCCTCATATGAAAGAGGTAATTCAGATAATTCTGTGCACTTTGTCAGATAACCCGTGAGACGTGAAGAGAACTGCGGAAAAGTTTCCGTGCTCTCTTTCCGGCTGTTTCTGAACATTTGCAGAAGGTTTCGGGCGGTCATCTCAAACCGCTCTAGCAAGGCTTTCTTCAGCATGTCGTAATCATGTTGGTTCGGTCCCAGCTTTGTGTATACGTTATAAGCATTGCCTTTCAGTGACGTTGAGAGTTTAAGTGCCCAGCGGAAACTCTCTAACCCATACAGATTGGCGAGCCTCTCGAATTTTTCTAGATAGCTGTCAATTTTTTCGTTAGGGCTAGGAAAAGATTCTAAAGCAAAAGACATCGCCGTTAATTGGGCAGATTGAGTGCTAGAGAGATCCACTGACTGGGGCGAAGACGGCTCTCCGTTATTCGAAGTAGAAGCGCCCCGACTCTCTAAAGCCTTAAGCGCCAGTTCATGCTGTCTTTCCCTCTCTCTCTCTCTTTCCCTGCGAGCTTCTATCTCTGCCTCAATTTTCTTCTGTTCCAATAGGCGTTCTTCCGCTTCTTTCCTATCTGCCCTCTCCTGTGATTCTCTCCTCTCTGCTCTCGCTTTCTCTTCCTTCCTCTCAGCTTCTGCTCTTTCCTTCTCTTCTTTCCTCTCAGCTTCTGCTCTTTCTTCTCTTCCTTCCTCTCAGCTTCTGCTCTTTCCTTCTCTTCCTTCCTCTCAGCTTCTGCTCTCCGTTGCTCCGCGTCATATATCTCCAGTTCCTGGTTGACAAACGCGTTTGCAGCTTCTGCGACTAATCCTGCCTCTTTCGCTTCCAGCCTCAAGATGGACCTCATCTTTATCCTCTCTGCCATTGTCAAAGAATAAGATGTAGTATGACTAGAGAACTAGTAAGAAGAAACGAGAAGGGGAAGAAACTCGGAACCGCTACGAGAAAAACCACAAAGTATAAATTTACTTGTGTTACCTCCTACTATATAATGTGCAAACTTATCGCTGCTGTTTTCTGGCAATTAAGGCTCTAAACGCAAGCGACTAATGCCACTAAAATGGTAAGTTACACTGGAAAAAATTTACTTTTAATAAAAGTAGAGAAAAATTTATGAAAAACAATTTAAAGGAAAAAAAAATTTCCTGAAAATTTTAATTCTCCACTAACAGAACTCCGCCCTTCTGAAGTCAATTAAAGAGTAGAGACGATGTTAACTAGATTTTAAAATTTTTTAGAACAAGCGTCTTTAGCTTTGCTCAGCTCTTCTAACTGCAAAAACGTTTTGTGACTGAAGACAATCACGCAAACCCAGCAATTATATAACATAAATTACAATTTTCTCTGCCAGAGAATACAAAGGTGACAAATATTTTATTATCACTAACTTCCTGCTCCTGTGGAAAGAACAAACCTGTAATAATTATTGTGTGGTCGGTCCAAAATACTAAAAGGCTTTGTCTAGGGGAAGTAATTACTTTTTTTAAGATTATACCCTACTTCACAAAGACAATCAACCACACTCTATTTAAACTGGGCTCAGAATCCGGGACGAGCTAACCATTTATTGTCGTAATTTTATCTGAGAGAGTTCTGATGGAATTTGGTCCCTTTAGAGTGTAGAATGATAGTGAAGGCTCTGTGAGAATAAGGATTTAGGAAAGTGAGGTAGTAGATTCACAAGTGCTGGGAAGAGTAAGGACAGTCTCTTATTACGACAATATTTGTCTCTCAAAACTATTCCTACCACTCTTCTGAACAAACAATTGTTTGTCAGTTCCAGTCGCTCAGGCGCACACACCGATTTGGTGATTCTGACGCACAACGTACATGAATCACAACTACGATAACAAATATGAGGAATGTTTGATTTGGGCCAGCCGACACAAAATGCTAATAAAGTTTTTAATACTTTTATTATCATAAAATCAAGTCACAAATAATTATCAATTTATAGTCAGAAATCAAAGGTTACAGAATACAAATATGACAGGTGGGAAGGGGAGGTTTGAGGAGAAGTATCCAATACACCTTTTCCCGCTTGTATTTACTAACAGAAAAGACCCGGTCCCAAAGACGAGAAAGGGGGGGGGGTGATGATGATCAGAGATAGGCAATTTAACCCAATGGTAAATTTATTACTCTGAGGCAAGGGGTTACAGTGATAAGGGGGTAGAAGAAAAGCTAGGGTTCTCAAAGGTTTCCCTTTATTCAACAAAACTTTACGGAAGTGGGGAATGAACACAGTTAAACAATCCCGCTAGGAGAAATCCCGTACAATGAATACAATGGGACCCAAAGATGCAGCACTAGTGAATGCAGTCAGCGACCCATAGCTTGACTGCTTGCATCAGGACCAGCGAACCAGAGCTGGTCAAGACCGTACTCCACCTCCACGGGGTGGTCCTGGAAACAGTCTGCAGCAGTGCAGTCTGGCTGAGCGAGTACGGATCGAAATGGGAAGGCAAACCCGGTAACTAAAAAATGCCGTGCTGAAGTCGGATGTGTCGACCGAAAGGTGCAGATATCACAGCTACGGCATAAACAGACACAACGCAACCACCGTCCTTTTCAGGGCAAACGAGGAAGAGGAAGAAGAAGAATACAATACCCCTTAATACTAGGACGAACTAATTATAAGGGTAAAAAAGATTAAATCTCCTGTCATTCAAAAACACGCTTGTGCTGGCCAGCACACACAGTCACACACACAGACTTACCAAGTTGTGAATTCTGGCACTTTAGGAATTTTACAACTGCAGCTAATAGCGTAGAACAACGGAAATTGTCTTTTTATTTCTTCTGTGTCAAGCCCCAGATTTAACGAGGTGGGCTAGTAGCTAATAGTCTCAAAATCGCCAGACGGTGAAGCGTAAAGGCTACTGTTGGTTTGTTAGATAAAAGTTTCTAATGAATGGCACAGGCACTTGGCTAGGTGTGAGGTATGGTGCGGTTTCTAAGATTGGCACAGCTGGTGGAGATAACTTTCTTTTGCCGTAATGTCACAAACTACAAAAACACTAAGGTAAGTTCTTCAGGGGGTGGTAAAATCCAATGATTATGCTTGACAGACAGTGTCAGGGAAATCTATGTTCTTCTTCACAAATAGAACAGTGAGTAAAATATTGCTACTGGCAACTGTTCTTCTTCCAGTTTGATAACTATAAAACGACTTTATGAATTGGGATTTTAAAACAGTCTTTGGGTTTGCTTTGTTTCTGTATACTTCAGATAGCTGAATCCCAACAGGATCGCAACAAAGATTAAATTTCAAATATGTTCATAAGTCACTGGAGTAATCGAACTGAGTTGGCAGGACTCAGTGTAAAATTAATTAATTGCTGGGATGCAAGGTCGAAAGATCAATTCTGTATAAAAGATAAAACATGAAATGCAATAAAATCATATTAAGATCTAACGCGCGATACATTTACAGTTAGACTATTTTCTGCATTTGCGTCTTTAATTAATAAATCAAGAAAAAACTCTCCGTGAGGTTAATAGTTAAAAGCACATCTATCTATACAGAACTAAACTGTATTAAAGTTATAATTCCCTTAATCGGCTGCACAGATAAATTACGCGGCTATTGTATTAGGAAATAAACTTATAGATGTAACATTTAGTTTGCACTAGAACTTTGAAAATGGGTTTATTTAATAAGTTTAAATTTACACCACAATCCAGTGAAATAAAAATGAAATAACTAGACCACTGATCACTCGAAGCTAAAGTATAAATTACCGTCTGCACAGAAAAAGAATTCACTCCAATAGCCAACAATTTAGATGAAATCTAGCAGGAATTTAACTATATGCTAGTGAATCTTAGAATTCTGTCAGGACAAATGATAAAGTTGCCCTTTTCAGATTCTGTATATATCTAAAAGGAATGTAAGTTAAATGGGTCGTGTGAAAATTTCGCGCCTCTTCAGATCCCAGGGGAAGTCGAAGTTATTTAGCCGCCATGCTAACCGCGATGGCCCGACTGGCTTCCGATCTTCGTTCGTCTCAGGCTGCTCGCACGAGGATGTGAAATTTCTGCGAGACTAGCCTCGTTCGCGGTGAGTTTCCTGATTCCTCAGATCGTATCCGCTACGCTGAGCGCTCCGTCTCTCCCGTTCCATAGTCTTTCGGGCAAGTCTGCCGGTTGCCATAGAGGTGCGAAGTCTGCAAGAAGCTTTTTTCTGACCGCTCGTGTCCATCTTGCGAACTTTTCAGTGTTTGCAAAGAGATGCTAAATTTCTGCTTCTCTGTTCTGGGGATCGTCTTTGACTGCTTTGATCATAGCCGCTACTCTTCGTTGATGAAAAGTTACAACAATACTGATGTTCAGGGGTTCTAATGTTATGAAAAGCTAAAGTCCCTTTAATCATCCATCAAATCAGGGAAAATTCACTTGTCAAACTAGACGTACGTCACAATTATTAAGCCATAATAAAACCTACAAATTAGTTGTGTATATTTGTGTTTTCGCGCCTTCTAAAGCAATAATCGCGAGTGTTATTTAAGTGGCCAAATTAATGCGCGCAGCGCATTAAGTTAAGTGATTCGCCATAGGGTCTATATAAGAAGGGCTTAGCCGGCGAACGAGCCTCTCTCGTTGCCAGTCGCCCCAAAGAAACCAGAAAACAAGAGTCGATCTACAGTATAGATGCCTTGAACACGTGAGTTTGATTTCAGGGCAAATTAGCATTAGTGTTCTGTAATTCTGAAGTTATATTCAGCGTGAGGCTGTTCTAATGTTTAATGAAATAAATAGATAGATAGATGTGAAAGTTTAAGAGCGATTATTTCATTCATCAGAAAGGCAAATATAGTATGAAACTATTTCACTTGAATTTAGATATGATTAACTATTGCTAAGATGGCAGCCACGTGGTGATGACTGTATAACAGCGGCGCCAGCAAGTCTGAATAACACGCTTCGCGTGGTAAACCTATAATGTTACGCTATTTTATACTGGGTGAATTGACACGTTGGTGAAAGTAGGTTAATATAATTTTCCCCAGTAATAGATCAGAGTTTTCGTGTTAAATTTCCTTTAGTTTATGTATTTAGTTCCAGTTTTGTTAAAGTTAAGAATAATTATATTTTATTCTTTGATGCTATGGTAATTGAGTGTATTTCACGATACCCTACTTATCATTATTCTACTGTATATATTTAATGGGTTACTTTGAAGTGAGAATAGCCATTTAGATTTCTGGTGAGATTAGAGCCACTCCTTTGTGCGTAAAGCACATTTGAGACACAAATGTTCCTGTTTGCTCCTTGCAGAGTAGGGCGACACCAGTGCGGCTGAATCCAACAGAAGCCTGCATGAAGCATTTATATGCTATGGCAGTGGTTTGTTTCTGTAACAATGGTTTTATATGATGAGTTCTCAATCTCATCAGTGGGCATATACGACATGCTTCAGAGTGCAGTGACGAATATTGAGACGGATCAGTTGCGAGGTGGTGGTTTATTTTTATTATTGAGAGTATTTGTTGTACATGTAGTTGAAGAATATTATTTTATGTCCAGTTGATTATTATTTAATTATTGTTACGTGAAGAATGGTTTGTGAGAGCACGTGGGCTCACTTGGAGATATATATTTCTCTTCTCCGCTCCTGAGGGAGCATGGGGCCACCAGTGTGGTTTGCCTCCGCATGAAGCATTCAGATGCTCTTGCAGAAGTGGTTTCGGTAGCAACCTATATTACACGGTGAGATTGCCAGCCTCATGCACAACACCATACTAGTATCGCTAGACGACATGCATGAGTGTGAGTGTGTGATAGTTGAGTGTGTGCTCTTGCAGTAGTGGTTTCGGTAGCAACCTATGTTACACGGTGAGATTGCCAGTCTCATGCACAACACCATACTAGTCGCATTGGACGACACGCATGAGTGTGTGCGTGTGTGATAGTTGAGGGTGTCAGGTGGCGTGGAAGGACTGTTTGGCAGGTGAGAGTATCAATATTTAACTATGATTTTAACTATTCGTTGCTTTGTTTGCTTCTTCAGATTAGCAATCGAGCACTGTTGGGTGTTTGGTGTTTCGTTTTGTTCGCTTTGTTATTTGTTTAATGTTTGCTTCGTTTGTTTAAATGTCACTGATAGGGTTGTAGAAATAAATACAGCCCTGCCTTACGAATCAGAGTTTTATTGTTGAATCGGGTCGGTTGCGAGTGTGCAAGAGAGTGATCAAATATCACAACATCATCATCATCATCTCGCCCACCCTATCACAATAGATTAAAACAGTACGTGTTACAAAGATTATTATAGTTCTTTTTAAATAGATTACTATAGCACATATTACATAGATTATTAAAGTACTTTTTACATAGATTATTATTGTACATTTTACATAGATTATTATAGTACATGTTACGTAAATTATTATAGTACTTTTTACATAGATTATTATAATACATGCTACATAAATATAGTACATGTTGCTTAGTTTATTATAGTTCTTTTTACATAGATTATTATTTTACATGTTACATAGATTATTATAGTACTTTTTACATAGATTATTATAGTACATGTTACATAAATACAGTACGTGTCACACACGTTATTATAGTACATGTTACATAGATTATTATAGTTTTTTTTTTACATAGAATATTATTGTACATGTTACATAGATTATTATAGTACATGTTACATAGATTATTATAGTACTTTTTACATAGATTATTATATATAATACATGCTACATAAATATAGTCCGTGCCACATAGATTATTATAGTACATGTTACATCGATTATTATGTACATGTTACATAGATTATTATACTACTTTTTACATAGATTGTTATAGTACATGTTACATAGATTAATATAGTACATGTTACATTGATTATTATAGTACTTTTTACATAGATTATTATAGTACATTTTACATAGATTAATACAGTATATGTTACATAGATTAATATATTACATGTTATATAGATTATTATAGTGCATGTTACATAGATTATTATAGTACGTGTTACATAGATGAACATATAGTACGTGTTGCATAGATGAACATATAGTACGTGATGCATAGATGAACATATAGTACGTATTACATAGATGAACATATTATACGTGTTACATAAATAAACATCTAGTATATGTTACATCGATAAATATACAGTTCATGTTAGATAGATGGTTGTGAAATTATATGCAGTACTTTAAATGGGTACACGACTCTGCTCCTGAGTTTAGGAAAACAAAGGCAGTGAGGATGAGAACTGATCACCCCACCTCATAAAACTGGACCTAGTATAGTGAAGTTCTTTAACAGTTCGCTTCCATACGGCAGTATTTGCTATGGGATTATCTTTACCTTTATTTAGAATAGAAGGATTGACATGCTACGACAAGATAATCAATCTCGAACTGATGACAAGAACATGACAAGGGACAGTGAAATAAAAGAAGAGAAGAAGACGCTGGCAATGGATAGGACACACACACTGCGGAAACCTGTTGATATCATTTCGAGGCAGTCTTTGTTCTGCAACCCCAGGGTATGAGAGATGAGGGAGACGGAAAAAAAAACATGGACAATTTAGCTGCAGACAGATATAAAAATGATGAAGAGACATTGAATTACAATGGGCTGATGGCACGTGGCAAGAGAACGTGACATTCGTTTGTGGAAGCCTATGCTCCTTAGACAGCTGAAGAGTGATGATGATGATGATGATGATGATGATGATGATGATGATGATGGTGATGATGATGATGATGATGATGATGATGATGATGATGATGATGATGGTGATGATGATGGTGATGATGATGATGATGATGATGATGATGATGATGATGATGATGATGATGATGATGATGATGGTGATGATGATGATGATGATGATGATGATGATGATGGTGATGATGGTGATGATGATGATGATGATGATGATGATGATGATGATGATGATGATGATGATGATGATGATGATGATCATCATCATCATCATCATCATCATCATCATCATCATCATCATCATCATCATCATCATCATCATCATGATATTACACTGATGGTAGCCCCTACAGAATACAGTAATCCGAGCCTATCACCAGTTTACCAGTCGCGCGTATTTCGGTATTTGCGGTCCGTTTCTGCAGCTATACCCCTCTTTTACTGTCTCGTTATTGTGTAGCAAGTACACGAGAACTGATGTCTGCGAATCGTGACCAAAATGAAATATAGTGGGACTCGGTAGAAAAAATCAACCGATTTTCTAAGCGTTGCCGTCTCTTGTGGTAACAACCCCACTAACTGGATGCTAGGTGGAGAATGGAGAGGCGTCAGAGCAATGAAAATTATAGAGAGAAATGATGAAGACTACGAAAGTGGATAGTATTTAGTAATAATTTCACTAATGGAATGGAGAATGGAGAGATTTCAGAGTAATGTAAATTATACGAAAAAGTGAGGGAGATTTACGAAATAAGATAGTAAGTGATAAAGATTTCACTAATGGGATACAGAAAGGAGAGACGGCAGAGCTATTAAAATTATAGATTGAAATTAGGGAGACTAAGAAATTGTATAGTATGTGGTAACAACTTTACTAATTGGATACAGAATGTAGAATGGAGAAGCATCAGAGCAATGAAAATTACATGTAGAAATGAGGGAGAACACACAATGGGATAAAGTGTGGTAACAATTTCCTTAATGGGATGCAGAATATAAAATGAAGAGACGATAGTGCAATGAAATCCACAGAAAGAGACTACATAATGGGATGGTATGATGTAACAACTTCAATAATGGAATGCAGAATGGAGAGACGTCAGAGTAAAAATAATTTTAGAAATAAGTGAGGTGTGGCAGGGCAGTTACTTGTGAGCAGGTCACGGCACCAATTAGTATGTTATGTGGCAGGGCAGGTTACGGCATCAATCAGTTATATTGATTGTTATATTAAATTAGAGTTAATCCTTCATATGTTGTTGTGGTTCAAGTGCTAACTGGCCTTCCGCCAGAGATGGTAATACTTGACCTTTACTCATTTTTCTTCTTCTTTCCAGGTTTGTTCTTCCCTTTAAGTTTGGTGATAAGCAAAACAGTTTCAGCACAACAACGTATATCCAAAAGAAATTACTGTAAATTTCCACAAACAGCAATTCAGTAGAAAATTATATTAAAGTTTATTGATGTCATTAGACAAACACTGTAAATTTCACAAAATGATGGTTGTTTATCCAAAATGAAAAATATATAATCCAACTGAATAATATACACACTTGTCTACTAAAAAAAACAACTTGTCTTGATATCATCAAAGACGAAGTTTACCTAACGCTATCTAAAAAAAAAAAATCCTCTAGTTTAAAATCATGGAATCCTTGGAATCATAAATCCTGAAATCACTGCCTATTGCCCACATCTCTTCTATTTATACTATTTCTTCTTTTTTCCCGCCTTTTTCCACACGTCCCGTTCTTTTTTTCACAAGTTACAATTTCTGCACACGTCTCTATGTTTTTGACCTTTTGCACACGACTTTCTGTTATTTCGACTTTTTTCACATGTGTGATCTTTTCCGACTTAACAATTGGATTTTAAAAAACCAGATCACACAAACATTCATTTCCCACTTTCCGCGCATAAAACCCACTCATTATTATTATTATCTGGGACTGACCTACGTTTGCCTTCTCAGAGCAGTGACTGCCAACTGAACTTTGAATGTTACTGCGTTTTGTGTAAAAACGTCTTATTTGCTTTTGAGGTCTGTCATTCTTATATGTAGCATATTATAGCACGTATAAATGCTTAACGTGGAAGTAGTAGGAATAATGCTAGCGTGGAAGGCCATGCGGTCACAGAGGGAGACATACTAAATAGGATAGTATGCAGTAAAAACTTCACTAATGGGATTCAGAAAGGAGAGACGGCAGAGAAATTACAATTACAGAAATAAATGAAGAGAGACTACGAAATGATATAGTTTGTAGTAACAAGTTCACTAACTGGGTGCGGAATGTAAAATGGTGAGGAACAGAGCAGTGGAAAGAAATGTGAGAAACTATGAAGTGGGAAAGTATCTTATATGTTGAGATACACTCCGTCAGCCGCAGCCTTGCATTCTGCAGTGAACGGTCCTATGTTTCTCGTCAAACAATGCTGAAAAAAGCAAGGTAAATGTAGGTTTATAGATTAAAATTGTTCATAATAACCGTCATTACGGTTTATTTCATTACGGTTTATTACACTCGTAGTTCTCTCAACGCGGTTGAACCATTCATTTCGCGTAACGCTAATCATATACCAAACAGGGCGTTAAGTGAATACTTCAATACAGCAGTGTATGATAGAAAACTCTATACACAGCAATACAAGAGGAGGCAATCTTATCATTAGAAGTGGTGCCCCGTTGATCAAGTGTTTGGGCCCTTTAATCTCCTTTACACACTAAAAAATGACTGGGGCACTTGGGCCATAAATCCCAAGTGTCCGCCTCCTGTTGTCTTGTGCAGAAAATTGAACCCACTCCACCTTGCTTGCAGCTTTCAACTTCGCTCCTGTTTTCGGCCAGCTGGAGGCAATTGTGAAAGTAACCTCTATGTTGAAAACAAATTACTGCCCCCGAGTTCCATACCCCGTTGTTCCACAGCCAGCACGATGCCCTTTCCGTAGTTTGGCTGAGCCTCTTAAGTGCCCTTTTTCATGACTTTCCTTTCAAACCCAACAGTTTCAGTAGGTCATACACTGGGGCAGACACGAGACTTCTTGCAGCTACCTCAACACCCATGACCCTTGCAGTGAGCCCATCGTGTCTCAAGTCCATGACCAGATCATTGTACTTGGCCACTTTGCACGAGTGTTGTTCGTCCAATCTGGATTCAAATGGCACGGTCAGCTCAATCATTATAATCTGGTGCGATGATGTAAAGTCTATCCACAAGTAATACAGCATATTTGAACATAATCGCAAATAAAAACATTATGCATTCTCCATATACAGGGTGTTTATAAAGTCGCTGTGCAGTGAAACTTACGCCCGGGCGAGACTACGTCACCAGAAATGTGGTTTTCAATTGGGGCTTGTTGTGTAATGCTGCACACGGGATTGTGGAACACAGCATTGGAACACAGAATATCATGACGTAAATTTGCATAATTCGTGACGTAATTTCTCAAATATTTTTCAAATTCACTGCACAGCGACTTTATAAACACCCTGTACAATTTAACCTTCACACCAAGCAATTTATTTCATCACTTTCCACAGTTGTAGAATGACTGACATAATTTGAGTATTTATGTATGTTTCATAAATGACACAAGTATATCCATTGACATGCAATCTCACGAATGTGACATTTCAATATATCCTTAGATATCCGTACAGATTTATCAGGGGTCATCGGATACAAAGCTGAACACTTTTCATTTGTTCGTCAGCACACAAAAACACAGAACGACTCTTTAATAACACTAGTCAACAACCAAAATGTACCAAAAATGAAAATAGCTGATCTTAATTAATTTTGGTGTGCTGAAAACGGAAATGACATTTAAAAATGTTGATTGGCTCTAGTTTTCAAGATATATGCTACTAGTTTATTTAATTACTGTCAATTTATATATATGACGCAACTGTTGTGGGCGATTGCATAATTTTTTTCTAATGACCAATAAAAATGTAACTAGAAGTTGATGATGCAATCCTACCTATGATTACATCACCTTTGTGTATAAATATCTTATCTCTGATAAAATTTTGCCATTAGTTAGTGCATTTGTCCTTATCAAAAGTATCGTAGTTAGAAATGCCTAGGACATGTGTTGAACAGTGCTAATAATTTCTGTTATATATGTGGTGAGGTGACATTTCTATCACAAAAACGAAATATAACTAAAGTGATTAAGAAGGCGTACAGTTTGTATTTTGGCTGCAGGAGATCAAGATAAGAGCTGGGCGCCACACATATGCTGCAATACATGTGCAGCACATCTTAAACTGTGGTTGACTGGCAAAAAGGAAGCTATGCCTTTTGCAGTCCCAATGATTTGGAGAGAGCCCACTGATCATCTCAACAACTGTTACTTTTGCATGGTCCCTCCAATTGGGAAAGGCATATCAAAGAAGAAAAAAATGGACTCTGGAATATCCAAACATCCCCTCTGCAATACGTCCGGTACCACAAGGTGATGACCTACCAGTTCCCAAAGTGCCAGAATCATTTTCAGCTGCTTCCACTGATGAAGAAGAGAAAATTGTTGGTCCTGAACCATCAACCTCAAGCGACCCAGATTTTGAGCAAACTACATCCACTAAACCACACTTAATAACCCAAGGTGAACTGAATGATCTTGTAAGAGATCTGAATTTACCGAAGAACAAGGCGGAGCTTTTGGGTTCCAGATTGCAACAGTGGAATCTCCTGGCAGACGATGTTACAATTTCTGTGTATAGGAACCGCCAGAAGCCTCTTATTACATTCTTTTTCAAAGAGGGTGACCTTTCTGCTTGCCACAACATTTCTGGTTTAATGGCAGCCCTTAAAATCAATTACATACCGGAAGAGTGGAGGCTTTTCATTGATTCATCCAAGACGAGTCTTAAAGCTGTTTTGTGGAATAATGGTAATGTGTTACCGTCAATTCCAGTTGGTCACGCAGTTCATATGAAAGAAACTTATGAAAACATTAAGCAGCTTTTGAAGTGTATAAACTAAGATCATCATCATTGGTCACTTTGCGGTGACTTAAAAGTGGTCGCTCTTTTGCTTGGACTACAGGGTGGATACACCAAGTACTGTTGCTTTATCTGTGAGTGGGATAGCCGTGCACGAAGTGACTATTACATCAGAAGACATTGGCCAATCAGGCAGTCATTGCAGCCTGGCAGTAAGAACGTTAAGAACCCAGCACTTGTCGACACCAGCAAGATTTTGTTGCCACCCTTGCACATTAAGTTGGGTCTCATGAAAAACGTTGTCAAGGCAATGGAAAAAACAGATGAGGCTTTCAAATACCTCATCTGAAAATTTCCAAGACTGAGTGAAGCTAAAATAAGAGAGGGAGTATTTGTTGGTCCGCAAATTCGAAAACTTCTTCATGATGACGAGTTTCTTTGCGTGTTGCATGGCAAGGAAAAAGCAGCATGGCTAGCATTTAAGTCAGTGGTGGACAATTTTCTTGGAAACAACAGATCTGATAATTACAATGAAATTGTAGAAAATCTCCTTCTGAAGTATAAGAGTCTTGGCTGCAACATGTCTTTGAAAATTCATTTTCTGGATTCTCATCTGGATTTCTTTACGTCAAACTGTGAAGCGGTCAGCGATGAGCATGGTGAACGATTTCCCCAGGACATTGCTGCTATGGAGACAAGGTATCAAGGCACTTGGAGCCCTTCAATGCTTGCTGATTACTGTTGGACTGTGACAAGAGACACCTCATCGATTGATTACAAGAAGCAAGCAAAGAGAGCTCGAACAGCGACTGAATAATGATGGAATGGGTTCAATTGTGCCTTTTTAAAACATGATATGTGAACTTTAAATAATGTTTTTATTTTTTCTATCATTTTATGTTGAAATATCAATTAATTGAGTATGTAACCACAATTTTTATAATGCTAAAGTAGAAAGACTAGCTGTTCACCCCAGAGAATTAAACAAGCATACATTATTTGTATTACTGTAATGTAAATTCATCATTAAAAAAAAACCAGAGCCAATTGGTGAATTTCATTATGATATTTGAAATCAGCATGTCAAAATCAATAAGAAATGGTATATTTAATTTCTGGTAGAAATAACTTTTGAAAATTTGTTGACTAGTGTAATCAGAGTAAACAAGACCATGTAACTTCTCATACCAAGGTGTCACTAGCATTATTGATGCATTTTAGTGTGACAAACTGAATCATATATTAATTCTCATCTCCCAGGCTCAATGCATTATAACATGGAGGGTTTTGTTGTTGTTGCTGCTTAACTAGGGCTGCTGAGTTTCTCGCTCTTCTGCAGCCAATACCAAGTTGAAGACTCCTTGGTATTATCTACATTGTGGATCTAGGCTTTTCCTGTAGCTTATCTACCATTCCGAAACGTGATGAGTCGAGATCATGAGCTCCAGTTTCTCCAGCTTGGCTTGTATTTAAAGGATCGTCACATCTGGTCCCAAACTAGGAGTAAGAAATGCTTGGCATACTGTGCATTCCCCGCCATCCAAGGGGGCTCTCCAACTATGCAGAGCTAAAATACTGTGCTCTGGTTCTGGGTTCTCCCAAGGAATTGTCTTGTCATGCACAGAGCCACTTCTCAGCTCTCCCGTCCGATCACTTGGTTCATAGTGAGAGCCACCTGCATGCAGTCGACCAGGTCAATGCCAAAGAATCGTGTCTGGGGCTCAAGTGACTTCTCCAAGCTTAGTGTGCAATGCTGGGTTCTCAGAATGTTTCACCACAGGGGGAATCCCTGGAAATGTGTAAATGAAAATGTCAATGAGGGTGTGTTCACTTCCACATATGTATACTGTAGCATTGTGCATAGCTAGCGGTCATATAAAGATGATTTCAGGTATGCCTCCATGCATTAACATGGAGGGTAAAATGCACATCTATATAATAAGTCATTTTACCGTCTCTTCCAAAGCATGAAGAAGTATGCGATTTACTCACACTCTAGATAATACGGTTGGCATAAATACACTCTGGAGAGAGTGTTTCACTTAGTCAATATGGATTGCTTCATATCAGCACAAAAGTATTTAATACTTTCGTTTTTACTTATAATTATTCTTTATTCAACTCTCTTCTCTGGTACTGTTCTCGGTGAAAATGCTTTCCGATTGATCAACACTATCTTACAACTTTTTGACTATACTCCAGTCGTCTTGAACTGTTTGATCATGTTACAAAAAGACATTTCTTGACGAGTTCAACCTGACATGCGAATCATTTATGACAGTCTTCCTATTCATCATTCATTCATAACCCTCCACTCCCAAAGGAGCATAGGCCTTCAACAAACACATGCCAAGTCCTCCTGTCACGTGCCATCATCTCAAGTTTTTTCCACGTTCTCCTCATCATTTTCACCTCTGTTTCCAGCTCTTTTCTTCATGTGCTTCTTGGTCTACCTCTGCTTCTCTTGCCCTGGGGGTTCCAGAACAAGGACTGCCTTGTAATGCTATCAACAGGTTTCGTCAGTGTGTGTCCTATTCATCGCTATCTTCTTCTTCTCATCTCTTGTTCCACTGGCACTTGTCTGGTTCTTGTCATCAGTTCCACGTTGGTAACCTTTTCATACCAATTTAATCCCTCTATTCTACGCAAGCACCCATTTATGAAAGTATGTAGCTTTTTGGTTGTTGATCAACACTATCTTACAACTTTTGACTATACTCCAGTCAACTTAAACTGTTTGATCATGTGACACCAACATTTCTTGACGAGTTCAACCTGGCACACGAATCATTTATGACAGTCTTCCTATCTTATGAGCTAATTGTTCACTGAGACTAACTTTCATTCAAATCAACGAGAAAGATCTTTACGTCCCTTCTACATAAACCTAGTTCATTAATTTTATCTCCCTTAAATATCTCTGATAACAATTCAGCAGTTATATCCCATGGGTTGCCAGTTGCGGCTTAAAAAGTGCGATAGTGGGGTGGGGGAGGGGGGAGGAGGAGGGAGGGGGGAGAGAAAAAAAAGGGGGGGGGGGGAGAAATTGCTTAAAGAGCACATTTCGCAAGAAATTTGTAAGTTGATGTAGCTTCCTATTGCTGCAGTGTGCACAGTTTCCTCTTATGACATCCATCTGTTATACTAACCATACAATTAGGTTTATGTCATCTATCTGCTAGATTTGATTAAAGCATACTATGTGCCATGCACCTTCCTTGTTGGCTAAGTTGAATTCATGGGAAATGCAAATGTGTGTCCATACTACAACGGTCTAATAAAGCAGGTGTCAAAACTAGCAATAAATGTGCAACACATGGAGTATGTAGGGGTAACTGTAGGCAACGCAGACATGGTCGGTTGGGGGTTAATTGTTAGTTGAAAATTTTTAAATATGTTCAGATATTTGAGGGGTAACTTTGTAGGATGGTTATGGAAATTCTACGATTGCATGTTTGAGTTGTGGTGTTGGATAATGTGTTGTGAAGTACAGTAAATGTGATAGATAAATGATTGGTGGGTTTAAACATTTATCTATGTTTTAAAGGATATGCTAGTGGAAATACATTGTACTTTGGGATTGATTTGGGGGGGGTTTGGGGGAGATATGTACATGTGGGAGAGGTATCTTGTGGGGGGGGTGGTTTTTGGGGGGGTTTAATTTGGTTTGTTTGTATTGGTTGTTTGGTTTTGGTTTGGTTGTTGGGGGTTTTTGGGGTTTTGAGGTTGATTGTGGTGGGTTTGTGAGTTGTTGGGGGTTGTAGGGGTGTGGTTTAGGGGGGGTTTTGGGTTATATGGGGTGGGTGTGGGGATTTTAGTGGGGAGTAGTTTTTATGGATGATCTTGGGTTGTGGGGGATTTGGTGTGGTAAGTATTAGGGGGGGTGTGTTTAGGGGGGGGGTACCTTTTTAATTTGGTTAGGACCAATGGGGATTTTTGGGTGTGGTAGGGGTGGTTTGTTTTGCAATGGGTGTTAGTTTTACTTGGTATTGGGGGTGTTTTTTATGAATAAAAGTTTATTAATTATTTTTGGGGTTGAGTGGGTTTGTGGTTGGTTATGTAGATGGGGTGAGGGTGGGAGTGAAGGGGTGTATTTTGTGGTTATTTAGGGGGGGATGGGATTGTTGGTTTGTTGGGGTGATGTGTGTGGTTGGGGTGGGTTTTTTGTGTAGAGGTGGTTGGGTTTTCGATGGTTAGGTTGGGGTGGGAGGGAGGTTGGAGTAAATTTTTTAGTAGGGTGTGGGTTGTAATGTTTTGTAGGTTGGGGATAGGTATGGTAGGTTATGGGGGTTTGGGTGAGGTGGTGGTTATGGGTTGGGTGTGGTTAGTTAGAGTTGTCAGTTGGGGGGGTTTGGTTGTTAAGTGTGGTGGGTGGTCAGAGGGTGTTTTTTGAGGGGGTGAGTTAGTGGGATGTGTGTGTGGGGGGGGGGGGGGGGTGTGGTGGTGGGGGGAGATGGTTTTATTTCGTATTGTTGTGGATGTTGGTTGTTTTGGTGGTGTTGTTGGGGGTTGGATTGGTTTTTTTGGTTTGGAGTTTGGGGGGTAGTTTGTTGTTGTATGGGGGGGGGTTTTTTCGATAGGGGGTGGTATTATTTTTTTTTTTGTTTTGGTTTTTTTTTTGGGTGTTTTGGTGTTTTTTTTGGTGTTTGGTTTTTTTGGGGGTTTGTTTTTGGGGGATTTTTTTTTTAAAATTGTTTTTTTTTTTTTTGTTTTTTGATTTAGTTTTGTTTTGGGTTGGGGTTATGAGTTTTTTTGGGGGGAAGTTTTTGGGACATTGGGTTTTGTTTTTTGAATTTGATTGGATTTGGGGGGGGTGTTGTTTTACAATTTTTTTTTGGTTGTTTGCGGGGTTTGGTTTTTTTTTGGTTAGTTTTTTATTATGTTAAGTAATGGGGGTAATTATTTTGGGTATTTTTGGGTTGGGTTTTTTTTTGGGGGGGGATGGGGGTGGTTTTAGTTTTTTTGTTTTTTTTGTTGGTGTTTAGGTTGGGGTTTTGGGTTGTAGTGTGGGTAATGAGTTGTTAATTTTTGTTGGTTTATTTTTGGGGTATTTTTTATTTGGTTTATTTGGGTATTTTTTTTTTTGTTTTTTTAGATGTTGGAGTGTTGATGGTTTTGAATTTAGGTTATGGGTAGTTGGTTTTGGGGGGTTTGGAAGAGGTTTTTTTATTGGTTAAAATAGTAGGTTAGTTTTGGTTAGTTGAGAACTAGATGTTTATTTAAGTTGGAAAGGGTTATTATTGGGGGTGTTTAATTGGGAGGGTGTATTTAATTATGGTTTCATCGGTTGGGGTATTTGTATTTTTGAAGGGGGGGGTATGGAGGTTTATTGGTTTTTGGAAGGATGGAGCAGGGGTGTTTTTTTGTTTGGGTTGATTAGGGTTTGGAGAGGTGTTTTTTTAGGGTATGGGGTATTTTTGTTTTGGGTGGGGAATGTTTAGGGGTTTTTTATTTTTTTTTTTTGGTTAGGTGGGGGATGGTGTGGTGGGGGGGTTGTATGGTGGATAAGGTTTTAGTTTAAGTGTTGGGTTTGGTATATTTAAGGTTATATTGTTGGGGTTTAGGTTAAGTAATTTTAAAGGGACAATTGATATGGTTTTTATGTAGTGAAATGTTAATTAAGGGGGGTTAGATTGGGTTAGGGAGATAGTACCTGAGGGGTTTAAGTTTTGAAATGGTATGGGTTTTTGTATTGTGTGGGGGATTGGTGGGAAATAAGATAAGGGGGGATAGATTAGGTGTTTGGGATGTTAGTGTGTAAATGGGAGTATCAGTTTTGAATTACGGAAAGTGGTATCTGGTTGGGGGGGGAATGTAGAGAGGTTGGAGGTTATAATGATAGGGGATGTTATTGGGGTTGGGGTTGCAGGGTAATTGGTTGTGGTAGTAATTTATTGGTGATTGATTTATGTTAATGGAAATTGGTGGGTGTTTTTGAAGAATTTTGATTAATTATTGGAGGATGAGTTATAGGGAAATGATAATTGTGTTTATTGGTGTTGTTAAAGGATTATGAGTTGGTAATATAGAATTGGTTTGGGATGTTTATTAGTTTGTATGAGATTTTTGGAGTTGTTTTTAAAGTATGTTTGGTTGTGGTAGATTATGTAGGTTATAATTGATGGAGGAGTATGAAGTGGGGGAGATGGGGGATTTTGGGATAGGTAGGTTTTTGTTAGAACATTATAGGGGGGGATTATGGAATTTTTTGGTGGGGATTTAATTGAAAAGTTATGTATTAGATAGAGTTTTGGATAATTTAGGGATTTTTGAGTGGTAAAGAGTACTGGTGGATGTTAGTTTAAATGGAGTGAATTTGAGGTTTGATGTAGTTGGGTGGTAGTTTTTTTATTTGATTATGGGTTTTTGGGGTGGGGTTTTGGGGGGTATTTTAGGGCGGGGATTTAGGGATTTGTTATGGGTTTGGTATGGGGTTAGGGGTGGAAGATGAGTTTTTATTTTTTAGAAATAAGATTTAGATGTTTGTATTGTTGGGTTGTGATGGAATTTATGAGTAGGTTTGAAGTTTTAAATAGATATGGGTTGGTTTGGTGTTTGGGATTAACGATAGAAAAGAGGTTTTTGTTTTGGGGATATAGAGAAAGAATGGTGGGTTGGTGGAGTTGTGGATTAATAGGAGTGGTAGGATTTAAAGATTGGGTTAATGGGGGTTAGGGTTAGGGGGGTTGAATTTGAATGAGAAATGAAGTTTGGTGTTTTTATGAGATAGGGGTGGAATTTGAGAGTTTGATTTGTTTGGTTTGGAGTTTTTGGCGTTGTAACTTATTGTGATGGTAGGTAGTTGTATTTAGTAGTTGTTCTATTGAGGTGTTTGATGGTATAAGGTGGTTTTTTGGGAGGTGGATTTAGTGAAGGATGGTTTTTTTTTTGGGGATGTTTGGGGTGGGGAGAGTTAGGGGAGATGTGTGATTGGGGAGGAAAGTGTTTAGAATTTATGTTTTAACTGGTTGTTTAAATTAAGTGTAATGTAGGGGTTGATTTGTTTGTTGGAATGTTTATTTTGGTGGGGTATTGGTTTTTGGTATGGATAGTTTTTACAGAGTTATTAAAATTTGGGGGATGAATGTTGAAGAGTGTTTAGGGAAATTTAGTTAGAAGATAGGGGTGATGGGGTTTTGGTGGAATATTGTATTTTGGTATAGGCCAAAAAGGGGAAAAAGGGAGTGAGTGTTATGTGGATTGATGGAATCGATTCATGTTAAATGGATTGAATATGAAGAGGAGGAAATTATGGGGGGGGTGTTATAGTTTTGTATTTGGGTAGTGGGTGGTTGATTTTAGTGAAAATTTGATGTGGGGTGGATTTGGTTTTGAGGTTGTAGTTGGATGTATAGGTATGGTTGATATGGAGATTTAGGGGTATTGTATTGTGGGTTTTGCAGTTATTTTTGTGAAGGTATTGGTGTTATGGGATAGAGTTAAGTGGTAAATTTGGGGATTTAGTTGAGGAATAAAGGTTAAATTGATGAATTAGTTTTGATGTTTTGGGTGGTTAGATAAGGACGTGTAACAATTGAGAAAGGGATGTTGGATATTTGGTGAGTATAGGTAGATATATTTTGAGAGTTGGGGGGTATTCTATTTGATAGGTAGACATTTTGTTGGGGTTTTTACAGGGTGGGAGGATTTTTGTATTTAAAGTGAGTTAAATAAGATTGATAATTGTTGAAGAGTTGTATTAGATGTTTGAAGGGGTATAATAGGTTGGGGGTTTATATTATGAGGTTGGGGATTAGATGGGAATTAGGGTATGAACTAGTATTGGTTGGGGGGTTTAGATGTTTGTGGGATGTTATAGTTTTGGTATTTTAGTTTTGGTGGAGGAGGGTTATTGTTATGTAGGAGGTGGGTTGATTTGTAAAGAAATTGATGGTAGTATTATAGTGATAATGTTGATGTTATTTGTATTTTTTTGGGTGAATATGTGAATTGAAAATGGGGTTTGAAAATATATGTTATGATGTTTAAGGTGTGAGGCCAGGACAGTTGTTTATATGAGTGTTATGGATTGTGAATTGTGTAGTAGGAGTTTGGGTTTAGTAAGATAGTTAAGTGGGTTTTGGTTGGGATGATTTGAAGGGTTTTGATTGTTAGTGGTGATTTGTGAGATTTATATTTAGTTGGTGTAGAGAGGATGATATGGGAAATGATAGGAATATTATGTTGAATTGATTATAGTGTATTTAGTAAATATGAAATATTTTGAGATATTGATAGGTTTGGATAGTAGATTTGTGATGATTAAGTAGTATGTAAGGTTTTAATGAAATAATGGTATGTTTGAGTATTAAAGATGTTGTTATTTTGAATGTAGTAGTAAAGAATTTTAGTTTAAATGATGTGAGAGAATGTTGTGGGAGTTGGGGATTTGAAGGGGGTAATGGATTATTTAGAGATGTTGTTAATGATTGGTTTGAGGGTGTAGAATAAATTTTGGTGGATATGTTGAATGTTGGTGTGAAAGTTGTAAGGGATAAGATTAGAGTTTTTTGTTAGTTGGAAATTATGGATGAGTTTAGGTTTTATGTGGGAATAGAAATATTTTTTGGGGTTTTATGGAATTGTAAATGTTATTAGGGATGTATGTATGGTTGTAATGGTGTTTGTGTAGAGGTTGGAAATTAGTGTTGTATAATGTTATATGGATATGTTTTTTTGTTTTATTTGGTGAAGTTTATTAATTATAATTTTGATAATGGTAGTGTAATTGAGGGGGTTATAGATAGTGTTGGGAGAATATTTTGGGTAATTTGGTGTGTAATTTAGGTTATGGGAGAAAGTAATGGGTATTTATGTAAGTTATGGATTTGTGGGGTGTGAAAGTTGGATTTTTTAGTTGTGTAGGTGGGAAAGTTGTAGGATTGTAATGTTGAGGTTATTTATGTTTTTATATAAGGGGTGTTGGTTTGTAGAGTTTGGGTTATAGGGGGGTATAATTGTGTTGTGATTTGTGTAGTTTAGGTAAGAATGTTTAGAATGGGGGATTGGGTATAGTGGAAATTGTTAGTTGGGGGAGTTTGAAAGTGGAAGAATGATAAGTTTGGGTTTTGGATTATATTGAGTTGAAGGGAATATTTGTGCAATAGAGGGAGTAAGGATTTTTTATTAGGGTAGTGAGGAATTGTTTATAAGTGATGGTATTGTAATGATATGTTTGTGGAAGTTTAGGGTGTGTTAGAATTTGGAGGGTGGTATTTGGGTTGTTTTATTAGGTAGTTGGAATAATGTAATGTGCGAGTTTGGGAGGTTTTAATATTGGAAATGTATTGTGAATGAATTGGGGGGGAGATTTTTGAGTTAAGGGATTAATAGGAATATTGGAAGTGTAGATAGAATTTTTGATAGGTTTAATTTAAAGGATAGATGGTTAATATATGGAGTGAATGGATGTAATAAGTGAGTTAGGGAGTTTAATGATAGGTATAAAGTGGATTTGGAAAATTTTAGGTGGTTAATGAGTTTATTATGTGGTATGAAAGAGTGTTAATTAGTGGGTTTAGTTGGAAGATAGAGGATTTTATGGTAGTTTTGGTGAAGTTGATTTTTGAGAGTGTTGATGTAGATTAAGTTTATTTGATGGAAAAGTGAAAAATAGTGATTGTTTAGAGGGTTAGGGTAGAAGGGGGGGTGGTAGGTTAATAAGTGGGATTAAATGTAGTAAATTTTTATGAAGGGATAATTTGTGGATTGTTGGGGTTGTAGGGAATTATAGGGATATGAAGTATATTTGGGTAATGTAGAGAGAGGTAATGTGAGATTTGATTTTTTTGATGGTGAAGATGGTTTAAATTGGGAATTTTTTAAACTTTGAGGTATAATAATGATGTTATGATTTGAGATGGATAATTTGGGTGGGGGTGGGGATATTATAGAATATTTTAATTTAAATTTTTGGTTTATGGTAGGATTTATGTTAGATTGTTTGGAGTTAGGGGTTTAAATGGATTATTTATATAATTTAGATTTAAGTTAATTGTATTTATATAATATTATGTAGATGGAGTAGATGAAGTTTATGGAAATGAGGGAAATTTGGTATATTATTTGAGGGTATTGATGTTATTATAAAGGATTTTGTGAAAAGTGTTGGGTTTGTTTAATGTTAAAATATATTTGGCTAGATTAATGGGGTAGGGGAAGTGATGGGGTATAATTGGGAATTTGAGTGGGATGTGGTATGGGAGTGTGTTGGAGTGTTAGGATGGGTAATAGATTTTGGGGAGTATTGAAGGTGTTGTTGGATTGGATATATGTTGAGTATGGAATGATTGTGGTGGATTATTATGGTGTGATTTGGGAATATTTGGGAAGGTTGATTTATGGGAGATTTATGTGTATTTGGAATTGGGGGGGTTGTATGTGTGTTATTTTTGTATGTATTAAGGTATAATTGGGGGAGGTAAGTGTTTATGGTGGGATTTGAGGGGGAGGTGGTATATGGGGGTGATAAGTGATTGGGGGGTGAGAGATAGTTTGATTAGATTGGTTTATGAGGATGGAGGGTGATGTGTAGGATTTAGTTTAAATTTGGTGTGTTAGGAAGTAGGTGTGTTGATGAAGATAGTAGGAAAGGAATGGTGGGGATTAGTTAGATTTTGAATGTGGTGGGGGGATAGTTTTATTGAAGTGAATTGGATGATGTGGATTGTAGAGGATTTGAGGGATGTTAATGGGTGGGGGGTTAGAATGGGGTTTTTTATTTTGGGATGTAATTGGATGGAGGGGTTTGGAGTAGTATTTTTGGTGTAGTTATTTTGGGGGTGGAGTTTTATGTGGTTGGATAGATATAGAGTGAAGGGTTTGTGTTTTTTGTTTTATTTGGGTATTATAGAATATGATAGAATTAAGGTGGATTTAGGTAAATGGGGTTTGTTTTTTATTATGGGGGTATTTGTATTGGGATGTTGTTTGTAATGGGGTGTGAGATTTTCTCCTTTTAAAGGGTTGGAGTGTTAGGTAGTTGATATTGGTTTGAGGGTAGGGATAGTGGTGAGTGGGTAGTTATTGTAGGGTGGTTAGGATTTTAAAAATGGTTTTGTAGATGGTTTTGGAATAGGAGTAAGGGTAATATTAGGATTGGGATAGTTTAATTGGAGTTGGTTGGTAGTGTATTGGGATATATGTGGTTTAAATGTTATGTTTTTTTTAATATGGTTTGAGGTATTTTTTTGTTTGGGTTTTGCGGAGAAGATGGGGATGGGTTTTAGTAGGGTGGATGGAATGGGGTGGTAAGAAGTGGTTGTGTGTTGGGTGGTTAAAGGGTTAAATGTATTTGAGAGGTGATTAGATAATTGTGTGGTGTTGGGGGGTGGGGTATGTTAGGGAGGTATGGGGGGGGGGGTGGAGGGGGGGAGAATAGGTAGGTGTTTGGGGATGGTATTTAGGTAATTGGGGGGGGTTGGTTGGATTTATTATGTTAAGGGGGGTTTAATTGGGGGAAGTTTATTTAATGGGGGAGGTTGTGGGGGGGTTAAGGATGGATGAGGGGTTGGGTATGTGGGGTTAATTTTGGGGGTTGGGGAGTGGGTGTTAAGTTTGGTATTAGTGGTTTTTTTTTTTGGGTGAAATTTGGTGGGTTGGGTAGTATGGTTATTATTATGTTTTGGTTGGAGGATTGGTAGGGGGATGTTTATTGGGGGGATGTTGAGGGTGGGTTATAAGGGGGGGTTTTGGGTTTTGTGATGATTTTGGGGGTTTATGGGGATATGTTTTGGTGAGATGTTATGTGTTTTTGGTTTTGGGGGGATTTTTGTTGGAGGTAGTTAGTTTTTAATTGATTTGTGAATTTTAAGGAATTGGGGGGTTGGTTTTTAATTGTTAGTTTGTGGGAATTGTTTGGTGATGGGGGGATGTATAGGGTTGATATTGTTTTGTTTATAAATTTTTAGGGAGTTATTTGGGGTAGTTGTTTATAATGGGTTGATTGGGGGGGGTTTTTTGGTGGTGTTTTTTTTGTTTTGTGGGTGTTTTAGATTTGGTATGGTTTTTTTGGGGGGTGAATAGGGGGGTGGTTGGGGTAGGATTAAGGGGGGTTAGTGGTGGGGTGGGATGGGTTAGTGGGGGGGAATTTTAAGTTGTATGGGAAATATGTTGGATTGTTTGGTGATTGAATTTAGGGGGGTTATTGGAGTGGGGTGTTTTGTTTGGGTTTTATGTGGGAAGTTGGTTGGGAAGGTGTTAGGATTTTTTGGGGTATAAAGTTGGTATTGGGGGGGGGGGGGGGGTAGGTTTATGGGGGGGGTTTAATTATTATGGTTTGGTGGGGGTAATTGTTAGGATTAGTTGGGGATAAGGGGGTATGGGGGGGTAATATATGAGTAGGGTGGGGTAAAGTTTTTGGTATGTGTTTGGAATGTAGGTATGAGTAGGGGGGTGTTGTGGTGAGGTGTTTTGGGGGGTTATGAGTTTTTGGAAAAGATATGGTTTGGTTTGGGGTGGTTTAATTGTTTTTTTTGTTATTTGGGGTTTTAGGTTTGTGGGGGTTTGGTTGTTTAGTTGGGTATGGGGGGAGTTGGGGGTAGGGTGTTTATGGTTTATGGGTGGGGTAGTTTATGATGTTTTGATTGTTGATGGGTTTATGTGTATATGAATTTAGGGGGTTTTTTTTGGTTTGGTTTTTGGGTGGGTTGGGTGTAGGGGGTGTTTTGATGGGGGGATGGGAGATGGTGGGTATTGTTTTTTAGGGTATGGGGGTGGGTAGGGAATGGGGGGTTATGGGTTGGGGGTAATGTTTGGGGGGTTTTTTGGTGGTGTTGGGGGGGGTGATGGGAGGTTGTTTGAATGGGGATGAAGGATGTGTTTGGGGGGTGGGTTGTAAATGTTGTGGGGTTGGGGGGGTAATTTGGGGGGGGGGGGTGTGGGAATGGATGGGGGGGGGGGTTTAAGAGGTTTGAGGTTTTTTGTGTTGTTATGGGGATATTGATGTTGGGGGGAATTGTGGTGATGAGGAGTTTTTGTTTTTTTGTTAAGTGGGTTTAATTGGGGTTTGGGTTATATTGTTTATTGGGGTGGGGGGTAATTGGGGGGGGGAATGGGTTTTTGTGGTGTTGTTTGTTTGGGTTGGAGGGTGATTTTGTTTGGTTTGGGAATGGGGTTAGGTGTGGGTTTTTGGGGTGTTTTGGGTGGAATTAGTGGGGGGTGTTGGGGGGTAAAGTGGGGGTGTTGTAAGTTTGTGGGGTTTGGGGGGAAATGTTAAGTGAATTGGGGGGGTTGTTGTTTTGTGATTATGAGGAGGTTTTTTAGTGGTATTAGGGATGATAAATTTATGGGGGTTATGGATATAATTGGAGGGGGGGTGGGGGGGGTGGGGGGGGGGGGGGGTGTTGGGGTGGTTGGGTTAAGGAGGTTGGTTTTGTGAATGGGTTTATGTTAGATAGGGGGTGTGATAGGGTTTTGGGGGGGGGGGTTTGTTTGGTTTTGGGGGGGGGGGGGGGGTATGGGGGGGGGGGGGGGGGGGGGGGGGGGGTGGGGGGGGGTGGTTGATGGGTATGGGGGGGGGGTGTGGGGTTGGATTGTGGGGGGTATTGGTGGGTTTGGGTTGTTGGGGGTTGGGGTGGGGGTGGGTAGTGGTGTGTGGTGGTTGGGGGGGTTTTGGGTGGGGGGGGGGGTAGTTGGGGGGTAGTTTGTGGTGTGGGGGGGGGGGGTTTTGTTGGTATTGTGGGGGTTGGGGTTTTTGGGGGTATGTTTTTTTGGTTGGGTATGGGGTTGTTAGTGGTTGGGGGGGGTGGGGTTTGGGGGTTTATTTTTATGGGGGGGTTTGGGGGGGGGGAGTTGGGGGTGGGTATGGGGGTGGGGGGGGTTGGGATTTGTTTTGTTAGGGGGTTGTTATAGTGGTAATTTGGGTTTTGTGTGGTTGGGTTTGTTTTGGTTGGGGGGGGGGGGGGGGGGGGGGGGTGGTGTGGGGGGGGGGGGGGGGATTTGGGTTTTGGGGGGGATTGGGATTGTGGTTTGTTGGGGGGGGGGGTTGGTGGTGTGTTTTTAGGGGGGGTTGGGGTTATTGGGGGGGGTGTGGGGGGGTTGGTATTTGGGGGGGGGTTGTTTGTTTTTTTGGGGGGGGGGGGGGGGGGGTTTGTGGGGGGGGGTTTTTGGGGGGGGGGTTTGGGGGGGGGGGTGTGGGGGGGTGGGGTGGTGTGTTTATGGGGGGGGGGGGGGGGTTGGGGTGTTGGGTGTGGGGGGGTGGGGGGGGGAAGTTTTTGGGTTGGGGGGTTGTTGTGTGGGGTTGGTGGGGGGGGGGGGGAATGTTGGGGGGGGGTGGGGGGGGGGGGGGGTGGTGTTGGTGGGTATGTGGGGGGGGGGGGGGGGGGGGGGGGGGGGGGGGTAGGGGGGGGGTTGGGGGTTTGGGGGGGGGGTTTGTGTTGGGTGTTTTTGGTTGGTGGGGGGTTGTGGGTTGGGGGGTTGTTGGGTGGGGTTTGGGGTGGGGGGGGGTAGTGGGGTTGGGTAGTGGGGGGGGGGGGGGGGGGGGGTGGGGGGGGGGGGGGGTGGGGGGGGGGGGTGGGGGTGGGGGTTTGGGGGTGGGGGGGGGGTTGGTTTTAGGTTTTTTTAATGGTAAGGGTGTTTTGGGTTGATGGGGGGGGGTTGGTGGGGTTGGGGGTTTGTTTTGTGGGGGTTTTGGGGTGGTTATTTTGATTGGGGGGGGGGGGGGGGGTTTTGTGGTTGGTGGGTTTGGGTGTGGTGTTGGGTTGGGTTTTTTTTGTGGGTGGGTGGGGGGGGGTGGGTTGTTTTGGGTGGTGGTGGTGGGTTGGGGGGTGGATGTGTTTAGTGGGTTGGGGGGGGGGTAATGTTGGAGGGTGGGTATGGGGGTGGGTTTGGGGGTGTGGGGGGGTTGGGGGGGGGGGGTTTTTGTGTTGGGGGTTGGGGGGGGTGGGGGTGGGTTTGGTTTTTGTGGGGTTAGGTTTGGGGGTGGGGGGGGGGGGGGGGGGGGGTTGTGTATTGGTAGATGGGGGTAGATTATATGGGGTATATGGTAGGGGGTGTTAGGTTTGTGGATGTGGGTTCAGTGGTTGGATGGGTGTTTGGTAAGGATATTTGGTATGTTGGAGATATAGGGGGTGTGAGGTGAGTTGTGTTATATTTTTGTTGAAATGGGTGGTTTAAATTTGGTTATGGATGATGTAATATTTATGAGTAGGGTAAGTGAGTATAAATTTGTTTTTGGTTTTATGGATTGTGAGTATTTATGGGTATAGGGTTATTAATGGGTGGGCTTTTGATTTTTGGATGTAGTGGTTGGAATGGTGGGTATGGGGGGGAAAAGTGGATGTTTTAGGGGGTGGGATTTTTGTTGAAGGGTAAAGGAATTTTGAGGGGTGGTTATTTGGCCTAAAGTATTTTCTTGTGTAGATCAGTTGGATGGAATGAAGTTGGTTATTGTTTGGATTATGTGTTGAGTTTTATTTTGTGTTTGGGATGTCAGGTTTTTGCAAGTGGTTTGTTATGATAATTGGGGATATGATTATGCGGGAGATATGATGGTATAGGGGATTATAGTTTATTATTTGATGGTTAGGTTTTCCCACTAAAGTATTTAATGAGATTTGAGAAGTTGATTGACATGACCCTTGGTGTCATTATGTGGGAAGGTTTGGGTGGATCCGACCGAACAAAGAATTATTAGGGGGGTGGGAACGGATGGTGAGGTTTACAGCTGTCCTCTGTGTGAGACTATGGAATGTACATAGTACTGACAGTGCCAGTAAGAAGACACCTTAAGACGTGATCCATATAATTGATATTAATCAGCTTGGACTCAGTATTTCGTACACATGAGCAATACAAGAAGGTGCCTTGAATTTGTGAGGCAAGTATTGCTTGAGCCGACATTCACTGTGAAGTACATGACTATTATCAATGCTATCACCAGATGAGAAATTCGTAGATAGACAAGCATAAAAAATTGATTTTTCCTGCCCCAGCCCCATGAGAAAGCTGTTGTAATATGATTCTGGGTTTGTAACCCGTTAATAGTCCATGAATAGGAGTAGATTGTACAGCATGGTTAGAGTTGGTCATAATATGGGACCATGCTTACTGTGACAGGCTTCAGTGTCCTCAAAGAATTTGAGCAATCTGCTGATGCGATTCTGCCAATGCTATTGGGGAGGATATGAAAATCTGGGGCGTAGGACCCACGTGAACGTCCCCCCACCCTCGCCAGACATCCCGGTACGACCCGTTTTCTTTTCTTCCGTGCCAGTTTAAAGCAGGTCGTATTGTAAAGCAGCCAGTTAATAACGCCCATAACCAGAAATTGAAATTGATGACGAAGAATTGGAAAGTGTTAATGATTCGAATACTTAGGATCAATCATCAACAGCTCTGGCGACTGTGCAGTAGAAATTAAAAGAAGACTTGCAATTGCTTCACATAAACTAATACAGATGAAAAACCTATGGCAAGGCACAAGCAAAGAAACAAAGTTACAACTGATCAGAGCATGTATATTCCCAGTAGCAACATACGGCTGCGAGACTTGGACACTCAATAAAACAGTTGCAAAAAAGATTACATCATTCGAAATGAAATGCTACAGAAGGATGTTGAGAATACCCTGGACAGAAAAAAAGACCAACAGAGAAGTACTGCACTCACTAAACGTACAGGAACATTGGCTCCTAAATACCATCGCAATAAGGAAGCTGAAATTTTTGGTCATATAAAAAGACATAATAGTCTGGAAAAAACAGTGATGGAAGGCATGATCCCTGGAAAAAGGGGAAGGGGTCGACCTAGACGACGGTGGACCCAGGACATCACAGAGAGTCTGAACTTGTCTTTGGCTGATGCAGGTCGACTTGCCCAGAATCGTGATGCGTTCAGAGCAGCTGTAATGGAGACAACGTTCTGGAAAGAATACGTCACATGATGATGATCAGGGACTGACACGTGACGCGTACGCCACCTAACGGTAATAACGGTAACGGTAATGGTAATACGAGTAGTTCACACTTGTTACTTACTACTGTCAGTAGTACCACCACGCTAGCATTCCTTCATGTACTTCCAGAACAAAAAGTCCCGGTTTGACTTGAACGTCCTAGTATAATGGTGGTCACCCGTGAGTTACCGGGGCCCTAAAGGGGGGCAAAGAATATTAACACTGTTCCCTGCCATGCATTTCGTAGAAAGCAACTAAGGAGGGTTGGGAATGGGGCTGGTTACCCCATCCTGTAAAAAATTTAAACCACAAAAAACTTCAACAAACATGGACAAGTCAATTAAGGAAAATAAAACACAGCCATCCAAGACAGGGGAAGGTCCTCTCGCAGGGAGACGTATGATGCAACACAGAGAAAGCCGAAAGGAGTCTGTGTTACTGACTAACCTTTTTTCTTCTAGGAGAACTTCCAGGTTTGACCCCTGGAATGTTCGGACATTAAACGAACAAGGGAAAGTGGCACAAGTAGCAGCAGAAATGAGGGGATATAAAATCGAGGTTCTGGGACTGTGTGAAACAAAGTGGAAGGGGGTAGACAGGAAGAAACTCATCACAGGTGAATTGGTGCTGTCCTCAGGACATGAAGACAAAAGTTCACACCACAGTGAAGGGGTAGCTCTTATGTTATCTAAAGAAGCACAGAAAGCACTCATTGAATGGAAAGCCGTTGGATCCAGAATAATAACAACTTCTTTTAAAACAGCTAAAAAGAAAATAAATGTAAATGTCATCCAATGTTATGCACCAAGTAATGACAAAGAAGAGTCTGTGAAAGAAGCATTTTATACTAGACTACAGGAAATTATGGAAAAAGTAAAAAGAAGAGACATCACAATTTTGATGGGTGACATGAATGCAAAGATAGGTACAGTCAACACCGGCTTTGAAGAAGTCGTGGGAAAACATGGGCTAGGAATAATGAATGAAAATGGGGAACTATTCTCAAACTTCTGTGCTTCAAATCAACTGGCTTTAGGAGGAAGCATGTTTCCACATAAGAGAATACACAAGGCAACATGGATATCACCAGACCATAGAACAGAAAATCAGATTGATCATAAATGCATAAACAAGAAGTTTACTTCATCATTGCAGGATGTAAAGGTATATAGAGGAGCAGATGTGGCATCAGATCACCACCTTCTGATAGCCAAAGTAAAAATGAAACTCAAGAGATATGCAACATGCAAAATTATAGACAACGATTTAATGTAGGACATCTAAGAAATCAAGAAACAAAAGAAAAATTTGCGTTCACAATATCCAACAAATTCCAAGTGCCCCAACAGCTGGAAGATGGAGTGAATACAGAAGATTATTGGCAGCAAATCAAAACTGTATGGAATGAGACATGTGAAGAAATACTGGGGAAAAAGAAACAACAACAAAAAGCATGGATAACAACAAAAACCATCAATAAGGTAAAAGACAGAAAAAACAAGAAAGCAAATTTAAACACAAGCAAAACCAGAGGTTCCAAAACCAAGGCTCAAGAAGTGTACACAGAAGCAAACAAAGAAGTAAAAAGAAGTATCAAAAGAGACAAGAGGAAGTATATAGAGGAGTTGGCAAGAGAGGCAGAAGATGCTGCAGCCAAAGGAAATATGAGAGAACTGTATAACAGCACAAAAAATGTAACAGGGAAATACAAGCAAACAAGTTGCCTCATAAAAGACAAGAATGGAAAACTGCTCAGCAATATACAAGAGCAAATGAAGAGGTGGACAGAATATTTTGAGGACCTTCTCAATAGACCAGCTCCACAAAACCCCCCGGACATCCAGCTAGCAGAAGAAGAGCTATAAATTAACGGTGAAAGACCAACGAAGGAAGAAATAAAGAAAGACATAAAGCTTCTAAGAAATGGAAAGGCGTCTGGACCAGATGGCATTCCAGCAGAGGCCATCAAAGCAGATATTGACACGGCTACAGAGATGTTATATAAATTGCTTGGTAAAGTCTGGGAAAAGGAAGAGATACCAGCAGAATGGAAGGAAGGATATCTGGTTAAGTTGCCTAAGAAGGGAAATTTACAAGAGTGCACAAATTATAGAGGAATAATGTTACTATCAGTGCCAGGAAAAGTATTAAACAGGATTATCCTAGAGAGATTAAAAGAGTCCATAGACAAGAAATTGAGAGATGAACAAGCAGGTTTTCGACAAAACAGATCCTGTACAGACCAGATAGCGACACTGAGAATAATAGTGGAAGAAAGTCTGGAATGGAATTCACCACTATACATCGGATTTGTGGACTACGAAAAGGCATTTGACAGTGTAGACAGAGAATCACTTTGGAAATTGATGAGGCATTATGGAGTTCCCCTGAAGATCATTAATTTAATAAAGAAAACATATGAAGACATGACATGCAGAGTTCTTCATGAAGGACAGCTTACAGAACCGTTTGGGATAAGAACGGGAGTGCGACAGGGATGCCTCTTGTCTCCATTTCTTTTCTTACTAGCAATAGACTGGGTTATGAGAACGTCGACAACACACAACAGAAATGGAATCCAGTGGACTCTGACTAAGCAGTTGGATGATCTGGATTTTGCTGATGACTTGGCTCTTCTGTCCCATAACCGTAATTAGATGCAGGACTGTCACGAAATGGATTTAGGACTAGAGACTGTCTACATATAGTGACAAGACAATAGTAAGAAGAAAGACTGAAATGATAGATTCAGATAGAAATATAGTGCAAACTGTGAAAGTTGAGACCATTGGCTCCGAGGTTGAGAACCGAGGTTGATTCTTTCCTCGCCACTTTGGACGTTTAAATTGCTATGGCCTCGAACCACCTCTAACTACCCTATGGGGATAAGGTTCAATTAAGATTCACAAACACCAAGGTACAGACAACATATAGCTACTGTACTAAAGGAAATGACTGATGCCAGCTACAATTTATACAAGTTTATTATACACCTATAAACAACAAACATATGCATGTCCCATACATCAAGTGCGAGGATGCACTCCTGAAAACAAAATCAAGCACAGTTAAAAATGCATCAACCCCAACCCTTCTCCCACAATTGCAACCTGTATGGAGAAAGAAGGTAAGGTTAACTGAAATGAACTACACTGCACTTGATGTCGCCTACACTCCAAACTAGCTGTTCTAAATTCTAACTCTAACTCTAAGTCCACTGATAGCTGGAACGACTGCGAAGTGACTACACAATCTCTGCACAGACTTCGGTTCTACACAGCCTATCCTGGAATCTCCTGAACACAACTAACTGCACCTCTAAACTTCAGCAGCTGTCCTCTGCTATGATTCACCAAAACTAACAGTTCTGCCTATCTGTGCTGACTTCAGTAGAGAGAATGTTTACCCTATCTCTCTCCACTACTCTGGATTTGACTGAGGTTTAACAGAACCCCCCCTGGATTCTGGACTGGAACTGTAGCTGACTTCTACCACTCTGAAATTACCTGCCCGAGTATCTATAACTGGGCCGTCGGCTTTATTATGGCCGTGAAGAAACGAACACAAAATTACCACAACGCTGGCAGCCTGCCAAATCTGCGTGTGTAACGAGCGTCAGAGCTCAGGATTTATCCACAAAAATCCTATTCGCTGGAAAATGTCTTCCCCTGGCTGGGAAAACGTATTTTCTTCCTCTCCTTCCACTACTGGCAACTAACGTAAAACCCTTGCGGTTCTGCGAATGCCCCAACTTTGCCGTGGGAGAAATTTTGTGGTCTCAAAATTCCGCTCTCATTCCCACAAAAAGCCGGCACCTGCTGTTTTAGACAAAAGCAAAAACAACAGCTAAACAAAACGTTAATACTCTATTACAAATAACAATTAACTTCCTGACAAACCCTTAAGTCTTTAACACTTAAGTCTCCCCCGTCTATAATCAATACAGCTCCCCTACTCTCTCCCGTTATGCACCACCATACAAAATCATGCAAACAAAGTCCGCTCCCCCATTGAGCTCCCTTCTCTACCTGAGCCCACAAGGTAAACATTGGCTAACCCAGATCGCTTGTTCTGCCTGACTAACTCTGAGCAACAACAATATATTTTCAATGGCCCGTCTGGGCAGACGTACTGTGGCCTACTTCTTACGCTGACACTAATGCCGTAATGTTTAACACAACTAAAACTAGCCTTCTCTAGGAATTCCTAAAATTCCCGTCAATAATAGTAATCACATTCAAAATGTAATACAAAATAATTCCCTTTAAAATTACTTCTCCCATCTTCTGAATTCACAGAACAATAATGCACAATCAATAACATATAATCCTGTTTACGCTAGCATCTACATGCCGTCAAAAGGTATACATAATGGTTATCATTAAATCTCAGTAGTTACAACACGTGGTTACAATTTTATGACCACGTGCTTCTCCCCCCTCGTCCCTCTGAACATCGTATCAATAAAGATACCGTAACCACGCGCTCACGTGCTTCAATTAATACCTCTATCACTTCCGTCCACAGATATATGCGTAACTATATGAATAGCGAGCATCAATACTCTCACTAAAATCACAAATAAAAATACACATTACACACGCTCCCGACTATTCTGTAAATACATATGATTCGCAGATGCGAGTTTCTCTCCCGACCGACTTTGCAATAATACAAAGCGGTGATATCTCAACTTTTAAACCATGCCGCTATTCTTTCAACAAGGAATGAAATGGACCTATAAATTTTCAAGTCTATCACTAAGATCGTATTGATGGCTCTGGAGTTAAGAATTAAATTAAACTAAAACTTCCCAAGAAACTTAAATGATCGGCTAGGACTAGAAAAATTAAATAAAGTCCTCACGCAAAAATTCATGCTTACCAAATCTCGAATGTCCTACTGAAGGCAATCGACTTGACTCTGGCAACCCGGCCTTGGCAATTAATTTTTAGAGACCGAACTTATGAAGTTCGGGCGTATTTATTCTCAAGCCCCCACGCGCCGACTTCATGACGTCATATGCGCGGCGTGGTTCTAAAGCCAATGGGCGCTCTGCATTTCAACTGCAGTTAGCTCTCCGCCAATCAGAACCTTAGATCTTTCTGATGCAACCAGTCCCCGCTAGACAAAGAACCGGGAATTGGTCCTAGCCCTATACTGCGGAAATGAAGCAAAAATGGCCGCAAATAATTTAACTCCCGAAAAAAATGCGTATATGGCCACGCAATATCTTTAAAAAAAAAGACACTGGTGCAAATCCTGATCCAGCCTCTATAATCTCAATCTAGAATAATACTTTCTAATTCCCTACACCCCCATTCTAAACACATAAAGAAGAACCATAAAGCAGATGAGATCAAACTCCCTCGTGATCTCATCTTGAAAAAAAACGTAAATAATAGAAGGAGAAGAAACATGGAGAAGGATTTCCTGTAATCCCTCCTAAAAATAGTGAACAAAATGCAAGGAGAAAAAGACATGGGCCATTTGAAAGACAGAATCTCAGTACTTTCGTCACATCACTCCCACCTTCGAAGATTGAGCATCGATCTCATTACTGAAATCTCTGTGTTTCACACTGGCCCTTAACTCTGTCTACAAGGCTGTCTGTCCTTACCCCTCCTATTCAGTGTTCTTCGACCTTCCTCTTTTGCGTTTCCTCCTTCCTCCTCTCCTAGAATGAGCTCCTATGCTCCGTTGGGAGAGTTGATCTCTCTTCAGACCTGTGCCGTCTAATGGCGGGTCTGAACTTTCCCTTGCTATGACCGTCAAAAGGCTGTTCTGGTCAGCTGATGTGACCGGCGGGCGCTGTGGCGACCTGGCAATGGCGACTTCCTCGCTGCGCGTCAGCAGAGTTGTGACTGCTGGTACCGTGCGAAACTGATGCAACGTCTCGGGTTCCTCTGGTGTAGAGCCTCCGATTTCTTGCTGGGTGTCTATTGGATCACGATCGACCTCAATAGCTTCTACCTTTGAAGAAAGGTAGGTAAGATCTGCCCCTGGCAGTGGTTCTGGACTCGCTCTTCCCCTACCAATCTGAAGCGGGACAGAGCTCTCCAAAATAGCTCCTTGCAAATGCGTAAGGTCGCTTTTCTCACTCTTTTCTGGCCTGAAAAGTTGTTGAGATGAAAATGTAGACCACGGGAGCTCTCCGACTAACACCCTGGTTCTACCTTCAACCTTGCCCTCCCCTGTGAGAGTTACTGGCGTCAGTTGGAATGTGTCCTGCAGTGACACTTGACGGTTTAAGATCCCGTTAGATCGCGGAGAATCTGAGTTAAAGCTCTCAGTGACTGGTTCCAATGTTCCGTGAAACGAATTGGAAAAGATAGCCAATTTTTTCAGGCTGCTCGTTACAAGAGTTGTTTCCTGTAAACGAGATACGAGAGTTGTGGGGCCCATCTCCGTCTATAGGCAAACGGATACTCAGATCACTGTCCTCCTCCGTTTGAGTAAAGTGCTGGTCGGATGGGGCTCCAGGGCTGGTTGGAACTATATGCTCGCTCAGACCGCTATCTTGTGCCCTATGAAGATGGCGCTGGTCGTTGACATATGTAATACCGCTCTTGTCAGTATGTCCCTCACTTGAAGGAGCTAATACCATCGGGGGCCTAATTCCCGACAACAAAGAGTGTACTTCCGGAATCAGAGGCGTCGTCACCACTGTTTGGCCTGTTGGCTGAACAGGGCTGGCGGGCGAATTTGCCTCTGCAAATAACATATCACTGTCGTCAGAGGCGTTGCACCCCTCCTTGGCACGACAGCTATGTTTGAGCTCGCTCGGGGCTCCGTGAATTAGGGGTTCTCCTTTTTCACTTATCTGGCCTGCAGTAGGCCCCCTTGCATCAGCAAGGATCGGTGTGGGCGGGTTCCCCAAAACTAAATATGGGTTACCGAGAATGAAGTCGTAGGCCGGCTGAGCCGTTACAGCTGCCTTGATGGTGCCAGACACGAACCTACATTTCACCTCAATATTGGCTACCGGAAAGCACTGTGAAGTCCCTTTCCTTAAAACTCCACCAATATTCACTTTTTCCTTCGTCATCTGCCAGGGCTTCACCAGATGTCGGGCGACTATGCTGGGTATGTAAGCCCGCTGTCAAATAAGCATGTTGTCTCAGTCCCGTTCACTTCTGCTGGCCCGCTGTTGGAAAACAACTTCTCTGACTGGAAGGGTTTCCACTTCTTCCCTTGTTTCACCCTCACAGGCCTTAAACAAGCCATCTGATGAGCGGGTTGTTTGTTTGGGCACCGTGTTGTCCAATGAGAAGTAGTCCGACAGAACCTACAATATCTCTCATTATCTCCCCGGTTCCTGACGGGTTCATGAGACGTCGGCCCCTGTGTTCTGTTAGGCGGCTGGGGGCGCATGTTATGACTGGGAGGGGGCTCCTTGCGAGACGGCCCTTGCGGTTGGTGAGCTGAAGAGGAAGGCGAATGCGATGAAGATGCTCCTTTGTCCGGGGCTGGCAGGTCAGGGTGTTTTCTTTTCTGGCCCAGTACTTCGGCCTGTGCCGTCTGGAACCTTTCAGCAAAAAGAATTATCTGGTCCAGTTGCTGTGCGCCCTGCTCCGCCAGGTACTTCCTTAAGTCCGGAGACATGTTGGCCTTTATCTGTTCGCACATGATGAGCTCTTCGAGTCCTTCAAACGATTTAGCCAAACCCGACAACTCTCTCCAGCGAGTGAGGTAATTCCTCAGCCTCTCCGCGAACTGGGGAAAACTTTCTCCTTTCTCCAGTCGACTTTCCCTAAACATCGTTTGGCACTTCCGGGGAGTCCATTGGAATCGCTGTAACAGGGCGTTCCGCAGAGCCTCAAAGTTACCTTGGTCATCTACCAGCATCTTGCTATAGACCTCATACGCATGTCCTCTTAGAGATTGAGATAATTTGAGACACCAAAGACTATCATCCAGCCCGTATGCCTTTGCCATCCGTTCAAATTTTTCTAAAAATACCTCAATTTTCTCATTCCCGTTAGGAAAAGAGTCCATCGGAAAATTCATGGCTGCCATCCGGGGCCCTCCGTTTCCTGAGGTGTCTGTTGCCCCTGCTCCGGGAGAATCTCCGTTAGCCGAACTGCCTTCCGAAGATCGGTACTGCAGTTCCAGTGAACGCAGGGCAAGTTCATGCTGTCTCTCTGCTGCCTTCTCCCTCTCTTGGGCTTCCCTCTGTGCTAACTTCTCCTGGGCTTCCCTCTGTGCTATCTTCTCCTGGGCTTCCCTCTGTGCTATCTTCTCCTGGGCTTCCCTCTGTGCTATCTTCTCCTGGGCTTCCCTCTCTGCTATCTTCTCCTGGGCTTCCCTCTCTGCTATCTTCTCCTGGGCTTCCCTCTCTGCTTTTCTCTCCTCTGCCTGTCGGGTCTTCTCTTCTTTCTCCGCTTCCCTTTTCTCTCTCTCCGTCTGCCGGTCCTGTTCCCTCATAATGTAAGCCCTAGTCTCGGCCTCATTCATCCCCATGCTTTTAGCTGCGTCCTTCCATGCAGTAAGTAGCTTGACCAATTCAGCCATCTTACCTGACAAATCAGCAGTACTCACAACGAGGGGAAATGACAAAAAAGGAACAAGAAAAATTTACTGTTACCTACTAGGAATATGCTGTCGCAAAAACCCGCACTCAGACTAGCACCAAGTCTGACTAATAACTACCTGAAAAAAATTCAAGTTATCCAGCTACCCAAAACCCGAATTTACTTTCCTGTTAAGAAAAAAAAAAATTCAATTAGCCATCAATTACCTCTAAGTCATAAACAACCTTACTACAACTATCATCTAACTAACTGTAACCTGTGGAAAAAACTTTTAGCTGGATCAGTCTTAATATAGCTCAAGTCTAGGGGATATTATAAAGAAAATCTATTTTTCAGAACTTCCTACAGAGACAATCTATGAATCTAGAATTGATCCCAACAAAGATGATCCCAAGGACGACGCCCCCACTTTGTCACGAAATGGATTTAGGACTAGAGACTGTCTACATATAGTGACAAGACAATAGTAAGAAGAAAGACTGAAATGATAGATTCAGATAGAAATATAGTGCAAACTGTGAAAGTTGAGACCATTGGCTCCGAGGTTGAGAACCGAGGTTGATTCTTTCCTCGCCACTTTGGACGTTTAAATTGCTATGGCCTCGAACCACCTCTAACTACCCTATGGGGATAAGGTTCAATTAAGATTCACAAACACCAAGGTACAGACAACATATAGCTACTGTACTAAAGGAAATGACTGATGCCAGCTACAATTTATACAAGTTTATTATACACCTATAAACAAACAAACATATGCATGTCCCATACATCAAGTGCGAGGATGCACTCCTGAAAACAAAATCAAGCACAGTTAAAAATGCATCAACCCCAACCCTTCTCCCACAATTGCAACCTGTATGGAGAAAGAAGGTAAGGTTAACTGAAATGAACTACACTGCACTTGATGTCGCCTACACTCCAAACTAGCTGTTCTAAATTCTAACTCTAACTCTAAGTCCACTGATAGCTGGAACGACTGCGAAGTGACTACACAATCTCTGCACAGACTTCGGTTCTACACAGCCTATCCTGGAATCTCCTGAACACAACTAACTGCACCTCTAAACTTCAGCAGCTGTCCTCTGCTATGATTCACCAAAACTAACAGTTCTGCCTATCTGTGCTGACTTCAGTAGAGAGAATGTTTACCCTATCTCTCTCCACTACTCTGGATTTGACTGAGGTTTAACAGAACCCCCCCCTGGATTCTGGACTGGAACTGTAGCTGACTTCTACCACTCTGAAATTACCTGCCCGAGTATCTATAACTGGGCCGTCGGCTTTATTATGGCCGTGAAGAAACGAACACAAAATTACCACAACGCTGGCAGCCTGCCAAATCTGCGTGTGTAACGAGCGTCAGAGCTCAGGATTTATCCACAAAAATCCTATTCGCTGGAAAATGTCTTCCCCTGGCTGGGAAAACGTATTTTCTTCCTCTCCTTCCACTACTGGCAACTAACGTAAAACCCTTGCGGTTCTGCGAATGCCCCAACTTTGCCGTGGGAGAAATTTTGTGGTCTCAAAATTCCGCTCTCATTCCCACAAAAAGCCGGCACCTGCTGTTTTAGACAAAAGCAAAAACAACAGCTAAACAAAACGTTAATACTCTGTTACAAATAACAATTAACTTCCTGACAAACCCTTAAGTCTTTAACACTTAAGTCTCCCCCGTCTATAATCAATACAGCTCCCCTACTCTCTCCCGTTATGCACCACCATACAAAATCATGCAAACAAAGTCCGCTCCCCCATTGAGCTCCCTTCTCTACCTGAGCCCACAAGGTAAACATTGGCTAACCCAGATCGCTTGTTCTGCCTGACTAACTCTGAGCAACAACAATATTTTCAATGGCCCGTCTGGGCAGACGTACTGTGGCCTACTTCTTACGCTGACACTAATGCCGTAATGTTTAACACAACTAAAACTAGCCTTCTCTAGGAATTCCTAAAATTCCCGTCAATAATAGTAATCACATTCAAAATGTAATACAAAATAATTCCCTTTAAAATTACTTCTCCCATCTTCTGAATTCACAGAACAATAATGCACAATCAATAACATATAATCCTGTTTACGCTAGCATCTACATGCCGTCAAAAGGTATACATAATGGTTATCATTAAATCTCAGTAGTTACAACACGTGGTTACAATTTTATGACCACGTGCTTCTCTCCCCCTCGTCCCTCTGAACATCGTATCAATAAAGATACCGTAACCACGCGCTCACGTGCTTCAATTAATACCTCTATCACTTCCGTCCACAGATATATGCGTAACTATATGAATAGCGAGCATCAATACTCTCACTAAAATCACAAATAAAAATACACATTACACACGCTCCCGACTATTCTGTAAATACATATGGTTCGCAGATGCGAGTTTCTCTCCCGACCGACTTTGCAATAATACAAAGCGGTGATATCTCAACTTTTAAACCATGCCGCTATTCTTTCAACAAGGAATGAAATGGACCTATAAATTTTCAAGTCTATCACTAAGATCGTATTGATGGCTCTGGAGTTAAGAATTAAATTAAACTAAAACTTCCCAAGAAACTTAAATGATCGGCTAGGACTAGAAAAATTAAATAAAGTCCTCACGCAAAAATTCATGCTTACCAAATCTCGAATGTCCTACTGAAGGCAATCGACTTGACTCTGGCAACCCGGCCTTGGCAATTAATTTTTAGAGACCGAACTTATGAAGTTCGGGCGTATTTATTCTCAAGCCCCCACGCGCCGACTTCATGACGTCATATGCGCGGCGTGGTTCTAAAGCCAATGGGCGCTCTGCATTTCAACTGCAGTTAGCTCTCCGCCAATCAGAACCTTAGATCTTTCTGATGCAACCAGTCCCCGCTAGACAAAGAACCGGGAATTGGTCCTAGCCCTATACTGCGGAAATGAAGCAAAAATGGCCGCAAATAATTTAACTCCCGAAAAATGCGTATATGGCCACGCAATATCTTTAAAAAAAAGACACTGGTGCAAATCCTGATCCAGCCTCTATAATCTCAATCTAGAATAATACTTTCTAATTCCCTACACCCCCATTCTAAACACATAAAGAAGAACCATAAAGCAGATGAGATCAAACTCCCTCGTGATCTCATCGGTATGACAAGGTTAGCAACGTGGAACTGATGACAAGAACCAGACAAGTGTCAGTGGAACAAGAGATGAGAAGAAGACGATGGCGATGGATAGGACACACACTGAGGAAACCTGTTTATAGCATTACAAGGCAGTTCTTGTTCTGGAACCCCCAGGACAAGAGAGGAAGAGGTAGATCAAGAAGCACATGGAGAAGAGAGCTGGAAACAGAGGTGAAAATGATGAAGAGAACGTGGAAAGAACTTGAGATGATGGCACGTGACAGGAGGACTTGGCATGTGGTGTTTGTTGGGAGTGGAGGTTTATGAATGAATGAATGAATATAATGGTGGTGGTGATGGCGATCAATATACTATAAAGAACAGCGGGGTTAGTCAGAGAACCTGGTAACTGAGGTTTTCACTCTCCTCTACAACGTAGTGGGAATCTACACCTGAGGCGTATAGCCTTTCGTTCCACTGCAACACAAACCATTGAACAATTTATTAAACGGAACTTAATCTGGAGAATAAACAAATCTATATGGTCACTGGACTGTTACGCTGGCACACCAAGAAACGCCAATCAACACCAACACGTAGCAGTATTCTCATCCGGACGAAGGACCCTTCTGGGTTGTCGCATAACACACAACGCTAGAGATTCCACTATACGATCAAAACACGTATCTCGCTATTAAATGACAATTTAATACACAACGCTAGACACAAACATTAAAACAGTTTGAATAACTTTGAACAACGAACAATACACAAACAGTACGAAGAAACATTCTCGAACAAGTGACAAATTCAACACGTTTATTAACAAACAAATAACCAGTGGCGCTGCCACATTATATCCTTGTGTTCTGTGCCATCCGCTCAATGTCTTTCCATATCTTCTTACACCTTACATTTTCCAATACAGCTCTTCTCCGTGTGTTGTACGTTCTCCTTCTGCCTCTCTCATTCTTGGGATCCTGGCCTGTAATGTTATCAACAGGTTTCCTCAATGTGTGCACTATTTATCGCTAGCGTAGTCTTCTCATGTCATGTTCCGCTGGTTCTTGTCAGCAGTTCCTTATTGATGATCTTTTCATATCATTTTAATCCTTCTATTCTACGCAATCATCCATTTATGATTTTGATAGCTTGCCTAGTTATGTAGAACAGAAAAATAGTATTATTTAAACACTGTATAGTGGCTGTAGTCAAACCAAAGGTTTGGTTCCAAAGGTTGTCATAGCCAGGAGTTGTAGTGAGGATAAACTCTCATTGCAGATAAATGCTTCTAAGGCACGCATCTCAAATAGCCTTTGACAACAAGCTCAGCTCCCGGCCTTCCTGTATGACTCAATTTGAGCCCGGAGGACCTGTTTCCACTGACAGGAGAAGGGGCGAAGGCGAGTCATTGGCGCCCAAAAACCAGCAGCTTCGGGCAGATAGGGCACGTGATCTTTAGTTTGGTACCTTACCTAAGAGAAGGAAGACTGATTCCAAACCACCGCTGCCTAGCGGGAGCATCCGTTTACGGCAAATGCTTGGGGAGTAAACCCTGAGGTTAAACCCAGAGTCGGAGTCGCTAAAGCAGTCTAATGTTGATTCGACATTTTTCTGGCCAACTCCTGCCACGTGGTTGGTACCAAACTGTATCGGCTACTGCCGTTCTTTTGGACCTGCCGGCTGCGTGGGGAGGGGAACATGCTGCATGTGCAACAGCTTGATCTACATATAACTATGCCCAAGCTCGCGCCCTGGAGAGGACACTCCAGCTTCACCCTATAGGTGTAGGCACAACACGTTCCCATAGTCAGTTATGACTGTAGGGGCAATCATTATAGTCAAACAACTTGAAATAACAACTCCA